>CM041046.1:5682649-6282649 GCA_023078785.2 Hyles euphorbiae
ATCGACAACCTTTTATTGATCGAACCTGTCAGTCAATCCCTAGCAACTTTTGGTTGAAATTATTGTAAATTCACGTATTTGATATTATTTTTTATACGCAATGGATGCTTTCAGCGTATTTATATAATGAAATACTATATTATTTTCTACCGATATGTATACACGGATTTCCATTTAATTCTATAATATCGTCACAAAATAGTATTGTGCAAAAGTAGCCGGTACCTGAGAAAACTTTAATTAATTTGGATTTTTACGCCTGCATGAACCACACCTTGGCACTGCACAATGCACTATAATAAACTACGTTTAATAAATGTAACCAAGTACTGTAAAATTAAGTAAATTATGAAAATAAGCGAATTTTGTTGCTCGCTTAGTTTGACATATTTTGACTCTGGGTCACTGCAGGCTACTTCTGTGTAAACGTATGGTCGCATCATGCATCTCGCTTTAACATATGAGTTAAATTATTCTATCTCTTTCACATTGCCGATCTATGTTTATACTAAATCTATGATCCTTTCAGAAACCGCTAAAGACCTAGAGGCAGACTCCCAAGTCGACCTGATAAAAGGACCTGGACAGTTTCTGCCTAGTTACTTTTTATCATGTACAAAAACAAAGCAATAATTGAATGAATATAAAAAATCAACTATTAATTTAAGAATATGTCATATTTCTGTAGAAGTTTAGGGAGTAATATAAAGTTTAATAAGATTTTGCATTGATTGATGACCCATTTCCGCCATTGTTGGCCCCGCATAAACGTTTCGTTCGCAGTAAAGCAAGTGTAGGAAAAAAATAATAACTTTATCTTAAATATTCCTAAAAATAATTTATAAGTAGGTAATAGGTCATAATAACTAACAATACTAAATATATATAAAGCAATGTTTGTAGTATATACTTACACATATATTCTTCCCATTTTTACACACTTTCATTGCAACAACTAAACGCTGCAGTAAAATACTTGACACTTGACAGTTGCTTGACAGGAACCATGCTTTGTCTATTTGTTTACATTGTGACACAATTAAAATACGTCTCGGTGTATATTTTGTGTAACTTATAAAATATAAGTTCCTTTAAATTCCAAATTCGATGATAAAGCATTTATGTAAACGTATTCTTATTAGATTCAATAAATTGACGGATAACCTACAAAACCTAACCTCAAAATAAGATATGTTTTTGTAAATATCTAAAAACCCTGAACTTCATAGGCTTTGTAACTTTTCTGTATTAATCTTGGAACAAACCTTACCCCAACAATGCAAAACTAATTGATGTAGACGAGATTTGAAGTACTAGGCACAGCGCCATACAAAAACTGGCCATGTCCTTTATATTTTATATGAATATATTAAATATTTTATATTGGATTGGGCAGGTGTTCATCTTATCCGAACAATTCTCACAGAATTTTACAATTTCTCATTTATCGACTTATATGTAATATGTAGAATTATCCTTGACCTTATGTTTGATTTTCTGACGGATATTCATAGTTATTCCGTTCTCCTCGAGGGCTCAACGCCAGAGGCATGGAGCAGGAGCGTGGTGGTACTGTTCTTCAAAAAAGGTGATAACACTTTGCCGAAGAATTACAGGCCCATCTCGCTCCTGAGCCATGTCTATAAGTTGTTTTCGAGGGTCATCACAAATCGTCTCGAACGCAGGTTTGATGACTTCCAGCCTCCCGAACAAGCCGGTTTCCGAAAAGGCTTTAGTACCATAGACCACATCCATACGCTTCGGCAAGTTATACAAAAAACCGAGGAATATAACTTGCCGCTTTGTTTAGCGTTTGTGGACTATGAGAAAGCCTTTGATTCGATCGAGACTTGGGCTGTGCTACAGTCTCTCCAGCGGTGCCATATCGACTATCGGTACATCGAAGTGTTGAAGTGTATATACAACAACGCCACCATGTCGGTCCGAGTACAGGATCAGAGTACGAAGGCTATTCCACTACAGAGAGGCGTGAGACAGGGAGATGTCATATCTCCGAAACTGTTCACTGCCGCGCTGGAAAACGCCTTCAAGCTCTTGCAATGGAAAGGATTCGGCATCAACATCAACGGCGAGTATATCACTCACCTTCGGTTTGCCGACGATATTGTAGTCTTGGCAGAATCGCTGGAAGACCTTAGCACTATGCTCGAAGACCTCAATCGAGTCTCCCAACAGGTGGGTCTTAAAATGAACATGGACAAAACGAAGATCATGTCGAATGGCCATGTTGTGCCCACTCCCATTGGTGTTGGGGGCTCGACTCTCGAAGTTGTTGACGAATATGTCTATTTAGGACAAGTGGTCCGGTTAGGCAGGTCCAACTTCGAGAGAGAGGTCAATCGTCGAATCCAACTCGGTTGGGCAGCGTTCGGGAAACTACGCGACGTCTTCTCGTCCAAAATACCTCAGTGCCTTAAATCGAAAGTCTTCGATAGTTGTGTGTTGCCAGTGATGACTTACGGCACCGAGACGTGGCCTCTCACTATGGGCCTTATTAGGAAGCTCAAAGTCACTTAACGAGCTATGGAGAGGGCTATGCTCGGGGTTTCCCTACGAGATCGAATCAGAAATGAGGAGATCCGTAGGAGAACTAAAGTAACCGACATAGCCCACCGGATTAGCAAGTTGAAGTGGCAATGGGCAGGGCACATAGCGCGGAGATCTGATGACCGATGGGGTCGGAAAGTGCTCGAATGGAGGCCGCGTAGCGGAAAGCGCAGCGTAGGACGCCCACCCACAAGATGGTCCGACGACCTGGTAAAGGTCGCGGGACGTCGCTGGACACAGGCTGCCTCCAACAGGTCTCTGTGGAAATCATTGGGGGAGGCCTATGTTCAGCAGTGGACTTCCTTTGGCTGATGGATGGATGGATGGATGATTCATAGTTATTCATACATTTTCTGACGGATTCATAGTTATTTTTATATTTCTCACAGGATCGTCTCCGCGATATCCTTTCACAATGGAACCACCTGTTGGACCTGGTGTCGCTGCGTAAGAACCGGCTGGAGGCGGCGGTGCGCTACCACCAACTGTTCGCCGACGCTGACGATATCGACAACTGGATGCTCGACACACTCAGGTATTTTATCGATTCGTTAATCAATCGATGAAATATCGATTTACAGTCTTTTTAATTGTTTTGAACTGTTTTACAAATAGTTAGTCATCATGTTGTGTTAGTATCATAACAATGGGATTGTGAGAGTTCTATTTGGTAATGACTGTTTTGAAAATGAAAATATTTTATTAACAATAAATTTAGGTAAGTTTTAAAAATATGTATTAATTATTGGTTTGTATTTAGATTGGTATCGTCGGAAGACACCGGCGTGGACGAGGCCCAAGTGCAGAGCCTGTTGAAGAAACACAAGGACGTCACCGACGAACTGAAGAACTACGCCAACGTCATCCAACAGCTGAAGCAACAGGTGTGTAATAGAATCATAAACACGTCCACTACAATAGGTACATAGGTACTACCACAATGTCTATTTGTCCCGTCAAACTGCAGTGTAAATACAGTGTTGTGTTTCTGATCGAAGGACATTGTAGCCAGAGTAACTACTGGATATATTGAGACTTCTGTCATTAACATCTTATGTCTCAGGATGGCGAGCGTAGCGGAATGCAAAGCATTGGTTTGTAATTCAAGGCGTTGCTTGGTTTTGCTACTTTAAGAGCTGTCGATACGACAGCTGTCGTCGTCGTGTCGATAAGAGCTGTCGTATCACGCGAACGTCTTGCTCGTCTCGTCATTCATAGCAATAAAATAAACATTCAAAATGTTGCAAATTTAAGTATAGATATTGCAAGAAAATTAGTTTTGTTTGGTTAATACACTTCTACATACAGTTAATATAACTATAAACTTCTTTTTTACGGTGTAATCGTTTTGCGTTGGTACCTTTAGAATATATTTTTTTAAAGTTTTGTCTTTCACTTATTCTAAAAAACATTTATATTTATTTTATAGGTAAATGTTGAAACGTAAAGTGACATGTGTGTGCGCAGGCTACACTTATTTTAAAAATTATTATTATATATTTTGTTGTTAAATATTGAAACGTAGAGTGATGTATATGTGTGCATGCGCAGGCGCAGGAGCTAAGCCCCGAGGACGCGGTGAGCGTGGAGGTGCGCGAGCGTCTCGGCGCGATCGACGCGCGCCACGGCGAGCTGGCCGAGCTGGCGCGCCTGCGCAAACAGCGCCTGCTCGACGCGCTGTCGCTGTTCAAACTGTTGGCAGAGGCAGACGCCGCCGACCAGTGGATCGCGGAGAAGGACCGCATGCTCGACACCATGCTGCCGCCCAAGGATATCGATGATGTTGAGATCATGAAGCACAGGTACCGGCACTAATCTGTAGCCCATATACGTCACACTGCAAGCCACGGGCCTCCCTACAATCGAGAGTGATTAGGCCATATAGTCCACCACGCTGGCCTAGTCCGGGTTGGCGGACTTACATACCATAGAAATTCTTATAAATCGCTATGTTATGCAGGTTTCCTCACGATGTCTCTCACCGACACTAATACTAAAACTAAACTTAATAGTTGCTAACACTGAGTCCTCAAGATGTCGATTAATTCAATGATACATGACAAATAATGATGCCACGTGATTTTGTTGAGTAATGTCAAAAATATACACTTATTGTTAATATGGTAAATAATAACCATAATATATTTTTTTATTTCACATACATATATTTTAAATTTTAAACAGTAGGTACAAGCTGATATTTATAACTAAGGATAAAAAAAAATGTACGCACAAAGGGTGATCTTATCGCTTTAAGCGATCTTTGCCAGATGATGATGATGCCTAACTGGCGAAAAATGCACTAATTTATAATGGTGGTGGTGGGGCAAAAATGTCTGAAGATAAAAATAATAATTATATACCCAGACAAAAACAAATGCGTAAGATTGTCATGGCAATAGTGACGTCACACCTTGGTGATACACAAGCGTGATATTGAATACTAATATCCTATATTTCGCAGATACGACGGTTTCGACAAGGAGATGAACGCGAACGCGTCTCGTGTTGCCGTGGTGAACCAGCTGGCGCGTCAGCTCATCCACGTGGAGCACCCGCAGGCCGCGCGCATACAGGAGAGACAGGCCGCGCTCAACTCCGCATGGTCCGCGCTACGGGAAAAGGTACCTTATATGCATCAATATATAGACTATAATAGATAATAGATGAGCAAAGAATAAAATGCTTGTAAAATTAAATTTTATAAATATCTAAATGTATATCTGTCTCTCTCACTCCTATGTAGTAGCATTATCTTGCATCTCGCTCTACTACCTTCCCGTGATACCGGTTGTTACATTACGCACATATTTTTGGTAATGTCTTTTTCAGTTCCACCGCAGTCAAGCAAAACAGAGTAAAAGTGTGCACCACTGTTGCGTAAAGTAATATTTTACGCAATTTTTCAGATTTTTACCACATTGAAATTGTGTAAAACACTATGTATTTATATCATTCTCTATTTATTCTTAGGCTGAAGCCAAGAAGGACGACCTTAAATCCGCCCAGGGCGTACAGACATTCCACATCGAATGCCGTGAAACCGTGTCATGGATCGAAGACAAGAAGAGAATCCTGCAGCAGACCGACAACCTCGAGATGGACCTCAACGGTAATAAGATAACTATTCGTCATAGAAACATTATTTTTAAATATTACCGTCGATTTTGCATTTAGTTCTCCACATCGCGAGTGAGTGCTCTTCGATATTTCGTAGGTCACCAGCCACTATTTTTATTTGTTGCCTCTGTCCATTTAACGCAGTTCGCATACTTAGTAGACTCAAACACAATGCCCCTAAACGTTAGAATAGAAATTTTTACCCCCTAATTCATAAGGACACACCTAACACAGTTTTCAAATGCCGTTAATATGAGCTAACTCAAAAACGTTATTCATAGACGTGAAAAATCACTAATCAGCTATTTTGTAGCTCATTAACTTTCAAATGGCCGACACTGTTGTTTAAGTAAATAATAAGCAGAAAAATTGTGGATTTCTGTCAGCTGGACGTTTGATATTATTGTCAAGCGAATGAAATCACATTTTTTTACTAATCACGTTATTTAAACTATGTAGAAAAACAATTATGAATAGCGAAACGTAATGAAAGTTTTATCGTCTCTTAGATTGATTCAACTAATTTTCATTTATGTGGTTGAAAGTGATTTTTTATGAATAATGAGATTACAACATAAATAATACTTTAAATTTCTACAATTCTTGGATGTATTTATTTATTTATCTGTGTCTGTGTATGTGTACAGGCGTGATGACCCTGCAGCGCCGTCTATCGGGCATGGAGCGCGACTTGGCCGCCATCCAGGCGCGCATCTCTTCACTAGAGAGCGAGGCCAACGCCATCGAGGGCGAACACCCCGAGGAGGCGCAGCTCATACGCGACCGCGTGCAGCAGATCAACCACAACTGGGATCAGCTCACGCAAATGGTCAGTATTGCTAGAGTCTGTATTTTTTTAAGGAATTATGACAGTGTTGTACCTGGTGGTGCAAATGCCGTTCAGATAGAGTATCGAAAGATTCGATACAATTGTGCCGGCCTGCTGAGATGCCTCTTCACGCTACGGCGGAGAGGAGGCGGATTATAGGAAAGAGGGCACACGTGTGATGATGGCAATCTGCTCCAAAGCTTGACGATGCGGCAGAGAAAACCTGGATTGAAACACCAAATTCCATAGGAATATTGCGTTGCACAATATAATGTAGTAATTGATGTTTTTGTTCATTTTTAAAGCTGAAAAGTAATTTTTGCTAATTTTATAAAAAATATTCAGTTATATGCATGAATGCTTGATAATATAAGTAATATGAAATATTCCATGTTTTATGGCTGGTTGAACTTGTTGTCTTTTGGTTTTATATTTTGATTCTATTACTTACAATATTTTTTGTAGTTCACATGTTGACTTTCTATATTTTGATAACAGCTCAAAGAGCGCGACGCGAAGTTGGAGGAGGCGGGCGACTTGCACCGCTTCTTGCGCTCCGTGGACCACTTCCAGGCGTGGCTCACCAAGACACAGACCGATGTCGCCTCCGAAGGTATGTATAGCCAAGGAATTTACTCTTTGTCATATTGTGCCTGCATGATTTGAGATGAGCGTCACAACTCACACCTGATACAAAATATCAATTCAAAACATAATAAACATGATATAATTCCCACTTTTGTGTGTCTTTCAAATCAGAACAAACACTTTTGTAAGGCAGAAGAAATATACAAAACAGTGATATCCACCCAGGTAGCCTCACCAAAATATCAGATTTACCAATCAAAAGGCTTGTTTTGTTATGAAATGAAATGAAATGAAAATATTTATGGAATCCATAAAATGTCATACACTATTTAGATTCAGTCACTTTTTTTTTCCACTATCACCCAGTTCACAAGGCTGTTTTCGCCAGAGAAGAACGGGCAAGAAACTCTAGCCTTGCTCTTTTCAAAATAAGTTTACAATACAGTGATCATACAGGAGTTGAAATTCAGAGCAGTTCATAAATTATTCATAATAATAATTACTAGTGGTCGCCTAGTGGTCAAAATTCGACCAAATCAAGAAGAGAAAAAGTTTGTACCTGTATAATGATGTTGTTATTCTGATAATTCGTGCACATTTAAATGTACGTATCTCTCAAAATCACTTATTTATCCTGAAGTATATGCAATTACTGAAATCGTAAACTACAATAATTGCTTTGAACCAGCAATAGCAAATTATATATTTTTTTTGTACCTGAATGTTGTTATTGCAGATTGCTGCTACAGAACTTTCTTTATGCATATAATGATAGCCCGTATCCATTTCAATGTATCTTACTGCTACACAATTTGTATAAGCGCTCAGTATTTCACGTAGTATTCGTCAAATAAAACTTTTCTGTTTGACACTGAATAAAACCACAGTAAACAAACTTTTCTGTTTGACATTCAACTATGTCTATAATAAACAAAAGAAACAATTTGACCAAAGAGTATGTATACGTGTACAAATGCGTGTGTCAAATGCATGCTGGTTTGTGTAATGTTTTATTTATTGATTTAATGTACTTTTTATGCATTATTACTAAAATCTTTTTTTATATTAAATTAAGCAAATAAAACCTTTTTTTTGAACGAAGTTCGAAACTTCGGATGATCAAAGTTTATATACGATACGAATGTACCTACATAAAACTTATGGTCGTTATTGATTTATGGTCGTAACCATAGACTTATAGTTACGGTGTACGTTATATATATACATTCGTATCGTATAAAAAACTTCGTTGGTTCGTTCGTTCGTTCGTTCGGATGAATATAGTAGGGCCCCAGAGTATAATTATATCTATGCATGTACAAATACTTGTGTATGTATGTGTGTGTGAAATGCATGGTAGTGTGTGTAATGTTTTATTTTTTGATTTAATGTACTTTATAAGCATTATTATTGAAAAATATTAGCGTTCTGCACTTCTCCTACACGTAAACTATAAGTGTGCCAAATTTTATGCTCCTGCGTCCGCGCAATTTTCGTAAAAAGGGGTCCAAAGTTTTTGCATCACGTATTAATATATAGATATTGTACGGCTGAGTTAAGTGTGTTTGCAAATTCTATATTGAATCGTATTGTTTGTTGCATAGATACTCCTTCAAGCTTGCCCGAGGCGGAGAAGCTGTTGTCGCAGCACCAGACCATCAAGGAGGAGATTGACAACTACAAGGACGAGTTCGCCAAGATGATGGAGTATGGAGAGAAAATCACTGCCGTTAGTACTCGCATTTACAATATCTGTTTATTTGGAGTATACATTTATGGTGATTGGTGGTTCTAACCACTACACTAATTAAAGTACTTAGGCCAAATATCACTATTTAATATTTTATACTATAGGTATCATACGTTGTGAATACTTTTACATCCCTAATTTATTGTAAAAACTTAATATTTAACAGCCTCCATGGCGCAGTTGGTTAGACGCCGACTGTGAAACGGGAGGTCGCGGGTTCGATCCCCGCACCGACACATATGTTTGTTTCACCCACAAATATTGTGTCGGGTCTGTGTGTTTGTGAGACTGCAGTCTCTCGTAGTTTCTGGTACCCACGACACAAGACTTAATTGATCTTAATTTCAGGGTCAGGACATTGGATGTGACTGTTGGTTGTTTTTATTTATTTATCGTGTATATAACAGGGGCCCTACTCTATAAATCCGAAACGATGTTCGAATCTTCGGACGATCGAAGTTTATGACGATACAAATGTACCTACATAGACTTATGGTCGTAACCATAGACTTATGGTTGCGATGTACGTTATAAGAATCCGAACATATACAGAGTAGGTACATTCCTATCGTCATAAACTTCGATCGTCCGAAGATTCGAACTTCGTTTCGGATTTATAGAGTAGGGCCCCAGGAACCACCTGCCTCGGTGGCGTAGTTGTACTAGAGTACGGTTACAAGGCGTAGGTATCTGATTCGAATCCCGGGTTGGGCAAAGTGATATTGGATTTTTCTATTCATCATGGCGATAGGCTCGCCACCTATCACATTGTGGGACGGAACATACAAGGTGATATGTGGGTGTCCTAACTCCTTTGCCTACCTCTTCTGGAAAAAAGCGTGAGTTTATGTATGTATGTATGTAACAGGAACCATCGACGCAAGACGACCCGCAGTACATGTTCCTGCGCGAGCGGCTGAAGGCGCTGCGTGAGGGCTGGGCGGAGCTGCAGCAGATGTGGGAGAACCGACAGCAACTCCTCGCGCAGAGCCTCGAGCTGCAGCTGCTGCACCGCGACGCCAGGCAGGCCGAGGTGCTGCTGTCGCACCAGGAACACAGGTACCAGACTAAACACACCTTACATCAAATATATAGTAGGATCTAGATGCAGGGTCTGGAATAAATCACACGACAAGGGACCGACGTTGCTTATAAATTTACATTTGAATTTCGAACTACGAGTTGTAGCAAAAAGTTTTTAATTTTAATCAACTTCAGGTAAAAATAAACCTTATTCCTTTAAATTAAGATTTATTATGTTTTGTACCATACTAAAATCAAATGAGAGCACACGCTTATTTGGTCTCTTATTTCTTTTGCGGTTTTTTAGGCCGTTACTAATAATCTAGTTTATATTTGATAGAAGAACCAAACAAACTAAAAACAATGAGGCTATTTATGTCAACACTGATCCTGAAAAAAGACCAATGAGGTCGAGGATAAGACACGCCCATATTTAACTTGTCTTGATTGGTTTATTTTCAGGATCGGTACTGATGGAGATAAATATCGTTAAATAATTTTGGCAGTTAATTAATATCATAAACGTCAAATGGACGAGTAAAATCTAATAATGTTATTTTCTTTTAAGGCTAGCGAAGACCGAACCACCGACCAACTTGGAACAAGCCGAAAACTTAATCAAGGAACACGAGGCCTTCCTCACGACCATGGAAGCCAACGACGACAAGATCAACTCAGTGGTGCAGTTCGCCAACCGGCTGGTCGAAGAGAGACATTTCGACGCGGATAAGATCCAACGCAAGGCTGAGAGCATCGAAGCCAGGCGCAATGCTAACAGGGACAAGGCGCTGCAGCAGATGGAGAAGCTCCAAGATCAACTCCAACTCCACCAGTTCCTTCAGGACTGCGACGAGCTCGGCGAATGGGTACAAGAAAAGAACGTCACTGCTCAGGACGACACATACCGTTCGGCAAAAACTATCCACTCCAAATGGACCCGCCATCAAGCTTTCGAAGCAGAAATCGCGGCTAACAAGGAACGTCTGTTCGCCGTACAGAACGCTGCTGAAGAGCTCATGAAACAGAAACCGGAATTCGTCGAAATAATCTCGCCGAAAATGCACGAACTGCAGGACCAGTTTGAGAACCTGCAGACCACCACTAAAGAGAAGGGCGAACGCTTGTTCGACGCCAACAGGGAGGTACTTCTGCACCAGACCTGTGATGACATCGACTCGTGGATGAATGAACTCGAGAAACAAATCGAGAACACAGACACCGGCACCGATCTCGCATCCGTCAATATTCTGATGCAGAAACAACAGATGATCGAAACACAAATGGCTGTGAAGGCCAAACAGGTGACTGAGCTCGAGACCCAAGCCGAGTACTTGCAGAAGACCGTGCCCGACAAGATGGAAGAGATCAAGGAAAAGAAGAAGTGCGTCGAACAGAGATTCGAACAACTCAAGGCGCCATTGTTGGAGCGTCAACGCCAGTTGGCCAAGAAGAAGGAAGCATTCCAATTCCGTCGCGATATCGAGGATGAGAAGTTGTGGATCCACGAGAAGATGCCGTTGGCCACCAGCACCGACTACGGCAACTCGCTGTTCAACGTGCAAATGCTCCAGAAGAAGAACCAGTCGCTGAAGACTGAGACTGACAACCACGAGCCCAGGATCTTGACCGTCATCTCCAATGGACAGAAGCTGATTGACGAGGGACACGAGGCAGCGCCCGAGTTCAAGCAGCTTATTGATGAACTTACTGCGAGGTGGCGAGAACTTAAGGGTGAGTAACTGTTTTAATCATTGATTTGTCAACTAGTTCAATATTGATTTTATTTACCGCATTACTAATTTCAAATATGTTTTATTGGCGAGCTATATAAATGAAAGTAATCTGTAACTTCGCCTCTTGTTATATTCATCACAAAAAAGTATTTACATCAATTGTTCGTTTCCAGATGCCATCGAGCAACGCAAGAACAACCTGTCCCAATGGGAGAAGGCACAGCAGTACTTGTTCGATGCCAACGAGGCGGAGGCTTGGATGAGCGAGCAGGAGTTGTACATGATGGTCGAGGACCGCGGCAAGGACGAGATCTCCGCGCAGAACCTGATGAAGAAGCACGAGATCCTGGAGCAGGCCGTCGACGACTACGCGCAGACCATCCGCCAGCTCGGCGAGACTGTGCGCCAGCTCACCAGCGAGGAACACCCGCTCAGGTATATATTTTTTATTGCATTTAATGACGAGACATGAGCATGACGTTTGCCTGATGGTAACCGATATAACCGCTCATGAACAGTAGCAAAAAAGACATGATCACGATCTATTTATTTAAAATGTAAAGGATTTTAATATTGATATGATAATAACTTATGTTATAACTTAAGGCAGAAGATCTCTTAACTATTGATTAGAGACTAAATAAATTAACAGAATTGGTATTACATGGATCTTACAACTTTTTATGGTAGAAAAACTGAGCTGCGAGGTTTGGTTTGTTTACAGGGTGTTTTTGATGGCATTTATTTAATTAGCTACAGCCATAATTCTCGTAGTAATTCTAAATCACGACCAATTCAAAAATTAATCGTAAATTTTATATGTCTCTTGAGTACTAACTAGTTCATACATAAAAATTAATTTTCAGCGAACAAATATCAGTGAAACAATCGCAAGTGGACAAATTATACGCTGGACTGAAGGACCTGGCTGGCGAGCGTCGCGCCAAGCTGGACGAGGCGCTGCGACTGTTCCAGCTGTCGCGCGAGGTCGACGACCTGGAGCAGTGGATCACCGAGCGGGAGCTCGTCGCCAGCTCGCAGGAGCTCGGACAGGACTACGATCACGTCACGGTTGGTTGGAGATATATTTCAAATTGTGTTTGGGTAGTGAGGGCGGGCATTAGTGGGCTATTTTGGGCTTTGTTGATTTTATCGTTCAGTATTAGACAGATGAAGAAGCGTTTCGCTTAATGAGCACAAATCATGAAAGAAGTTATTCCATTTTCACATCAAAATGTGGTCCATATATGGACTCCAATGCATTTCACAAATATATAATCAATCGCTGTAAAGTTTCCTCTTTAGTTCTTGATTGGTTAAGTTTTTATAATTTATAATACATATTTTTTTGTTATAGCTTCTGTGGGAGCGTTTCAAGGAGTTCGCCCGCGAGACGCAGACGGTTGGTTCGGAGCGCGTGGCCACGGCTGAGCGCATCGCCGACCAGATGATCGCCATGGGCCACTCCGACAACGCCACCATCGCGCAGTGGAAGGAGGGCCTCAAGGAGACCTGGCAGGACCTGCTCGAGCTCATCGAGACCAGGACTCAGGTACGCTTGGAACCACTTCCGCATTAAATTCATTTTTGTTGAAATGATTGATTCGTAAAATATTAATATAGTTAAATATAATATTTTACAAATAATTATTACGTTAAATACAGCCTTGGCCAAAAGTATTAGGCACCTTAACATTTTTGGAATTACGCATAATTAGGGCGAAAAATAAAACTAATTCTGTTGTTTACAGATATATAATTATAAGAACAACAAATTAAATTAATATTTAGTGGGCCCTTCCTTGGTTTTTATCACCGCAGCCATCCTTTGCGGTATGCTGCGCTCTAGCCTTGCGGATTTGGTTGTGGATATAGCATACCATTTGTCTCTTCAAGCGTTTTTTAATACTGTTTTTGATGTTAGGTAATGCTCCCGCATCTTGCGCTTCAGTAAACCTAAAAAAATGTTCGATTGGGTTAAGGTCTGGCGACTGTGCAAGCCATTTTAGAAGGACCACGTTATTGTCCCTTAACCACCACATTTTTATTGCCAATTTATGACAGCGAGCATTGCCTTGTTGGAATTTCACGTCATCTGAGTTTGTGTCACCAAACATACCCATTAAAAACGGCATCAGAACAGTTTCAAGCACATTTATGTGCTTTTGACTGCTCATGCGGCCTTCACAAACGAACATTTCGCCGACGCCATAGGCAGCCATGGAGCTCCAAATAGTAATGCTGCCGCCTCCGTGTTTTACAGTAGACAACTCACAATTGGGATGGTATTCCTCGCTGATACGACGCCTCACCAGAGTCACACCCGGCGTTTTAAACACCTAAAATGGAAACAAAACACTTGTGTTGGATATTTTATTAATTTTACAAGATGATGATTAATTATGGCGTAATTTTTGTTATTTTCCTATGCGGGGTGTGGTATAAAACTTACCTCAAAGTTTGGTTCATCGAAGCATACCAGAAGAGACGAATCATCTTCACTGCAATATTTGTACTTTAGAGCCCATATCAGTCGGTACTTTTTGTTGTCGTGGGAGAGCCATGGCTTCTTTCTGGCTATACAGCCTCTTAGGCCTGCTTCTATGAGTCTTCTTCTTGCCGTTCGCGAACTTATTGGTTTCCCAATGTCTTGTGATAAAGCAGCAGCGGGCTCGGAAAATGTTTTTTTACGGTCCTTGAGGGAGTCGTGTATTAGTTTTCTGCCCTGACGGGCAGTTTTCGGGCCGTTCTTTTCTTATTTGTGTTGGAGCCAGTTGCAACAAACGTTTTCAGTGCAGATTGCACAGCACAGCGGGAACATTTTAATAGTTTGGCAATTTCCACCTTTATCTTTCCCTCTTCGTGCAAAACCTGGATTTTTATCCTTTCTTCAATATCAAGATCGCGTTTTTTCGGCATTTTGAACGATTAACTTTCTCTACTTCACAAAAATAATACACACATAGCAGCTACTTAACACGACCGAGGTGAAAAATAGATTAACAAGTTGCCTAAAGTATTCGTTAAAAAATCTCCTGAGCTACTTTTGGGGACCAGATGTTTTAGGTACCTTAAAATACCCTGTCAATGCTTTAAAATGAACGTTTAGTATTCGTGTCCACTCTAATGCTAAACAAATTAGTTGTTTTTTAAATATTTTATGAGATACACTTGTGTTATAGGGGTGCCTAATACTTTTGGCCAAGGCTGTATTTATACACTTAAATGCAATACTTTCCAAAAAATACAGCGATATAGCTGGATGCTTACAAAAGTGGGCTTTGAAAATATTTAGCGGGCTCCTATTTTCAGCATTGGACGTCCTGTAAAAAACGGTGAACAGAAATATTGGGATACATATTTCCTTTAAGAATTAGTTTGGTAATATTAATATTGTATTTTTTTATTTTTGTACACAGATGTTGGCGGCGTCCCGCGAGCTTCACAAGTACTTCCACGACTGCAAGGATACGCTGCAGCGCGTGAACGAGAAGGCGCGCGGCGTCAGCGACGAGCTCGGCCGCGACGCCATCTCCGTGGGCGCGCTGCAGCGCAAGCACTACAACTTCATGCAGGACCTCAGCACGCTGCAGCAACAGGTATATTACTTTCACGTCATCTACTATCAAACCTTAGAGTATCTATAATGTAGAGCGAGCGCTGTCATACATTCGCGTCTTGAAAAACGTAGATATTTTCTTGTTCGTAATGTTTAATTTATCCTTAAGACCAAAATTCCATGGTTTTTAGGAAAATGTTATTGAAATTGGGTGAGTTACGCCTGTACATAAGTGAAAAGTATGAAATGTCAAACGGTACCTATTAGTTTAATTGGATTATAGTTACAAAAATAAATAAAATACTATAATCTATAATCCTCCACAATATTGATCATCTGACGATATTTTGTACTCACATTATGGTGGCAATATTTAAAAAAAAAAACAGTTATACTTACGACCTTATTTATCGTCAGTTTTTGAAGCTATTTTAATTATTGAATGTTTTGTCTTCGCTCAAACTGAATTAAAAAATCTTTCGGAACGAACAAAACATTCGATAATTTAAAAAGTTTTGTAAAGTATGAATAGTCTCTAAATGTATTGCGTTACAGGTGGAAGCGATATCAGCGGAGTGCGCACGCCTGGGCGCGTCGTACGCGGGCGACAAGGCGGCGGAGATCACGCGGCGCGAGGCGGAGGTGGCGGACGCGTGGGCCGCGCTGCACGCCGCCTGCGCCGCGCGCAAGGCCAAGCTCGAGGACGCCGACCATCTGTACAGATTCCTCAACCAAGTGCGCAACCTCACGCTGTGGATGGACGATGTGGTTAGGCAGATGAACACCGGAGAGAAACCACGGTCAGTGCTCTTTATATACATATATGTACATTTCCGTATGATGAGGACATACGTTAGTCAAGTTATTAAAGTATCGTAGATATAGAGGTAGTATAGAGTGCGGCGGAAGCATGTTCAAAAAAATACATAAATAGTGTGCAAGTATCGTACGACGGACGGACGATCTGACTAAGGTTGCAGGAAGTCGCTGGATGCAGGCCGCTTCCAACAGGTCATTGTGGAGATCATTGGGGGAGGCCTATGTTCAGCAGTGGACTTCCTGTGGCTGATATGATGATGATGATGAAGTATCGTAGATTGAGAGGTGGTATAGAGAGTGCCGTGGAAGCGAAAAACTACATAAATAATAACAAACTATTTCCAAGTATTTCAGTAAATTGTTAATAAAGATTGTTTTTGAATTCCGAATAATATAAATTTTCTTATTTTTGTAGTTTTCAAACTTCTTTTGTTAATATTTACTTTCCACTACTGATTTCATTACACAATGAAACTATTTTTGAAAAAAATTATCTCCTAATATGCGAGCTTACATAGAAATCTAAACGGAACCTATTTTGTCCCAAACAGAGATGTAAGCGGAGTAGAGCTTCTCATGAACAACCACCAATCTCTGAAAGCTGAGATCGACACGCGCGAGGACAACTTCTCAGCGTGTATCTCACTGGGCAAGGAGTTGTTGGCGCGGCAGCACTACGCGTCGGCTGACATCAAGGACAAACTGCTGCAGCTCACCAATCAGCGCAACGCACTACTGCGCCGCTGGGAGGAACGCTGGGAGAACTTGCAGCTTAGTGAGTAGCCATGGTTTATATAGGCTTAAATATATAACTATGGCAAAAAAAAAAAAACAGTGTAAACATGATCATTTCAAATTGTTTTCATAACATTTTGTTGAATATCGACATACTGAACGTTAGAGTGTTTTTTAGTATAAAAAAGGTCAATGTTATCGATGTTTTTTGAAGCTGCTTGCATAATTATTCTCATGGTTAATACCGTTGTATACAAAGCTTTATAAATTGTTTTTAATAACTTGTATATTGACGAATCTATTTTATCGCATGTAATGTATGTAAACCTCAATAGTTAATAAGAGCCTCCTTAGCGCAGTTGATTAAACACTGGCTGTGAAACTAAAGGCCGCGGTTTCGACCCCACACCGAAACAAATGTTTGTGGGGCCCACAAGTATCTGTATTGGACCTAGGTGTTTGTGCAACCAGTCTCAGAAAATGTCTGATACCTATGATACAACACTTACTTGATCTTAATTTGAGGTCAGTTCTATGTATAACTTATTTATTTCAAAGTAACATAACGTGCCTGATACACTGCCAATTACTATCGATATACCTTATGAGTGCCATAAGAAATATAATCACCTACCTCTACTCATATCTGCGTCACCTTAGGTTCGACTTTTAAAGAATGTTTCAGGCAATAAGTCCACCTATACAATTTGTAATATATGAAGTGTAAATATTAAATAAATAAATAATCACAATTTTTATATTCTTCAGTTCTGGAAGTGTATCAATTCGCGCGCGACGCGGCTGTTGCGGAGGCGTGGCTGATCGCGCAGGAGCCGTACCTGATGTCGCAGGAGTTGGGCCACACTATCGACGAGGTGGAGAGCCTCATCAAGAAACACGAGGCGTTTGAGAAGTCGGCGGCCGCGCAGGAGGACAGGTTCAGCGCCCTCCAGCGACTCACTACGGTAACTATTGCTTATACGGATGGTTGGTATATGGATTATTGTCAATATGTTGGAATTTTTTTTGGGTGGATTTGTGGTGCATTTTTTGCTATATGAATTATCGGTTTTTTGCATTGCATATTTAAGAGCGTATACACTTTGCGCGCAAAGTCAACTATAGGTATTTCTTCGTTAATTTCACGCACACATAAGCGACCAAAGCTGTGTGTGTAGAGCTGCCGCGTCGGCTCGCTATACAATCGGCTCACACAACTTTGATCCGTGCACTTCAAATATTCAATTGAAATGTAACTGTAATATAATATCATAAAAATATTTTATTTGCATTATAAGTAGACAAATATTACTGTGCAAGCAAAGAATAATACAAATTTAGATACTAATCATATTTTCGTTCTTATTACATTGTTAAGTTGCATTCAAATCAGTGTTCAATCAGTAGACACTACGGACGTTTTATTAACCATTTCGTGTTTGAACACATAAATAGTGTTAGGGACCATACAACCCCTTACAATTACGAAACATATTTAATTTTATATTACAGTACATAACATAATCTAGCCTCGGAATTACATTTGTCGCAATGTATTACTATTATTATACTCACTACAAAATCATTGTAGGTAATAAAAATAATTAAATATTTTACTACCAAAGTACTAAGATGTGATAATCGCAGTCCGCGCGTGGCTATTTTTACTACGCACGGCAAAAATCGACTGCAGCTAGGCCGGAGCGACGAGCGATACATCCTCCCTCTAGAAGGCCTTGCGGCGCGGCGGTCTGATTTGAGCCACGTCGGACAGCGTGTTTTATAGTGGTTTTTAAAATATTTGTAAAAAACATGAAAACTAATTTTGTTGAAATATAAAAATGGTAATTTATTGATAAGATGTTTTTCTATTATAATATGCAATTGCTATAAAAAATTATGTACGATAAGTTGGTGAAAAAAATATGTTCTTGACGAGAATTTCTGAATAATTTCGCATTGTTTAAATTTTTATTTTTCAGGAACTAAACATAAAAAGATTATTTTTATCAGCAAAATCCCTCCATAAGGGTATTATTAGTCTGATAATATTTTTATTTTCATCTTATATTTAGTAATTTCGGATATCTTAAGCTTCTAAATTGCCACTTAAAACCTAAATAACGAAACTTGTGTTTAGTAATCCTTATAGTACTCACAAATTATCCATCAATCTATAATGTTTTCCACCAAAATCCCTAGATGACAACCTTTTCTAAAATTAGTACTAATTATTTTTCCTTTAAATTGTTTATTGGTGGCTATTAACTCATTTGAAAAGTGCTGTTTTTAAGCCAAAAAGCGCGCACAGGGTATAAACGCTCTTAACAGGAGTTACATGTTACAGTTTTTGATATTTGATATGGTATATTTTATTAAAATACATTCTAAAACATTTTAATAAAATCACAGCCATGAAACTAGAGTCATGGGATTTATTGAGAATAATACATTCTTTTACAATTTATTTTTTCATTAGTTTTAATGGCATGTAGTGTTGTATCGATTTGATGTTGTTTTGTGAATGTTTTGCATGATATTAATCATACATAGTAGTACATTAGTACAACCCAGAGAAGTATATTTTAATCAGCATAGTTTTATTTTCATTCAGCTTATTTCACCTCCTATATTTAGTCTTGGAAAACACACCTGATCATTTATTTTAATTTGCACTATGCTTATTGGATTGGTTTACTTTAATTCTAATTTCTGTCTTCTATTTACCACTAGCTTGAACTACGTGAGACGTGCCTGTGGCCTAAAGCACAGCCTTGGGAAAGTTTTGACGAGTCCACCTTCACATACCAACCCCCGCCTGTGTCCCAAACGAAAACTCCCCTTACTGTGAAAACCACTAGCAAACCCGACCGCCCCGACCGCCCTGTCAGCCAAGTCGTAGAGGAAATAATTACCAGCAGCAACAAATACCCATTGCCAGAGAAATTCAAGGCAAGAAATCTTACTCTAGATTACTCAAGTAACTCCCCACAGAAAAACGATAGTTACTTATGGAACGTTGTCAATGGAAATAGTTTATCGACTATATCTGAGACTAGTTCTCCGCCATTGTCGCCTTTGAAGAGCCCTTTGTCGCCCGAAATATACAGTTCTGTGTTTTTCGAATTCCCCGACAGTAATGAAGAACCAAATATATCGTTAGCTTGTATAGATTTTATACTTTGGGAGAGGTTATCGTATCAATACATTTATCCTAATGTTTCACTATTGCGATCAAAAAGCGGGTCTTCTAAATCGAGTAGTCTTAAACGTATTATTAAAAAAATTACTAAGAAACGAAAATCTTCGGATTCGGATGTTAAAGGTGAAGTGGCTGTGTTGTCGATGCCGGGTTTGACGAGTAGTAGTAAAGCGATTAATGACTTAGGCAAGGAGGTGAAGACGATACCCTTAAGTTCCTCTCTACTCCTCCTGTCCCAAACACGAAACTTCCTGGCTCCCGAAGGTGCATGGTACTTTAACTACTTGGATGGTGTAAGTGTGGTGTCTGGTGTATATAGCATGCGCTTATTGTGGTTGCCTTGAGCTTATTGCACATATTTAAAAAAATAGACTGAGAGGATAGAAATAATGGTTTTGTATTGTGAAATTTGTTTCGGTTTTTAAAATATTTTTCTGTTGCTCAACTCGTAAAATATTTTAAACTAATTTATAATTAAGATATTTTATAGCCAGACAGATTTTATAACAGCCTCCGTGGCGCAGTTGCTTAGACGCCGGCAGTCAAATTTGAGGCCGCGGGTTCGATTCCCGCACTGAAGCAAATATTGAATATTTGTTGACCCTACACTAAGACTACTACTACTAATCTTGATATGGGTTCAGGCCTATATAAAATATAAGACTGAATAATGGCTGAATTTGGAGATATATATATAGCTATCAGGTGAGTCAATTTCGTACACCATTAACGCTAAAAGGCAGGGCGACTAATGACCGCAGGTATTAAATTGATTATTTTTTGTATAAATGACTAACTATACAACGTACAACAGTTCGAGGTGAAGGAGATGAAGCGTCGCCAAGAGGCGGCGGAGGCTGCGGAGCGTGAGAAGCGCGAGCGCGAGGCCGCCGAGGCCGCCGCCGCCGCGCAGGACCAGCTCGACCGCGCCGACACGCCGCACGACCAGCCGCCGCCGCAGGGTACGCACACATACCCGGCTATATATACCCGCATTACACAATACTCGATACCCACACACACTATACAGGGTGGTATCGACATGTGGTATTTAATTGAAACATGTACGAACATATTGAACTATTTAAACTCTTAATAATTTTTTTAGTAACTACAATTGCTTTTTTTGAAAATTGCGTATGAATCAATTCCAGGAAACATTGTGCCATTTAAAACGTCTTGTTACGTTGGTGCAAAATAGCGAATTTTAGTTATCAAGGGTTTTGATCAACTTTTATAGGTATGAGCCTTTTTACGGCTCAGGAAGTTCTCGAACTGAATTGAACTTCAGCTAAGCGGTAAATACGCTCGCTCACTAAGGGGTGGTAATAAAATTATGCAAACTAAAATCACAAGTTTTGATAAACTAAGTCATATAGGATATTTTTCAAACTTTGGCCTGGGGTGGTAAGAAACATGTGGGTAAAATTAAATACCGTATGTCAAAATTGCCCTGTATACTCAATAAAATACCACATGTAGTATTTATCAAATAAAATGAAAATCCTATATTGGCAATCTAGACAATTAGTCTTTATGACAAGACAATCGTGGCAGTGTTGACTGCTATGTGATGGTAAAAGTCGATGCATCAACGCTAGTAAGCTCGTTTATCGACAATCGTATCTAACACTAGAATGGATAAAATCGATGTTGGTTGTACTTCTTGATACTTGATATTCATGAATATGTCAATATATAGTAAAGTTCAAATATCTTACCAAAATTGAGTGCTTAAAATTGATATCAATTTATTATTCAATTTCTTGCACCCTCGAAATTGTTTATGTGAGAAACTTATTTACTATACAAATTACACTTATACATTACCGATACTTTATTTTAGTAAATTTATTTGTTTTTCGTCTTTAATAATCTTTAAAGTCAATGTAAAGTATAAAAACGCAGAGCAAAATTTAACATCACTTCGTTTCACTATTGCAATGTAAGCACGCATGTGTGATGTCTTTTAGCACTCAAATATTAAAATTTTGAAAGACAAACAAAACGTCTAACATTCGCCGTCACAGGTGAACCAAGGTGAATGCTGCCTGCAATATTACCATAACTTAAAAATATTATGTACCTGAACTGAGATACCTTTACTTAGAATTAAGAATAACGACGACACACGAATAGACAATAGATATGAACATTTTTCTCATTTTATCGTTTTTTTTTCTTGCTGATATTACATTCTCTGAGATCAAATACTTAAGAAACGATAAAATCAGAAATAAAACAATCTTGATATTGATACTTAGACACAATTCACAAATATAAAGCTTACGGCAACGCTTGCCGCTTTATGTGTGAATTTTAAGACTTGTATCGCTTACTCATCGACCAACGAATAACTCGACTCTCTTACCAATAGATGGCATTGCTCATATTCGATTTTTAAAACCCGAGATCTCATTGGTCGATAGAGAATGTTGTGCGTGACAAAAAGGGCCACTTACTTACCGATGTGTTGTCCACACATGCACACGTGTAGTCGTAAGGAGAACGTCCACTAAAGCGGCTGAGAAGGCCCAAGAGCGACCGCATTCCCAGCCAGGTAACATGAGCGCTTATAACTACCGTTGTAAACCTTACTCGGCTGTTGGCATGAGCTTCTACGGTAGTCGTAGGGGGTAATCTGTACGGTCACTGCGCTCTAATAGGAGACGCCACGTGGTTAGACAATAACTGTGATTAATTTCCGGCTTTGTAATTCCGAAGCTTTTGTTGTACACGGGGGTAGTTACTACCGTAGGCGATTTAGGCTAATTATCGTATTTAGACAATGAGCACAATATTACTTGTCGCACGATTTCTATGTTCATCTCACTCTATTTAGTACACAGGGTGCTGGTAATTTATGTCGATTTATTTATTTGATCACTGTCATTGAATCATTAATTACTTCACTGTCGAGGTTTAAAATTTCGTACTCATTTTTACAAAAGATAGATGATATTTTATGCCTCGTCATACATTGCCTTCTTTATTCATGGGCACACTTTACATCATCTCACAATATATTTTAAACGTGCAATGTATACCATTTATATTATATGTTCGTCTTAAGCTAATCACGGTGATGGTTTGATACTCTGTCCTCTCCATGTCTGTCTTTCGTCTCACTTTGTCCTTCGACTCAGCTAGTGTTCCGTTCTTACAAAGTGTCTTTCTTTACGAAGCTGTCTTCAACTAAGGTAGGTATATGATACCTACACACTGTTTGCTTCATTCTCTTGCTATATGTTTATTATATGCACGGCTTTATAGCTTTATATGTTATTAATATATTTGCCTTAATTATTTATATGGGGTAAAAATCGATGTTTCACAATAATTACAATAATAAAAATAAAATTAAAGAAAAGTTTGTAGTCAATCATGTGTGGGTGTAAGGATGATATGAAATTAAAATTCATTACAATTTGCTTATAAAAAAAACACAACTAGGAAATTTAACAGCTTCTTCATTATATTAATTTCATTTGGGGGTAAACGACGTACAACTTAAGTGTAGGCTGAGTAGGATCGAGATTATATTGTTGACTTAAAAAGTAGATTTGAACACTGTACTTGTAGCATGTAATGTTGTTAATTTGTTTATTTTGGACTATGCGTGCGTGTCGTTTGAGTAGAAAGTAAAAGCAAGCCCTGAAATATATATTTTGATGGGAGTATGAGTTGATCTGAGACACGCACGCGTGGTGTTCGCATGTGTAATGTGTATGTACGTAGCATGTACGTAATGCACGTAGCGTAGCGTAATTAGCACGTAGTGGTGTGCATGCAGAGGCGAGCTCCCCCGCCCCCGCCCCCGCACCCGCCTCCGCCTCGTCCCCCGCGTCCCCCGCGCACCCCGCGCCCGCGCCGGCGCCCGAGGCCCCGCCCACACCGTCCACCTCCAAACAGACGCCAGTCAAACCCGCACGCCTCTCCAGTAAGTATAATGTAGCGCTTACATGTATTCTCATACTTATCTCATTGAATTACGGTACTAATTTCAACGCAACAACTTCGTTTGAACGTCTCAAGAGAACAATTGATAGAACCTAATGCAACTGACTTCTGAGCATAGTGAAGTTCGCACAAGCGTTCATGTTAGCACCGTAAGTCAAGTATCTAAACGATTGGTAACAGATGTAACACCGTTGCAATGAATAACTCGTTAATCTGTGTATGTTACCTCTGTGCATGTTAGTAAGTAACATCTGTGTTTTTGTCATTTACACTATTGTGTAGTTGAGAGATGTGAGCATGACTTGAAGCTTTTGTTTTTTGCTGCGACGCAATTTTGTTTTATGTTGCTTTGAATTATTTTTTGTTTTTTCTCTCTCCTTTCCTTGCCCTCGACAAATTCCGATGTTCCGCGTACCTGATATTGAATTGAACCCTACCCATCGCTGTATCCTGTCCCCTACCATCCGTTCCTATTGACGCGTGCAGCGCCCGGAACGAGTTCTACGCCGGCGACACCGTCGACTTCCGGTAAGGTGAAGTCGCGGTCTCGAAGCAAGTCGCCGTTCAGAAGCTTCCGATGGCGCACGGCGAAGAAACTGCTCGCCGGTTCGCACCACAGCGACGATGAAGGTATTCGTGGTACTGAATTATTGTGGATGGAAAGTGTTACTTAGAAAGGAGAAGAAAATAGTTCTTAAATTAAAAAGTTCCCAAATGTCATTTATGATAATTTCGAAGTGTATCATTGTAAACTTAGTTATCACTGGTCTTCACTACCTTAGTGTTGATTTTTTATGTCATTACTACAGGTCGATTCTTTTGCTGTAGAGTATAAATTCCATTCGGAATAGTGGACGTTTCTCAAACATCTGATAGGAAAGTCTTACAATAAATAATTTTGAGCAAATTATTCCTCCATGATTATTGTAAAATCTTACATCCGCAATGATCTACCACTTAAATTATCTGTACGCGATTCTTGCTTTATATGTGCTGTTGTGTTGTTAGCGCATGATTATTATCTGCGTGTGTGTGATGCAATAAACACGATATATACGAATGGCTTTCATTGAGTTACCGCCTTCAACTTCGAACGACAGTACTCGGAGGCTGCGTATCAAACCAAGTCACTCGTGAATGAACCTTTAGGATATTCATTTATTTATAGGATCGATAGATTGTAGCGTTTTTAGACATTTATATATTTAGTCGCGGTATCGGTTTATGGAAATTTATCGTTAATATTTAAGCTCATTTGTGTTATTTTATGTGGGGGTCGGGACAGAGGCCTGTTTAGTACATAGTGTTGTCATTATCGATAGTTTTGCATCCTAATGCTAGTGACGCAGGTAAAATAATATTATCGAATTTTAACGAAATAAAACACCAGTATGGTGAAGAGCCTTCATAAGCATGTTTTCATTAAATCGATTTGACATCGATAGTTTTGAGTGGACAATGCCATATTTTATCGATAATGACGCGGTGTGTTACAACAGTCCTCAGTCTGTATCAGAATGTAACATTGTGGCCTATAACAGAGGGCGCCAGTCCCGCCAGCGAAGACGAGGGTGTCGAGGGAACTCTTGTACGCAAGCACGAATGGGAATCAGCCGCCAAACGTGCTTCTAACAGGTATGTTTATAATTTCATACATACATAAACTCACGCCTTGTTCCCAGAAGGGGTAGGCAGAGGTGCCAGGGCACCCACATAATTTCATTCCTATTTAAAATTATGTTGTCATATTTATGGTCAACTTTTCATACTTCCATAAGTAATGCTCCATAACCACAGTAGTCATGTATTCGAATATGTAATGTATTTTATCATTGTTGGAGAAAATGTGGTAAATATCAGTCTTTTACATTTATGTATTTTGACAAAAAATATGTCGTAGTAATTTGGTGTCCAAAAATCATCTGCTCTATTACTCTCTATATTTATCAAGCTATGAGTTGTCTTAAATTTTTGTTCACCAGTGTATTTTGTTCTACCATTGATTATTGATCAGTAAAAATAAACGCTACCATTTGAATATCTTCAGATCATGGGATAAGGTGTACGTAGTAGCGAAGGACGGTCGCATGTCGTTCTACAAGGACCAGAAGGCGTACAAGGCGTCGCCCGAGCAGTACTGGCGTGCCGAGAGCCCGCTCGACCTCAACGGCGCCGTCGTCGAGATAGCCGCCAACTACACCAAGAAGAAGCACGTGTTCCGGCTTAGGTATGTGGTGTAACTTGTAGACCATTTTTTTAAATTATTTTTTTTGAATTGAAAAGGAAATCTTTTTCTTCCTCGCATCGTTATCTTCATTTCTAAGGGTCGTGATCCTCTGAATGTGGAATCAGATTGATCAGGTTTTGACAATGCTGCGTCACCTTTTCCTATCCTTGGCATAGTGAAGTTTGATGTTAAGGGTCGAGCTGATTTGGTCCCATCATCTGATGGGACATCGGCTAAGCTATCTACTTGCATTTAACTAGTTTTAAGACAGATGAAAGGACACAAATAATAGTTGATGACGAAAGTGTTTAAGATTATTCCAGCAGATTGATATAACGTAAGTGTGTGTGTGTGCAGGCTGGCGACAGGCGCGGAGTTCCTGCTGCAGGCGCACGACGAGGCGGAGATGTCGTGGTGGCTGGAGTCGCTGCGAGCGCGCACGCACGCGCCCGCCGCGCGCTCGCACACGCTGCCCGCGCCCGCCAACCAGGAGCCCAAGCGACGCTCCTTCTTCACGCTCAAGAAGAAGTCAGTCACGCTACTCACCTCACTATACGCGCCCTAACCATACCCCCGCATGACGCATCACGCATGTGTGTGTAATATTTATAAATAGGATATATACATGTCCTGTCCCCTTGTCTATGCTTAACGCTTATACAATCACATTTTGATATTTGGGTTTTAGTCGTAGAAAATACATTTTATCATTATTCAGTGCTAGTCATTTATAACTTGTCGTTTTTATCAATCAAATAAACTTTGCCGTTCATAAACCGTGAAAAAGATTAATTTACATTATCATAACATACTGTGTCACTCCATTCAAGTATCATCCTAGCACAAACCTCTATATATCCTTATATAATTCAATTTAGAATTTTTTAATGGAAGTCACATTTAAAATCTAACTTCATTAAACCTAACATTTAATTTGTAGAAAATAGTCTTAGTATGCATGTATTACCCAACTAACGCATATAATTCATTGAATCTTATGCATGCTACAGGCCTTTTTTTAATTAACCAATATATTATGCATGTTATATTATGTAATACTAATAAAAGCCTTGTATCGTTTTAGTCCAATTTGAATACTAATCGGGAACATAAGCTATGTTGAATGGGGAATGTCTTTTTGCATTTTTAACTAGGCTGAGCAGCTGACAGTTCTGTACCAAATTGGCTCTTTATAAAATGGTTTATCAATTCAGCTATTTTCCAACATTATAATAGAGTATAATTATATTTAGACATTCCCCTTTCTATTATTTTACTTAGAGATTTAAAACGTGGTGGAATGATAACTGTTGTCTATTTTTTTTGGCATGGTATATTTTGCGTCGATCATCTTTTAATTTGAAGGGTTACTCTATACTCCGACACCAAGTTCGAATGTTCGGACGTTAAACGTCAACATATAAGATAAAAGTTTTCCGCTTCCAAATTAATCTAGGATTACGACGTACCATACAGGTTCCGAACATTTCGTAAAGTATTAAGGCATATTCGTACAGTTTTACGTGCGATGTTCTAACTTTCATGGTCGTTTCTGAGTAGAGACTAACCCTCTAGGGCGGGAAATTAAGGAAAAATGGATGGGCAGAATGATTAGTATTGTTGAGTATTCATTCACCTACCATCAATATAAATTTCGTACGATCCATTTATTCTGTACTTTGAACTGAGTAAAAATATTCTTCACATTACTATGTCACAAAAATAATGAAGTATATTTCCAGACAGGTTATTAATAAGTCCGTTTGTCCCTCAGCTAAGTGCGCGGGCGCAGCGTGCTCGCGGCGCGTGCAGTACGCACGTACGACGTGCACGCGCGCGACGACGCACGCGCTCCTCGCCACGCTTGCTGAAGCTTCGCCATTATCGACTGGCAGACCTAATCTTATCATACATCATATTTTTGTTGCGTACAAAAAAAAAACGTTATTTGAGACTGTTCCGTAATTGAGTGTTTGAATTCGCCTTCGTCTATATTTATTGTTCGATGATCTCCATCGAAAATTTTAAAATAAGATTATGTCCCACGAATGTGTAGTTGTTATTGAACGGTTAATAAAATGAATATTATTTTAAAAATTATTATAAATGCGACGCTATTTATAAATAGATGACTTTTAGTGTTTAAATTCAGATTGAGAATATTATAATTATATATTATTATATATCTATATTTTAATTATTTATATATAAAATGGAGCTAGTGTAATGTACATTCAGTTGAACTAGAAATGTATGTCGTACGTTTCGATTTCTCATTGAAAGTGTTTTTTAACTGTTTGACCAAGTTGATGTCATTTGACAGATGTATCTGATTCGATATTGTAAACTTAGCTGATAATCGGATGACCGCATTTACATTCAATAGGATTCCCAGTGGATTGACGTTTTAATCATATCGACTGCTTTGCTACACAGGAGCAATACGATGTAACTTAAGCTACGTAATTGTATTAGATTTAATTTCCATCATAAAGTGTCTTCTCGGAGTCGCGTTGGCCTCGCTGTCCGCCGACAGAGGTCGCATTTAATATATTTGTTGGTTGGAGAAGTGCTAGTACTGCGATTTGTCGTGGAGTAGTGAGTAGTACATAGAGGACGTAGGGACGCGGGCAGCGAGACCGCCGCGCTCCTTTATATTAATACAAGATGTAAGTATGCTTGTACGCCTCATAAGTGCTTCTATAAAATGTCTTTTATTAATAAAAAAATATATTTAATTTAACTGCCAATGTTCACAAATTGTTATTTTTCTTCTCTTCCTATGCAATACGTATATCTAAAGTACACATTCTATAAAATGTAACGATGACACATTTTTAGTTCTGTCTACGTATATGGTGCGAGTGTGGTAGTGTGTATGTGTGGTATTTTGGTAGTGGTAGCCTCCTAGCTTCGTCTCGAGCGCATCTGAAGTCCGTCGCCTGTACTGCCACATTTATTCACACTAATGCACGTCGGACTATGTTTAAATATTTTATTTTTAAATTTTACTTTTTTGATGAAAATAAAATAAATGATGTTTTCAAATAATTACTGTCGTTTTATTACTACTGTCTGTGATATTGGTATGCAGAATAGAATATCCAGTAATCCGCTTTCATCCCTATTTAATATTGTAAGTGTTTTTATACCATTGCCTTGTTAAAAAATTACATTTACTAAGTGAATGCAATTGCATTCATTGTTGTATTTTTCGGTAATGTGTTTGCATTAAAAAGATACATAAATATGAAATTAATTAACGAACTGTTTTCAAAAGCATACATTTTCCGTTCTATAATCGATTTTGTAATACTTTCCCGTCTAGTCAATACAGAAGAATTTCGTATCTCTGACCTATTTGTTATCGGTGTCAGGATGAAGATATCGACTGATAGTGATCTACATTCAAAACCTTTCATCGCTTATCGAGATAAAACATTTTCTCACATTCAACATATATTCAGCATTTAGTTTAGTGGTGCGTGAACATGTTTGGTTTAAATGTTTTTTTATTACTGCCCTTACTAGTGGCTTCTAAAGGCTGTGTTGGAAGTGACTGTCCTACGAGAACAAGTTCGAGAATTTTTGGTGGTGACATTACTGAACCCAACTCGAGACCTTTTCAAGTTAGTATGCATTTAGCCTTTGGGGCGGGTTTGCTTTGTTGAACCTTAATGTTTTGTGTTCACCATCCAAGACCAAATATTTAAATGTCACCCTTGTAAAATAAACCATATATGGTTGACCTAAACTTAATCGTATTTCCTGGATGAACACTTAAATAGACTCTGTATCAGCCCATATACGTCCCACTGCAGGGCACGGGCCTACTCTACAATCGAGAATACGATTGAGAGTGGTTAGGCCATATAGTCCACCACGCTGGCCTAGTGCGGGTTGGCGAATTTACATACCATAGAAATTCTTATGAATCGCTATGGTGTGCAGGTTTCCTCACGATGTTTTCCTTCACCGTTTTAGTGCGTGGTGATTGACTACCAATACACACATGACTTCGAAAAGTCAGAGGTGTGCCCTGGGATTCAAACCCGCGACCACCGTGAACATGTCGGCAGCCGCGTCTAGTCCGTTTACCAACAGGCCACCACGCACTTACTTCGTCATCATTCAATCATTGTAGCCAGAGTTACTACTGGCTATATTGAGACGTAACATCTTATGTCTCAGAGCCTCAGTATAGCGAGCGCAGTGAAATGACAAGCATAGCTTTGCAAGTCATGGCGTTGTTTCGTTTTGTAACCGTCCATGAGCGGGCATATTGCTCACCATCAGGAGAATGGCATCCTCGTCTCGACATTCATAAAAAAAAGGCGATGTGTGAGGGTGGCCAAGTCCAGTGCTAAAATGGGAATTATAATATTAACTTAAAGTTTCATCCGCAGTGATGTACACAATAGCTCATCGTCATTATATATTTCTGTATAGAACTACGAATAAGACGCGTCCCTTCATCAGTGTGAGCGAAGCAATCAATTTTAGGCAATAGTTAATTGAAACAGCATTGTCAATGCACTGTTGTGTTCCAATTTGAAGGATATGGTAGCCAGAGTGACTACTGGAGAGTGAATACTGAGACTTAACATCTTGCGTCTCAGGAAGAATGCCAAGCATTCTCAGTTGTAGTTCATGGTGTTGTTTGTTTTTGCTGCTGTCCATTAGCTGTCGTATCGCTTACCATCAGGCGAAAGGCGTGCTCGTCTCGCCATTCATCGAAAAAAAAGTATCTTGGTTGCACTTGTATTGACTAATATCCAAAAGCGATGATATCTATTTAACACGGCCGTTGTCTTTTGACGTCTTCGTGGAGACCAATATAGTATTATTTAAGAAATAATCTGTGGACATTTGAATGACAACAATTTCAATGCTTGCAATGATAATATTATCTACTTTTAACGACGTAATATTATAGTTATATCAGTTACTTTACTCCCAGATGGACACAACTTTCTTATCATTACCTATATGTAGGGTTATTTTTGCGATGTTATAGAAAGGGTGTATACATTTACCTCTATGTTTTAGTTAGCAGGCAAAATTTTTCTAATAGAATTACTGTGGCTGATGATGAGTCTAGGTTGTTGACTTTTTTCTAAATTACTCCTAATTTGACTTCTTGCGAATGATGGTACCTCTAGTCTAATTGTCTAGTACCACATATAGACGGTGAAGTGCCAATACCTCCTATCTGAAAATTTGTAAGAAATAAACCTTTTTTATTGTTTTAATTATAAAGGTATTATGCCGATGTTTTAGTGAAACCTAAGTGTATTTCTACTATACATTTACTTTTTTACTATTCCCCATCAATAAAAATATTAACTACTAATTTATTTAACAAAAAAATAAAGTTTTTTATAGTTTGTGTAAATTTATGACTTTGTCAGTTAGGAGTTATTGGCACTTCGCCGTCGATATAAGGTTAAACTATACCCAACATCGGGGCCGAAAGAATAAATTCTAAATCCTGAAAAGGTTATACGTCACGCCACTTTCAATGTTACTAGGCAGCGTTATATATGCGCGTGGGCAGTGACGGCGAGCTCGGATTCTGCGGAGGCGCCCTCATCCATCAGGAGTGGGTGATCACAGCCGCACACTGCTGTTTCCATGGCAACGAGGAAGTCGACCATGTGCAGGTTTGTTAATTTTAAATATCAAATTACGAAATGAAAAAAAAATCAATCTTATTAGTTGATGATAATCGCAATACAGTTTGTGTAAGACGATCATTTTTACAATGCTTAGTTAATATTAATAATATTTTCCCTCAATGGTGTCAGTTCAATCTGATAATTAATAGTTATTTTTGGTATTTTAAAGCAGTTTTTTCTATCTAGTTAATTAAAACATATTTTCAGGCTATATTGGGAGCTCATACTCTTTACGACCGGTACGAAAACGGCCGTCGCGTCGTGAATGTAGCAGAAATAGTGGTGCATCCAGAATATGATGCCGACACATTCCAAAATGACCTCGCACTGCTACGTTTAGCCAACGTTGTGCAAATTACAGGTTGGTGTTTTTCAAATATATGAAGTTTTTCTGTCCCTCTCTCTTCGGCCACAGGAAATTCATTGCTGCATAGGCCTCTACCAAGGATCTCCAGATCGATCTGTTGGAAGCGGCCTGCATTCAGCCATTTCCTGTAACCTTAACCAGGTCGTTCGAACACCTTGAAGGCGGGCGTCCGAAACTTCACTTGGCTGTATGTGGCCTCCACTCCAGAACCTTCAATCTTAGCCGTGAGACATTGTCGAGAAATCCTGTAGCCAGCACTCAGCGGTGGACTTTCTATGGCTGAAATAGGAGAATAATTACTAACTTAACTTTTTAGTTGGTGTCTGGTGATACTTATCTATTAATAAAATAAAACAAAGATTATTGAAATATTGTCTTGGCGTACATATCAAATTATTTGATGTTGTGGTCAATTTGTTATTTACGGCATGAAATCCCGGCGCCGTTGTCAATTTAATGGGATATTCGCTAATTTTTTATTATTTTTTCGTGTTCATATCGATCATACTTGATAATGTAATTTAAATCACTAACGACACAAAACGGTATCAGTTAAGCTGATTATCATTGATCCTTTTGTTTGTATTGTATTTTAATTTTAAGAACCTATTAGTTAATTATTTAGTAACTAAAATGATATAAACATAAAAGGAATTTATAATACCACGAAACACAATTTAACAAACAAAACAAAAGCAATTACAAGGTGTTTTTAAATTTGAAAAAACCCAAATATTTGTTAATATTAACAAAATGTCCATCTTGGGAATAGAATGTAGTTATGAAAAACCAGTTGAAATATATCCTTTTTATAGATGCCGTAGACATAATTCGGCTGCCATATCTAAGCACAGTTTCTTTCAACTTTGCTGGCTTGGGCGCTACAGTCTCCGGTTGGGGAATAGCTGCAGATGGTAAGGAAACATTTATATTATATGTGGTTTTAAAATGGCTGGTATATGGAGTGGCCAAAATCAATCCCTTTTTTTTCATATTTTCTTTAATGTCACTTGGTTAAAAACATGTGGATTAAATTAAATACCATATCGCTACCCCGCCCGGTGCAACAATGTCACATATGCAACAATGGCAAGGTTGGAAGGTATAAAGAAACAATCTTATATTTTTTAGAATATTACGTCATAATTTTTTTAACGGTAAATTAAAAGTTGATATCGGGATAGAAGCTGTTTAACTTGTCATGTCTTGAAATATCATATTTTTATCGATGTCAAAGTATCAAATGTTTTTCCTGAAAAGTTGAATTTTTGCAAAAGTGACATTGTTGCACCGGGGGGGGTGCGAATTATGTTAATATCACCCTGTATACGTATTTGATTAGGTATACATTTATTGATTCACGAACAAATTATACAACAGTAAATTAATGACTTTGTTGTTACTTTCATTACAAAATATGGTTATTACCGAGATTCAATATATTAGACCGAATTAGGAATACCGAAATACTCTTTAGAACCTAATTAAACGATGTTGGTCAAAAAGCCTCCATGCTCAACTCTCAAGTGAGATTGGCTGGACATGTGTGTCAGATGTTGGCGAAGACCACCACAAAATAGGGCCTGAAAGGCGGTCAACCGCATGGAAGGAATTTTAACGCCTTTGGAGATATTGGTCACATAAATGTCTTGACCGAGATATATGGAAGGCGAAAAAATATGCCTTTGCCCTGCAGTGGGAAATTATAGGCTTATAATAATAATTACTGAAATTAATTCTTATTATAGACAGTTTCGAACTTATGAGAATTTAGATAGCCCTATAAGGATATTTTATTCAAAAAATATATACTAAAGGGCTTTACATAGATAGAACGTTGCCGATTTTTGAAAATAATTAGCCAAACCAATATTGAGATAAGCAAAGCTAAAATAAAAATTACTTGCCAGGTCCATTATTTGGTTGCCAAAATGTTTATCTTAATCTACATTGACGCCAAGTTTTACAAAAAAAGGTAAACGCCAAGGTCGATGTTGCGGCCCCAAATTATCCGATGATTTATTGTTTACGTTATCAATCAAATATAATTAGCTAATTGTATCTGCTTATCTTTATAAATATTTCGAGTGCTAAAATATTTTTTTATAAGGATACTTTCACGTTCTTTTGCGCAATCTAATGTATCGCACCTACTTTTAGCCGCGTGCGCAATACATAATTGATAATTTCATAATGTAGAAATACAGGGTGAATTTATCAAATGGGCGTGTATGGCCAACGCATGGCCAATTGCGAAACTAGCGTAGAATACTGAAAGGTGATTTTTTTTCAAAATCACTGATTTCGATTTCTCGCTAGGTATATTGATTTTTGAAAATAGAAGTATACAGTTTTAGTTGTGGTTTCTTTTAAGAGCGTATACACCTTGCGCGCAAAGTCAACTATAGGTATTTCTTCGTTAATTTCACGCACACATAAGCGACCAAAGCTGTGTGCGTAGAGCTGCCGCGTCGGCTCGCTATACAATCGGCTCAAACAACTTTGATCCGTGCGCTTCAAATATTCAATTGAAATGTAACTGTAATATAATATCATAAAAATATTTTATTTGCATTATAAGTAGACAAATATTACTGTGCAAGCAAGGAATAATACAAATTTAGATACTAATCATATTTTCGTTCTTATTACATTGTTAAGTTGCATTAAAATCAGTGTTCAATCAGTAGACACTACGGACGTTTTATCAACCATTTCGTGTTCGAACACATAAATAGTGTTAGGGGCCTTACAACCTCTTACAATTACGAAATATATTTAATTTTATATTACAATACATAACATAATTTAGCCTCGGAATTACATTCCATTATATTACCTGAAACATAATTTATACTCACTACAAAATCATTGTAGGTAATAAAAATAATTAAATATTTTACTACCAAAGTACTAAGATGTGGTAATCGCAGACCGCGCGTGGCTATTTTTACTACGCACGGCAAAAATCGACTGCAGCTAGGCCGGAGCGACTAGCGATACGTCCTCCCTCTAGAAGGCCTTGCGGCGCGGCGGTCTGATTTGAGCCACGTCGGACAGCGTGTTTTATAGTGGTTTTTAAAATATTTGTAGAAAACATGAAAACTAATTTTGTTGAAATATAAAAATGGTAATTTATTGATAAGATTTTCTTCTATTATAATATGCAATTGATATCAAAAATTATGTACGATAAGTTGGTGAAAAAAAATATGTTTTTGACGAGACTTTCTGAATAATTTCGCATTGTTTAAATTTTTATTTTTCAGGAACTAAACACAAAAAGATTATTTTTCTCAGCAAAATCCCTCCATAAGGGTCTTATTAGTCTGATAATATTTTTATTTTCATCTTATATTTAGTGGTTTCGGATATCTTAAGCTTCTAAATTGCCATTTAAAGCCTAAATAACGAAACTTGTGTTCAGTAATCCTTATAGTACTCACAAATCATCCATCAATCTATAATGTTTTCCACCAAAATCCCTAGATGACAACCTTTTCTAAAATAAGTACTAATTATGTTTCCTTTAAATTGTTTATTGGTGGCTATTAACTCATTTGAAAAGTCCTGTTTTTAAGCCAAAAAGCGCGCACAGGGTATAAACGCTCTTAACATTTTCCTATAGTTTTGAATTTGGCCAACTACGTCCACTTGAAAAAATTATCCTTTGTATTATAGATATCGGCCTTTGGTTGTACAGATGGTACTTGGCCAACTGCGCCCCAGAGGCTGTCAAAGATTGAGAGGGGATTATCTTACTCCTCTACGCTATACTAATAATTTAGTATTGTATTTTTTCAATCGTACTATCGATTTTAGAGTAGGCAGGTGCCCTGCAGTGGAACGTGTATACATCCACACACAAAATTAAGCTATATACAATCAAATAAATCAATTAAATTATATGACGACCGATCGAAAAAATCATATAAAAATAATAATTAATATGGCAAATCCTTGTAAGACAAGTCACAAATACTTATTTTAGTAAATTGACCAAAACCAAGCCCACTGAGTTTGACTCGCTGGATCTACTCAGAAATGGGTCGCGCCGCGTAGTATCCAGTGGTAAAGTAAAGCCCGCTGAGTTTGTTCGCCGGGTCTTCTCAGTCAGGGCCGCGTTGGATCCGGCAGTAAGCCTAAACATACGGGACGTATCGGAAATACTTATGGTCGTTGTCTTAAGTTGGACCCAAAACAAGCCCACTGAGTCTTAGTCGCTGGATATACTCAGGACTGGGTCGCGTCGCGTAGTTCCAGTGGTAGTGTAAGCCCACTGAGTTTGTTTCGCCGGGTCTTCTCAGGAAGGGCCGCGTTGGATCCGGTGGTAACTATAAACCGCTACGCACCGTTGTAATATTTATGGTCCACAAATAATATAATTTAATTTGACTAACGTAAATAATGTATTTCTTTGACAAATAAATTACTATAAAGTAAAAACTAATACTTTAAATAAAATATGAATAAAAACTAAATAAATAAATAAAACTAATTATAAATAAAAATAAAAATAATTTAAAAATAAATAAAATTAATAAATAAATTGATAAAAGCAAGAAATTAAAATAAGTAATAATAAGTATAGGAAATATATTGTAAATAGAGATTAAGTTCTATGTGTATTGACTTGTCATAAGAGCTCCTTAATTGCCTACGTGATCAATAAATACATTTCATTTCAAATACATTTCATTTCATTTCATTTCATTTCATCCCTCCTTGAGTCGATTTCCTCATTGCTGAGGGTCGTGACCCCCACCATGGGTATTTTTTACTTTGATGATATTGCGCCATCTGGATCTGTTTTTTGCGGTGTGTAAGGCTTCGTGTATGCTGGTGTCCAGGGCGGCACGGATTTGATCGGACCATCGTAACGGGTTCCGGCCTCGTGGTCTCTTCCCTTCGATCTTACCGGTGATGATGACCTTCTCAAGATTATCATCCTTCTTCCGGGCTATGTGTCCGAAGTACTCAAGAACTAGCTGAAGGCAGATGGTCGAGAGTCTTGTTACGTGTCTACGTGTATACATATTATGTATGATTTATATGGGTAGATACAGATTCAGATGTTTTGTTTACCAGGTGTAACATTCGTCTCGCCGACACTTCGGGAGAAGTTGATGACTGTGATGACGGACTCTCTGTGCAACACCTCATATTTCAACCAACTGCCGGGCAACACTATATGCGGTTTCAGTACTGACTCTGGCACTTGTAAGGTAAAGCAATGATATTGGATAATTTATTTCGTCATCAGAACCATCTTTAGCCGTACAGTCTTAGAATTAATTTGTTTCATCTTTCAATGAATGTGATCAATTTGGGACTGAATACATAGGTAATATGAAGATATACTTTTGTTATCAATTACAAAGGCAATGACATTATCTATTAAAATTAAACAGATTTCATAAGTTACAACTTAAAAAAAACAATACATTATGTATTTTTGAGATTGTAACCAAGAAAATAGGACCAAAAGATTAATTTTTCTTACCCAGTCATAGCCCAAGTGCGAAATTATAACCATCTATATTGATTTCTGTGACCGATTACGATTAGCAAACCAGTATGGGGCAAAGCATGACTTTTACGAAATATAATTAGAAATAGCGATAATTTTAGATTGTCAGTTATTTGATGTGGTCAACAAATGTAGTAGTAGGAACCATGTCTCTTTAATTGTTTCTCATCTGCTCTTTGCATTTAAGACTATTACCAGTCTCTGCTCTCTGTGGAAATCCGTAGCGTAAGTTCCATTCGCGTTTGACTCATTTTTGTGTTATCTTCATTGGTTATCTTACTCTTGGTTTTTACAGGGCGATAATGGCGGGCCAATGACAATCTTCTTCAACAATACTGAAGAAACGATTTTGGTTTGTATTGTTTTAATTATTATTTTTTTTTTTTTTTGTTTTGCTGAATGTATTGTTTTGAGTGGTTCTTATGTTCAATGAATATTTGTTTTGAGTCCAGAGGTGTTTTCCGTTGTTGTTTGACCGAAAATTGGTTGCAATATATTGATTGTGTATTATTTCGATTATGTATATTTAAAAAATAAGTCGCAATCAACTCTTACAATAATGGAAATGGTAAAAGATATTTGTCTGCTTTTTATCTGAACTGCATTGCTATTCGCCTATAAATAAAGACACTGCCACGCCAGGGTAAATACAATGTGATAAGTATAATATAACTGAATCTGACTTGAAATTAAATGAACGAGAAAGATGTATACGTAGCCCTCTTTATTTATGCCTTGCTGAATAAAACAAGTATTCAATCGGCAGGCAATTAATGTTCCTTCCTACATTAGTGTAAATCAGTAAAGTTTTATTATTAATCAAAATAATCAGATCCTTGTGTTCCGATAGCGCCACAGAGATTGCGCTAATAGTATTAATAGTGTTTACGTCATTATCTATTCTGACGTAAATAGCAAAAACATTAAGGTTAGGTTCAGCTATCAACCGCGCGGTACAAGATCTAACTAAACCATTGGTATTGTACACATCGTTTAGTTAGATCTTGTTTTGCGCGGTTGAGAGTTTCGCCCGGTCTGCTGAACCTAGCTTTAAGTGAAAGAAATTTTAGGATCGAGGAAAGTTCAGATCCTTAGTGTGCCATAAAGTTATCCTTCCACCAGCTGCTATATCGTTGTTGTACAAAAATATATACAGGGTGAAATTGACATATGGTTTTTATTTTAACGCATAATATGTTTACTTATACCTAATGTTTACCTAATACCTAATAAAATCTATCTTAGCCATACAAAGACTCGTGCCTATCCCATAAAGTCACATCAAAAGCTTTGAAAATTGAAATCGCTATTTTTGACAAAAGTACCCGCCAGATTTTTTTCAAACTTGGCACATTGTAACCTATATAGTAGAGTAGTTAGAAACATGTGGTTTAAATTAAATATCATATATCAATTACACCCTGTATATCATAAATCTTTGTATACCAGGTTGGTGTCGCGTCGTTCGTCAGCTCGTCGGGTTGCAACGACAACCTGCCGTCGGTGTTCACGAGGGTACAGCGACATCTAAACTGGATCAGTCAAGTCACAGGAATACAACTTGATTAAATAATACGGTTTTTTACCAATAAATACATGTTTTTTTAATAATATATTGCTTTTTTTTCTCTGTTCAGGCAAAAGAAATATTAGCTAATACGTGCATTACAGTAAAATGTCCACTGTAATAAAACTAAAAAAAATAATCTTTAGGTAAACACTCATAACTTTGAAATCTCGCCTACTCAGGAGTGGACCTGAGATTTAATTATTTCTTTTGTTCCCATGCCTGTTTGAAGTAGGTATATAATTTATTATAATGTGTCCAAAGATAAGGGTCTGCGGCAATGTTTTATGCGTACAGTTATAGAAAATATTTGGCTTAAATAATACTATATTTTTTATGTATGTAATTGTTTATAAATCCGGGATTCTATAATATTCTGGGAAAATTATTTTATCCAATGAAAAAACTGTATCTATGATTTCAACAGGCAATCTCAACTCGCAACCAACCATTATAACTTATACAGGGTATATCAAGACTGCTACCGAAAACGAAGCCGGGTAGTAGTTTAAGCGACTTCAGACACAATGCAACAGAAAAAGTTGCAAAAAAAAGCGTCAATTTTTTTTTATTTTTTTTTTCCTATGGTCGTATTTGGGTGGTAAATACATTTTTTTTCCTAAAATAATAGCGTATACCCTTTTATTTAAAATACACTAAGGTATACAAGAGTTTGAATTATAATTTTAGCACAAACTATGGTTTTAGCACCCAAAAATGATGATATTTAATAAATCATTAAAAATAATTGTCGCGTTTCTTTACGAAATTTTTAGTTACATTGTGTTTGTAGTTACTAAAACTACCACCCGGCTTCGTTTTCGGTAGCAGTCTTGATATACCCGGTATAATAGGCTAGGCAACTGTCCTTAATTTATGTGATCATTAACATTTAGGTTGATTAGAGCTATTCCATTTCGAGGACAGACATAAAGGGCAACTAACTGACCATCACTAAGGGCCGCAGGTTCGTTTAGCGCCTCGAAATAATTAATAATGTGTCTTGCAAATATATATTTATCGAGTCATTATTATGTGGGGCTGAAGAGTCTTTCGTAGTTGTTAACACATGATTCGTGAATTTCTTGGTGTTAGCATTAATTTTGACTTTTCTGAGTTTGGTAAATTTAAAATTATAATATAATGACTGCCTCAGTGGCGTAGTTGTACTACGGTATGGTTACAAAGTTGAGGTCTCGGGTTCGAATCCCGAGTTGGGCAAAGTGATTTTGTATTTTCTATTCATTATCAGCCCAGAGTCAGGAATTTGTGCCCGATATGGCGATAGGCTCGCCACTTATCACATTGTGGGACGGAACAAGGCGAAATGTGGGTGCCCTGGCACCTCTGCCTACCCCTTCTGGGAACAAGGCGTGAGTTTATGTATGTATGTATGTTATGTAGTCTAAGTATGTTTAATGAAAATGTATGTTTGCATTCCTAATATTTTGTACATATTACTTTTCTGACTGCTATATATTTTTTTGCCTTTGTTGTGACCACCCTTTTCTTCCTAGTTTCATTCAACCCAGTCTATCTAATGTTTGTCTGGAAGAAAATAAGACCGACAATTGTCACATTTAATTAAAAGTGTTGTCATATTGTTTCGACCTGCTACTTTATATGGCGTTTAATAAAGAATTTATAAATAAATACATCTAAATTAAAGTTGTACTTTATTCACCATAAAATAGCCCCTAATGGTACTTAACGTGTCTTGTGCCCACTTACTCTGTTTTTCTTACCAATGCAATTGAAATCTATCTGATAGGAACTTGTATAAACGCCTTGCGTCGACTTATTGTAGATAGATAGCATTGTGGATAAACCTCTGTGGTTTATAAATGGTAAAATACCTACTGAATTTTTTGTAATCATAATAAATAAATAACCTCTTCTCCGGCGGTATTCGTATCGCCACCAACCAAGTCATCATGCACCCGAACTAAGTTCCCGCTATGTTGTTCAACGATGTAGCTATGATCTATCTACCGACCCGTGTTACTTTCTCTTGTAAGTATCCATCTAAAAGATCCGTAGATCCTGCTTGATAATTTGTTGTTGATTTATGTTAACTGATAATTTATTTTTAGCCTCTATTCAGCCCGTTTCTCTACCAAGCTCATGGGAGCTGTCGAATAACTTTGTTGGACAGTGGGCAGTAGCTGCTGGGTATAGCAGAACTAATGACCGTAAGTATATATTATGATGTAACACAGTACAGTTTTGATTACGTCTGCTTCTGAAGATCGGATGAAAAACAATTCTGATCCGGTTGCCTTAGTAGGTACTACATAAACAAAATTGGTTGTAAATAGTCATGCGCAAAATGAATAAATATATTAATAATAAAATTGAGTTATGAGTCTTTCTTTATATCCAAATCTAAGATTGACATTTTGGTGGAGTATAGGTATCTTTATATCTCTATCTCTTAATGATTCATGAGCTAAAAGATGAGTTTCAATTAGTTGATTAGAAATTTAGTTATGAGTCTTCCACAATATCTATATCTAAAATTAACATTTGGGTGGACTTCAAGAGGCTATATTGGAGTAAAAATTGCTTTGTGGTTTAGATATAGTATTGTTACAGTGAGATAAAGAGATTAATTATTTTCTGCTGATATCTATCAACAGAAATAAATTGTGTTTAGAAATATAAATAAGGAGTAGTGAAATATGTACATTTAAACATTGCATAAACTGGATATTTTTGTAATTAAAACTTTTGTGCTATGATCACCACTGGTAGATACAAGATATTTCACGGAAACAAAATACAAATCCGATAAAAAAAATGAATAGAATTTATCTTTGCTAATTAGAAAACATGCTAGCGAAATTAGGCCTTAAATCATTGTAAATAGCTTTGTTTTCGCTTACACTCCATTTACTACTGTGATCGTATTCCACGATCGTACGCATGGCGCATGCATTACATTGTGAACATAAATATTCTCTTTTCCGCTCACACAAATGTTAAAGTCTATATCTGTTTCTTTCTAATCTTTACAGTGAAATTAAACCAAAAATGATCTTTACGCGTACGGATATAATGAGTTAGTTTGAGTGCAAGGGATATAAAGCTATAATCACTCCGTACGTCGGATATATATCTTTTTAGTAAATCACTCCTGAGTTACACATGTCTAGTTGTAAATTAATAAAAAAAAATTCAAGTAGAAAATATTAAAATTGGTTAGAATCCTAAGATATCAAACCCATAGGGCAGTCAGCTAATAAATATGACTCAATATTGCAGAGCAACTCGGCTTTTCCACGAACACGGTGATAAGCCACGTTAATCTGAGAGTGATCAGTGAAGAAGAATGCCGGGCTTCGTACGGTAACAACGTGGTGCCAAGCATTCTCTGCACCAGTGGTATGGGCGGCGTGGGCGTCTGTGGCGGAGACTCTGGCGGACCTCTTGTTGTCAACCGCTGGGGAAGACCTATCTTGGTAAGTAAGATGTAGCATAAATTACGTGGCCTGCTACATTGGTCGTGTTTAGGATTGGTCTCTACTCTGTAAACCTTATTTCATAGATAGTATTTTAATTAATCATATCAATATGAAAAATTCTTTACGTTTTAAATAAATAGATCGACTTGGCCAGTAGCATTATGTATAAATTGTACGATACATTATGTTTTCATGCAATGGCCAAGTCGATCTATTTATTTACAACGTAAAGAATTTTTAATATTGATATAATAATAACTTGCGTAATAACTTTATACAGAACGTCCCTCAAGCAAGGACTAAATAAATAAATCGACTTAGTATTACATGGATCTCACAACTTTTTGCGGTGAAAAACTGAGCTGCGAGACTTAGAATTTTTTTACAGGATGTTTTTGATGGGATTATTATTTTTAAATAAGAATTCGTACATTGTAAAATAAAAGTAGGTAGTTAATGCGATGACCAAGGGAAATTAAATATGAAGTAATGATTGATATGTAAACAATATAATCATGATTAATATGTCTGTATCATAATTAATATTTAATTTTAGTCTCGCTAAGTAATGGTGCACATTCCAATTTGCAATCTTAGTTTTCTTGTTTTAGGGTTCCATACCTATTTATAGATTTTTTTGCATAATTATACGTTAAATGTTTTACCTATAAATTGTTACACCAAAATAAGATACAAGTAATACAATTTCGAAACGATGAGAAACTCATCGCTCACACAAGACATAACACCAAGATCCGAATCTATTATTTAAGGGTCACACAAACATTCATATTGGTTAGTGATTGAACTAGAAGGTTCTGCAGTGCGATTCACGTAACTTTTTGACGCGCCGATCAAGTTGCGGTGCGGTTACAATTAAGTTTACGCTTTGGTACAAAATGGTATTCTTGTAAGTGTTTAGCTGCGTGTGAACTGCGCGCGAGCTGCGCGTCAACTGTACGTCAGATGTATGAAATTTGTTTGAGATTGACATATTCGCTGGGTGCGCGACGACAGCGCCAACTAGCGGTTGCAACTACGGTGGCCTCCGAAATGTCAAATGCCCGGCTGTCATTACGACGAGTTATTTACAAACGAACAATTTTAATTAAATATTGTAATTTACATTTATTCCAATAAATATTCTAAATCTATATAAGGTAAGTCTTTTTTCAGGCTGCCTCCAACAGGTCTCTGTGGAAATCATTGGGGGAGGCCTATGTTCAGCAGTGGACTTCCTTTGGCTGATGGATGGATGGATGGATAAGTCTTTTTTATTTTTCGTCTAAAATGGCACAATCAATAGATTTCGCTTAGTACATTACGGATTTTTCATGGCTGTCGTCATGAGAAGTAAGTAAAGAAATAAGCAAATTTCATCGAATAATGCATTTCATATAAATAGCAGACGATTATTTATGAGTGCTTGTGCTCTCAATAATCCATCCTTTTATGTATTTTCAGTTAAACATGGCCAAATTGAAAGGAAAACAATTAGTTTTAGCTCAACACGTGCAAGATGTGAAAGAAATTAAATATGAAGATGCTATGATCCACACCATTGAAGCACATGTTATTCGTCAAACTTCAGTGACATCAACGCCATACAAAACATCCTTGAATGTTAGCAGTGGTTTACTGTTTTTGCAATTTTTGATGTAGTACGTAATATATTACACCATTAGTAGGTGTTAACGAAATAATTATTTTTTTACAGATTGATTCTAGCCGTCATATTACGAGTGCCAAATGTGATTGTGTGTACAATCAGAGCTGCAGGTGTAAACACATTGCGGCTCTGATATACTACATAAATCATGTTGAGAGCTTCTCCAACTATTTCTGCCATTGTTTTTGCAATTAACTACACAGCAAGCTTCGTGACTCATCTTTATTTACTAAAAACGTAAATCTCGCTAGTAAAAAGTGACAGCGTCCGCCACCGATAGTTCCTTTTTTGGCCATGACGCGCGCTGCGATCGTTTCGTGGTTCCCCCACCTTATACTTCGCACCCAGCGAATACGCGCAGCAGTAGAATACGCTAAAACGTTTGTGTGACGCGAACTTGACGCGAGCGTATTTGACAGCGGTTGTCAAAATTACGAGAATACGAAAAGGGCTGTTTTGATCGAAACTTAACCGTAACTACACTGCTGCTGAAATTATTAAAATACGTGAATCGCACTACTGGTTTCAGTTACTTTTTCCGTGCATCGTATGATGTAGGAATAGAACATTTTGCACTAGACTATTTTATAATATTTTTTATATAACATAGTTTTCTATTATTGCAATAGGGGCGCTCAATTTTAAGAGTCACCGCGATTCATGTATGCTAGGAAAGACATGACAGTGGCATATGAGGGCCTAGGACCCTACTCAAACCTAGAGAACCAATTAATACCAGCTATACTAAGCACTAAATCTTAGAAGGATTCTTTATATTGATGTCCAATAATAACTATATGTTTCCTCTCGATTGGACAGATTGGACGACATTGCATTTTACACATTGCACTTACTACCAGATTCAAAAAAGTAACTTTACCTAGCCAGTGCAAAAATAATAAAATTACGAGAAACAATAATCTAATTAATTTCGTGGCTTAAAGCATGTCTGTAATATTTGTACACAACGATAATCTCTATTATATCACTGACAGGCGTCGATTTAATTTACTAAAGATAACGCGATAATAAGTACTTATATAAATTAGCTTATGTTAGTACAAGTCTCATAGTAGAATTTCGGACTAAAAATGCGTGCCGTGCTGCTTGTTGGATTGGCGCTAGTCGCTACTGCTTCAGCGTTTGTGAGCGTGCCAAAGTCCTATCACGATGAGATCGGTATTCCCACAGCGCAAAGGATTAAGGCCCTCGAAGATAGTATCCTGAACAACCCGCAAACGTTCGTGGAGTCTCCTGAACAGAAGATTGTTGGAGGTGTTGCAGCGCCTGTGAACTCTCACCCCTATCTGGTAAGATATTCATACTAACTCCATGCTAGTATCACTATGCGCCCTTGAATAAATTACTACGCGACCCTTGAAATATTCATTGTTATCTGTCATCCAAAACTTTTGCGAAAAACTGACAGATCTGATGCTTCCTTTTTAATCCAAACGCTATCTACCTTAAAGCTGTTAATTGAATGACTAATAAAATAATCTATCGTTACAATGATTTTAAAATGTATCTATTGTGTCGCCTTGGAGCTTGCTTTGACAAAATATTTTTTTTTTGGTATTACGCAACTCAATGTAAAATCTAGTGAACTCGGACAAGCAAAACTAATTTAATGTATTAAAGACTTTTGTTTGGATGTAATTTATGTTGGATATTATTAGCATTCAGTGATACTTTGTTATTATTTCTCCAGGACGAAAGTTGCGATTTCAATTTAGTTGTACAACTAACAAATATTTTAAACGAGAAATATAAATTCACATTTTCATTCGTTTAACAATATCTAAAATTATTTTGTAAAATCTAGAAAAATACCAAAGTGACTAAATTGAGCTGGTATTTGATTACATTGGATAAAATATATTGGTGTGACAGTAAACATCAAGTGACGTATCGTGCTATTCTACTATACAGCCATATTTTCCTAAGGACGCACTGTAATTATCATCTATTTTCAGGGCGGTCTGATCATCAGCTTAATAAACATCGCCGGTAACTCAGTATGCGGTTCCTCGCTGATTTCCCACAACCGGCTGGTGACGGCGGCTCACTGCTGGTTCGACGGGCAGCGCCAGGCGTGGCAGTTCGTCGTGGTATTGGGCTCACAGTTTCTCTTCTCTGGCGGCAGTCGCTACGCTACCAGCACTGTCATCATGCACCCACAGTACACCCCCAGCATGCTGTTCAATGACGTCGCTGTCATCTACTTGATGACCAGTGTCACCTTTACTAGTGAGTATTCATTCGATATTATCGACCCTGGGCAATGAAACCTTTTTTAAGAATATTGCGATCTTTTGGATTTAGTCTCATCTGTTGTGAGAATGGATTGGCTGGTTTCGTTTTAGTTTTTCGATTAGAGTAAGAAGTAAATATGGGTCGTTCGCGATTGAACGGGTCGCAAGAACCACGCGATCGATTCGATCTTTACGTACAATAAAATTCGTTCATTCGATCGATCACGATTGGAGAATTGCGTCGGTTCAAGCGAACTGAGAACTGAGAGCCGAGAGCCGAGAGCCGAGAACCGAGAGCCGAGAGCCGAGAACCGAGAGCCGAGAACCATAACCCGCGAACAACGGTTCGCGAGCCGGAAGTGCGCCTGACCCGAGTCGAGCCGAATCAAGCCAAAAAAACGTTCGGATATCATCGGTTTTAGAGACGAATACAGACACTAAATTGTTCGACTGTAAATGACAATGTTAATATATGCTTTGATTGGTAGGCTTTAAAGTTTGTTTTACGTTACAATTTTATGGTTTTGACTTTTTGAGTGAGTTGAAGTTAGTTACGTCTTGATTTATGATTACTTGCGAGTTAATATTGTCATTAAGTAATAACACGTATTTGTTCGTATTTCGTAATCAGTATCTCGTTGTCCTAAGATTTTGTCTATTACGTTTGTTGTAAAATTGTTTTTCGCGTGTTTCAGTTGTAAAAGTGTCATTTTTGTGTAAATTTAAAAGGTAATGTGAACTTTAAAATGTGTTTACATACCTATAATTCTACTAAGGGCCTATTTATTTATATCAAAGAATTGAACGGATCCAATCGTTTGATTGATCGAGTCACTTGAACCGGTTCATTTTAAAGATGGATCAGTATTGATCCGGGTCCTAAAAATTGAACGAATTGCACATTGCTAGTAAGAAGTTTGGATGCCGGAAAGGAGAAATGATGAGTTGAAGGAATCTTAAGAGAAGGTTTTAAGATTCAAAATTGAGTAACGTCAGCTGTGGAGGATGAGTATGAGAGTAAAAAAGGAAAATATCCGAAAAGTAATATACAAAGCGAAAGAGAGGATTTGCCCCGTAAGATAAGAATAGGATAGGATGTTCATCCATCTACGCCTATCCTAGTACTAGCACACACCACATAGTTTGAATTTAGGCATGAAAACATCATTAAACATCAACTTTTATCATAAAAAATTTGCAACTATGCTAATCAATGATAACAATCATATTTTTGCTAAATTACTGATTTTTATCAAGACTACGTACGCCACTGATAATATAAAAACATATTAGCACGGTCACACATAATATGCTTCAGATTATATAAATATATGCCTATTATAATTAATGTCTGTCACTTTTTGATTATCTTAACGTGATTTCTGTATGACTACTACGTTATAATTTCAAATTTGAACAATAATTATCAGATTGACAATTTATAATATTTATTTTAGGTGCTATTCAGCCTGTGGGTCTTCCGAACTCTTGGGATTTGTCTGACACGTTCGTCGGTGCCACGGCAGTTGCAGCTGGATACGGCAGAACTAATGACCGTAAGTCAATTAAATTACCTTTGAGTAATATAAGGGTGGTAGCCCTTGCTTCTGGGTTTTTGGGGAGGGTAGCAGGAAGAATAAAGGATGCTAAGAGACAGGAGTATTGGGTATCAGACAAACTCACTCACCGATTTCCTCTGAAACAGTGGTACAACCCAGACGAGCCTGCCCGTTCATACTAAGCCAAGACTGTCAACAGCGTGGCTCTACAACTTTACCTTGAAGCAATGTAAACCTGATGCATAAATTATTGGAAATTGTGAAATTTTAGTGTTCCTGTTAAATTGGTTTAGATTACAAATTAAAGATATAAGTCAACATTAAACGATTAATTGAATATTCATCTCTAGTTAGCTAGTAACGTATCAATTATACCTTATGCCAAAAGCAGAATTGAAAACTCAGAAATAGACAAATATGGATATTTCCTGTTGTTTGATGTTTCCTTTAGAACTATTTCTATGGAACTACACAAGAAACTACTCTCATAATATCACTCATAGGAATCGATGCAATTGCCCGTTTATTGACTGTTTCTTATTTTTTTAGTGCAAGCCGGTGTGTCGATCAACACGTTCGTGAGCGAAGTGAACTTGAGGGTTATAAGCGAGGCAGAGTGCCGCATGACTTACCCTAGCAATGTGATCGCTAGCACTCTCTGCACCAGCGGCGTGGGTGGAGTCGGTGTCTGCGGCGGAGACTCTGGCGGACCTCTCGTCGTCAACCGCTGGGGACGCTCGATCCTTGTAAGTCTCATTTTGGAAAATTACTATAGATTTCCTTCCTTAAAAAAAACATGGCTTTATCGATGACTATAGTTAAACATGTTCGTAGTTATAAGATAAGAGATGTAAGTGTATCACGCAAAACTGTATAGGTACCTATGAAAATTTTTCTCCTTCTTGCATTTTTGATAATTATCCAGAAAGACATCACAAAAGTAATTATTAATTCATTTATCAAAGTTTTTATCGACCTTATCCACTATTATATTATTTACAAGTGTTCCGTTTCTTGCGAAAAAGTAACTTAAAAGCAATCTGAGTAATACATTTTGATGAGAATTTGCGTTAACACCTGGCGAAGTTCACTTGTAAGAGAAGACACATCAATAGATGGTAGTTAAAGTGTTATAGAAATAGTTTTTAGTTATGATTAAATTGCTGCCGAACCTGACTAAACCTAGGCAAACTTTGGCTTCGGATACATTAATTCTGAGACTTGTTTAGTTTGGTCTGTTGTATCAACTACAGCAATTTCTACAGTGTCAGTACCTAACTATTTCATTATTCATCTGTACGGATGACTGTATACTCTGCTAGCATAAAGTCAGATCATCCTACTGACCAATGACTTTTTTCACGAATCGGAGTTATATTTACTAATATATTAAGCTGAAGAGTTTGCTTGTTTGGTTGTTACCTCTAATCTCAGTAACAACTGATTCGAATTCTAAAAAAATATTTTGTGTTTGAAAGGTCATTTACCGAGAAATGCTACAGGCTATATATTATCACGCCATGGCCTATATGAGGATAGCAGTAGTGAAAATTTTCCCAATACGAGAAAACTTTATTCGTTTTTCATGGTCCCATTGGTCGAAATTCTCAATTAATAGTCGATATTGAACATTTTGGTCGCCATTTTGAAAAGGTACCTGCACCCGTTCCGGATCGCTAGTACAATATCAATGTCACGTAGCACAACCAATAGTCAATTAATGATAATGAATAAGACATTGATGATTTTTACTTTGTCACCAGATCGGTATCTCTTCCTTCGCTGCCCAAATTGCTGGACAATCAGCTTGCCAACGAGGATTCCCTTCAGGTTTCGCCAGAGTGACCAGCTTCCACAGCTTCATCATCCAAAATATGTAAATTGACTCATAACTTGGACTAACTCAGTGACATCGAAGCCAGTTAGTGCCGGTTTTACAATGGACCTACTGCGAACAATATTGTAACAATCGACATCTTGTGGCAATAAACATTGTTTTGTAAATATTATTAGTGTAATTATATTATTAATTTGTAATAACGTATTATAAATACAGTGCTAAAATTTAAAGCTTCATGTTTTTATCTCAGGTAATTAGCAACTACTAATAAAGTATTACTTTCTTTGTTATCTTGATTGATAACCCTGGAAAGTCACGAATTTTCTCAAAATTTTCGATCCATACTGTTACTATATTTTACAGTTTTTTGTAGAATTAGTGTAATAATAATAATTAATAACAAGCACATTTAAATGCTTATAAAATTTTTAGATAATGTTAACAATGCATGCTTAAATATCGACGTCATATTTTGTTGCAAATTTCTTTTTGCAAAAATGAACGTAGTTTTCCAGCATATATTGACTCTTTCCTTGAAAATATTTGGTATCTATTGTTGCCAAAAAATATTTTGAAAATCAAAAACACTTTATCTTAATAAGTTTTTGTATCATTTAAACCAGCTTGCCAAAACTTTTTTAGATTAGATTATAATTTTTTTTGGTGGTTGGTTGGTGAATTGTTTCTTAAGGCTACAAGCGGTTTTTAACTTCTTTATTCATTTAAAATTTAATAGATTTTGGGCATTTATGGATACTGCCATATCGAACATACAACAAATCTAATCTTTTCAAATTAGGCGTGAAGTTCGATTGTTTATCTCTACTTTGTGATATATTGACAAACCGGTGGAGACTGGATTCATTTGTAATAAAATTGATGTTGTAACGTTTTCGTAAGATACAATAAACGAAATCCGTTTACGAGAATGAGGAATGATATACGTTGTTTGCATGATGCTTAAATCCTGCCAATATGCAGGGCAATACCACTGAGATCCAAACTATTATAAAGCATTACGCACATCAACGTGAGACATTTATACTATGATGCCCAGTAATCTACAATTCCAGTAATCTACGATTGATCTTATATCTGAGTAGCACAGCTTATTTTAATGACTTGTATCGACATAAGAATATATATGTAGTAATTTGGAGATCGGATTGATATAAAGCACCAAAGGCGGGTACTCACTAGCAAGCCGTGACCGTAGCCGTTAGTATGTACGTAATCCAAAAACGAGGTGTGTACGTGGTTCACAAAAATGTCCTGTTCCCGAATGGTACGTTTCCAGCGTTCTTTCCTACCACGCACGTGTCATCTCTGGAAGGAACTCCCTGCATCGGTGTTTCCTGAGCGCTATGACCTGTCTTTCTTCAAACAAGGCTTAATACTCTCCATAAAGCAGGCAGTGACTTTGTTTTGCTGGTCCCATGGGACTGCAGAGGTCTATGAGCAGCGGTAGCCGCTTACCATTAGGCGGGCTGTTAATCGCCTGTCTATAAAGGCAATTAAAACAAAAGTTACAGCTACAGCTCGCTATGTGAGTACGCGGATTAAGATACGTAGTATCTACAAATTTTAATAATGCGCAAAAATAATGATTTCAAACCATTCGCACTGTGCTAAAATCACACGATTAATTACTACGATAATTTATTATAATTTATCCACATTTTTCGAAGTAGATTAAGATATGGGATATCTTAATTGAGATTTTTACTTTATCAGTAGGGACTTATAGTGATTTGTAACGTCCTTGCTGAAATATTTATTACAACTTACAAGGCATTGACTTAAATCAATGTTACAAGGTCATGAAATGTAATGTTTACTTTTGTACGCCATACGATTCATCTGATGGCAAGAGATCACCGCCGCCTATAAACATCTGCAACACAATAGGGCATAGAGATTCATTGTTCATAAGTTTTTAATGTTTTAACGCATCATCATCCCATGATGATCTTTGTTTATGCATGAGAAATGTCTAGTGTCTTTATCGGATACTAGGAATCAAAATTTGATTTCTCGTAACGGAGATGTTTTGGGAATTGTGGTTGTAAGTATCGACAACTTTTGATTTCCTAAGTAAGGTCGTAACTAATGATTAAACAATTATTTTTTATGTAAATTGTCTCTTCTTCGTCTTTTCACATCAAGACATCGTGTATAACCGTATATTTGTTTAATAGACATGAAACAATATTAAAGTTCTTACTGATATTGTTTGTCTTATTAAGATTAGTTAGTATCTATTCTAAATTGGCTCCTGGTTGATGATGAGTTTGAGATTGCAGCAAACGTGCAAAAATGTGAAATGAAAATAAAATCGATGCTATCATAAAAACAGGTTGGAATTAATTTAAAGCGCTGTATAAATCTTCAACTTTTGACTACAGCGCAAATAAAAATACAGTATCGTGAGGTTTATATTTTTACTACTGCCTTTCAACTGATTCTTTAGATAAAAAAAAATTAAAAAGTTAAATATTATCCTAAGTGAAATCCAGATTAAAGTGGTATAATCAACGCTGTCTGTGTACCCCGCTGTGTAACTACCACTGAGGAGTGACAGTGATTTGGTGATGGTGCAGGTACAGACTCTCGAGTCTCGAGACCTCTGAAGCTTGGTTAGTAAGTACTGAAGCATCTTCAAAAATCATAAAGGTTTTCTTCACAAGTTGGAGAAAAAGAGGCTGGGGGCTTAGACGAAGTGTAATTCAATACGATTCAGAAAAAATGATGTAAACCAAAATTAAATAAATACTGCAATGACTTAAATACGCTTCAAAGCCTTATGAGCCTGTTTTCTGCGAATTTCGCATTAAAGAAAAAATATATTTTATATTAATTAATTTAGTAAGACAAATAAAAATAATTATTGTGATTCGATTGGTCACTTGGTGATAAATCAAATAACACTAGAATTAAAACAGGTTTGATAAGAGGATAATAATGATAAAAAAATACATCAGTGTATAATACGATAGTAAGGGATTACTGAAGTGATTTATTGAATATTTTTGTGGAAACACGTGCTTTGATAAGAGATATGTAATTATTTATAAAAAAACAAATAATCATGAATGTTTCTCAGCCTATGGACTTCCACTGTTGGACGTAACACTCACCAAACAAGCGTTAACCATCCTGGGGAGTTACGCTATAAAAACAATGCGAACTTGTAATGTTCGTATGTTCGACGTCTGGAGTAAGATATAAGATTTCCACTTTAAAAATCAATTATATTCTCTATTATACTTATCAGTTTCTCCGAACTTCGACGTAAGATATTCCTCTATCTTTTGTGGAGTATCTAGGCACATTACTGAAGTTTTATGTACGGCATCATATTTATCAACGGTCATGACATTTATGTATTCAACCGTTATTTACCGCTATCTAATCACCGTGCAGGATGTCTTCCAACGTCTAGCTTGGCATGGTATCTGCTCTACAGAGTAGAGTTACTAGATAGAGTAGTTAGTAGAGTAATTGTCTGCTCTACCGACTACTTCCACTTTAGAGCCAGTCCTTTCAACAGAGTCAGGAAATTATTGTAACAGGTATTGGCTACACCATAGCACCATTATGCCCCATTTACAAGTAAAGATTTTCTCAAAGATACGATTATCGTAAGGGTATAAAAAAGTGGCATCGTGTAAAAATTGTCTGAACAGGATAACCATAAAGAGGCTATGTCATGCAATAATGTCAATTTTAAATATTAAAATTTTACTGGTGGTAGGTCTCTCATATGTGACAGGCCGCCTGAATAGGTACCACCGCAATGTCTATTTCTCCCGCCAAACAGCAGTTTAAATGCGCTGTTGTGTTTCGGATTGAAGGACATTGTAGCCAGAGTAACTACTGGACATATTGAGATTTAACATCTTATGTCTCAGAATGGCGAGCGCAGTGGAATGTCAAACATTGCTTTGTAATTCAAGGTGTTGTTTGGTTTTGTTACTGTTAATGAGCGGTCGTGTCGCTAACCATCTGGCAACACGGCAACAAGCACGTCTCGCCACTCATTGCAATAAAAAAAAGAGATGATTTTCCAATCCTAGCTCGTACTTCCTGAGATTCAGCTTAATATATTAGTATTGATTAAAGATGAAAGATGCGTGTGTTACTGTGATGTAAAGATGCTGATGATGATGACGATGCTGAAAGAGGTGATGTTCTCTTTTACACCTAATGTAAGGTGATCTCTATAGAGTTGTAGTCACGACTTAGATAGGTGTATCGGGTGGATGAGCGTCAAGCAGTGTTTAATAAAGAAATTCGTGTGATTTTGCTCTTGTTGTTGGCCAGGCATGGCGCTTACTAATAAAATCGTCTCGTATCGCCAAAACTGTGCCATTCTGACAATACACCACACACAAGTCGGATTCATAATCCTTTTCTATTAAAAATGGTATGTCTGTTTGTATTGAATATGGGTGTTTTTATTTTATTAAACATATCGGTCTACATATTCCCACAGTTGAGTACTAAACTTCTAGCTAATTGCTTGAGTCTGTACTCCGCCACCCTGACCCATTGCATATTGACGGAATTATACAGATTCCTTTACAGATCTCTTTGATATGTTTTAATTAATAGTTGACCAACAAATAATAATACACACACCTACTCAAGTCAGAGATGTATGCGTGTGTGTTGGTTTGTCATGACGTGCATAAGGGTATGATGGGAATTAAAGATAAATGACGAATCACATTTTACTCAAGCTCCTTTATTCCAACCAGGTACCACTCAACCGCTCTCTCTCTTTACAATCTCAGTAAGCGACGCAGCAACGTGCTCTCACGTTACTTTTTTTAAATGTACAATAGCCAATGGCCTCTCAGTGATGCCCACCACAAAAATACATCCTCGTGACATTTTAAAATCTCCAAATGTACATAATTAATTTATGACATGAATATAAGTTAATTAAAATGTATAAATATTAAATTCTTAAAAATAATCGAACAACACACATATTGCAAATACCAAACTAATTAATTCATACGTTGGCTTTGTTATTTTAAGCCGTTATTTTCTTTCACATACGAATAAGTTATTCGAATAATTTGAATAGTAAAATATTTTAAAATTCGAATTATATTTTTGTTTTTAAATACATAAGAGCAGCTTTATTTTCTCTCGCTAGGTACCACGTTGCGTTCCTTAACACTTAACACATTTGCACAACAAGTAGGGTGTCTCACTAGATAAATTTCAAAATGTGCGGTATAAGCATCCACAATATACATTTGCGAACTGAATATCATTAAATGTTCTCTGAATCACAACAATAATTTCATTTTATACATGCCATGCAGATTATATATTTTGCATATTACCCCGACATTATTTTAAAGTTAATAACAAAATTATGACTACGAAATGTTGAGACTAGAGATATACTTAAAACTATGATTGTTTTACAACTATATTTAACTATTAGTATCGTGATTACTGGAATAATATCATTAGAGACATTAGTTGGTTTTGGACGCTTCACTAAGCTACGACGCTAAATGCTACCACGTCTAAAAATTTATATAACAAAACGTATTCGATGTTTATCTTAAAATAAAAAAGTGACGAGAAAGGTCTGTTGTTAAAATATCTAAAGCTAGAAATCTATAAGCGGATTTTACATTTATTTACAAGCCTCTCAACCTGTGTCGCTTACCTTACATTTAAACAATGACAGGACAATTCCATTTGAAATATATATTTTTTTAAATATGTACAATAATGCTCGAATTCACATTGATCCTGAGACAATTGATTCAATAGGAAAATATTGATTTACGAATTACGAACAAAATATTTCACTTAAGAAACAACTGCGAGTGACCTGTTTCAGCCAATTTAGAAACAATCAACACTAGAGCGAGCTTCACTCGTGATTTGCGCATTTGTTCCTCAAGCGAACACGATTTAACAAATCAAACAGAATATGTAAAGTTTAAAGGAAGCATTCATTAATCAACTACCGTAATTATATCACAGTTCATTTATGCAAATAATAATATATAATAAAATTGAATAGGTACACTTAAATTATGTTTACAGTTGAATAATTAACGATAAAAATAATATTGTTATGGCAATATCGACTTTAACATTTCAACATAAACATTATCAATTGAATATGTAATGTGATTTTTTAATAATAAAAATATCAATTGTCTGATCGAAAAATGTGCGGATATTTCATATTTCGATACGAATGAACATTTATTATAACTATGGTTTCCATTGAGATATTATGCTAGAGGGGACACTGCAAACAAAATGTTTGTAACAAAAAAGAACGGTAGCGTACCACTCTTGTTCCTATCTTGTAACATAATCTTCGCTCTCGTTTTACTTTTACTTCTTAGTCTGTGTTTTTCCTGGATTACCTTGTGTTTACTTTTCACGGGAATTCTGTATCTAAAACACGATGCGCCGCCATTTTTTTCCCGATGTCCCCTCTATTATAAAACCTCAATGACGCCATCATAAGTTTTAAATATTTGGGTGTTCTACATTTAATATCATGTGCTTTACGCATATCTATGTGGAAAGATAGTTTATGATATGACCTAATTATAGGGAATTGATTTGAATATATCATGTGTATGTAGTACAATAATGTGCGAATGTTGAAATGTTGAATATGTTGAATTAGCTAGTGTTGTGTTGTGTTTATGTTGGACACAGCACCTTCAGGATATAGTCTGTTAATAGCGTCGGCACTGTGGGGCTGTCTTCGTTTATTGCCTTTAGAACTGAAACAAATAAAATTATTATAAGTAAAGTTGCCAATCGAAGGTGTGCAGACTTTCTCATGATAGTTTCTTTCACACCTATGATTCCGATAATTTTCAACAAATATACGAGTTATTTCCAGAAAACAGTAGCTTGTCCTTTAATTCAACCAGCCTCATATATGTCAGTCCAGTCTCTTTCAAGCAATTCTGTACGTTACTTGTATATGTAAGCATCCCAACCCGACCGATATCTACAAGCGTATCAGGTTGGAATTCCAGTGACATGAGCATACCGCTATCAGTCTCTCAAAAGACAGGAGGTTAAAGGAGACTTAGTAGTATTCTTCTCGTCAAAAAAATTGTACCTACTTACAGCTCAACTGCTCGACATATGTTCATAAGTGATAGCAATATTTTATGTTATATAATACTTTCTCCAGTACCCTCTCGCCAAGATGTGACTATGTGACTTGTCCGATAAAATTGAATGCTTTGCGGTACTTACTCTTAATGAGCACTTGGAGCGACTGGTTGTCCGGCGGTCCGTTGTCCAGGTGGAAAGGTATGACGGTGGTCAAATACTGAAACAGAAATTACATTAAAGTTAGTAAAATGAATAAAAGTATAGTAAAACAGCAAGGTATGTTAGGAGATTTTGAAGTACACAAAACATTCACCAGGTAGAATTTGTTCCTGTTTAAGGAAATATGCTATATTCATGTATATCATTTATGAAATTAAATAAATAAATAACACTCAACAGTCGCATACATAGTCCTGACCCCACACTAAGATCGAGTCTTGTGTCGCGGGTATCAGGAACTACGAGGGACTTTTTCGGTCTCACAAACACCCAGACCCGAAAGAAGTATTTGTGGGCCGCACAAACTTTTCTCTCGGTGCGGGGATCGAACCCGCGGCCTCTAGTTTCACAGGCGGGGTCTAACCACCTATGTCACGGAGGCTGTCGTAAATTGTATGGCAATTTACGGTTTTTGGTCTAAAAATTCAAACATCTATAATGGCTACCTTTAACCAGAATACGTTATGACCCCAAGGTTCTGGCTCCCACAATTCGACAGCCAATAATAGTAAAAATATATTATTTTAGTTAATACCTATATATTTAAATAATAAATATGGTACATAATCAATCAGCATACAGTCATTTATAGAACGACTGATAATAAAACTCACTTTTAGATAAACGTGTGCAGTATGTAGGTAACACAAATAAAAAACTGTGAGTAGAATAATTATACAGATATTTTATGCACCCTTCTCGATTTTTCATCTCGTTTACTTTATTCATTCGTTATTTCATTTTTATTATTTATATTATTTTTTAGACTAGACCGCACCTGATGGTTCTAAGTGTAGAGCTGACAACAGAGTGAATACCAATTGATGATAAATAAGTACGTTGAAAATATACTGTATAATGTACATATTTTGTTAAATGGGCCTTGTAAAGTCCGTCAACCCGCACTAGGCCAGTGTGGTGTACTATTTCGCATAACCACTCTCAATCGTACTCTCGATTACAGAGGAGGCCCGAGGCCTGCAGTGGGACGTATATAGGTTGATACAGTACTTTACAACCTTGTAGACATTGTAATAAGGGCTTTGTGTTTTATCTGTTTTGTACTGACACGTCAGAAGCGCTATTTAATTGCCTGCATGACTGTGTTGCATGACCAATAAAAGCATTTAATTTCATATGGCGGCAGACCATTGCCATTACCACTGCTTCTCACTTGACCGAGTTGTAATCTCATGCTGTGCTCGTCTAGGGACTTCTTGCGACCTTTACTAAGTCGAATGCCAATGTTGTGGACATTTGGCTTCTGCCATATAAGTTTTCATTTTCATCACCTTATTCTTCTTCCTTATTGCCACTTTACTGTCATGCTAATTCCCTAGTATGTTTTTAAATTTTGTTTGACTAATGGCCTTTTCCCTGATAGATCTCATTATGAAATATTTTGCATAACCACAGAAATATATTTGAGTTTATATAAATGCATTTTTTGGTTAGATCTTATTGCAATTGCTTATTTCTTTGCATAGAGGATAACATAATATTTTTCCATAGCCCACTTCATAGTTTGTTTAGTCTATCTTAATGCGTTTGTATTATAGTATCACAATTACTTTGTTGCACGGCAACGGATGATAACATATTTCATCTTAATTAAGACATCTATAAAACGATCATTGCTAAACAAACATCTTGAATTAAATTCTATTACTTTTTTTTATAAAAGTACAGTTTGTTGGTTGCATCTGGTCGACGTTATACTAAAACGTCTTCTTATTTTCAACTGCTATACCGTTGTATCGTAAAAATGAATACTCTAATAATGTATTGAACAAAATGTTTTAGAGACCAATAACTTTGCGATGCTAATGAGATGCTGTGGTGTCTTTTACTCTTTTTGGTATATTTGATGATTCTATGTTACAATGTTGGCTTTTGCACCTACCGTTTAGGATCAGTGATATTTTTATCGGTTAATTTATTTTTAACTGATTAAAACTCAATTGAATCATTGAGTTTTTTTTTCTTTTATACAAATATATTTTGACCTACATGTAGTGAAAACTAAAATAATTAAGAAGGTAAGACTCTAAGGCACGCCTCAAAGTCCAAGCTACTGTAATTTTTGGAGTCATCAAATTTAAAAATGGTTATAAAACTCACCTTGGTCTCATAACAAATTCTTCAAGGACCTTGTCAATAAACTCGGCTGATCAAGGAATTAACTTTAACTCAAGGCTTCAGAATCGACTGGATTATTTTATTCATTCTTATTACTTTAAAATGTATTGGGTGGCCATAGCAGGATTGTTATTTTAGTTCTAAGAACATCCGTAGGTACTTATAATGTGAATACCTCGCCATTCAAAATAATCGGATCGATTCTAAAGTCTTAGGCAAAAAATGCCTTGCTAATCTAATTTTATTAATAAACCCCATAGTGATGTAACATTGATATCGCTGATAGTGATGCATAAAATGGCAAAGCAACTCACCTTAGATTCAGAGCTACTGCTATTTAGGTTGGGTGAGCGAGGCTGGCCGGGTCTCTTCTTCTTTTCGATGTGGTACTGACGGCGCTTGTTCTGTACAGCCAGCAGCAGCGAGATGAAAGTATTCTTCAGCTCCTTCTCATATTCCAGCTCGTCGCGAAGCGCCAGCTCCGCTATCAAGGTCTCAGAGAACTCACGAATGAGGACCTCAAGCTCCATAAAGATCTCGTTTAGTTGGGCTAGGGATAGTGTGCGGAGTTCTGGAAGGAAAAGAAGTATTTTGAATGGAAGCTAACAGTAAGTTAATAATTTGCTATAGTGTTATTTTTATCAGTGATGGAGTAAATAATATACTGAATGAACAAATTCAGTAATTTATAAAAATGTCTGTCGAGTTTTGGAACGTAAAAGCTTTTGCATCGCTAATTTTGTGTTCAAAGTGTATCCAGTACATGTGACCTTAAGGTTTATCATCCATTAATCATTTAAGTATACATCAATAATTGCATTTAACAAATATAAATATTTCGTTAATACCTCCATACTCCGTACTCGTAAATATGTTTTAAAAATTCCACACGCACAAAAGCAGAATTAGACAAACATATAAAGGTCATATAAATATTTAGATATATGCGCAAATAAATATAGTTAAAAAATAAATCTCCAAGGCCCATAAACGAGATGTCGATGTTTTAAAACACTTTAAATTGTTAAATAATTTGCTAAAACATGGATATTTTAGTAACAAACGCCATAATAAATCCATTAAACTAATTTGATTCACCAGAAACTCACTATAAATATTATGAAAGTTGCATTACAAAGTGCTAAGATTAATGAGTGCAGGAAGCATCGGCCTGGTATAAAAATTATAACACAGTTTATGCTCGTCTAAAGAAGCGTTAAGAGAGGTTAAGAAAACAAAGTGCAAATTAATCGCGAGGTGAATGCACTCCTAAATTTGTGGCCGGTTCAATAGTAAGTTGATAGAATAATTGTTGAGTAATGAATTCTGATATAGGCGGTGTAGCCTCGTATTAGCCGAGTACCGTTACGCGTAGGTTCGTATGTAATCCTGTGCTGGTATGATTAATGGTCGTTTTGGATTTGTAATTAGCTGTATTGGAATATTGTAGGTTTTGTGTTGGAATATTGTAATAAAAAGGTTTATTTTTGAGTTAGTGTTTTGATTGTGTTGTTTTATGTTAGTTTATGTTTTTCTTGTTTTTTGTTAGATTTTAAATATAAATAAGCGGCATCGTGTAAAAAATTGTTGTGATAATCGTAATGCGGCTATGGCATGCAATAATGACAATTTGAATATTAAAGTTCTTCTGGTGGTATGTCTCTCATACGAGTATGAAAGTGAGAGGCCGCCTGGGTATGTATCACCGCAATGTCTATTTCTCCCGCCAAACAGCAGTGTAATTGCACTGTTATGTTTCAGGTTGAAGGACATTGTAGCCAGAGTAACTATTGGGCATATTGAGACTTAGCATCTTATGTTTGAGGATGACGAGCGCAGTGGAATGCCAAGCATTGCTTTATAATTCGAGATATTGTTTGGTTTTGCTACTGCTTATGAGCTGTCGTATCGCTTACCATCAGGCGAACGGCATGCTCGTCTCGCCAATCAATGCAAAAAAAAAATATGTTCCATTCTGCAAAATGTTTTATATGCAACTTTGTTTTCATTGATCAAAATAAAAATATATAAACAAAAGAAATCTCGTAATTAATGTTAAAAAGTAATAACTAAAGAGCACTTAAAACTTTCCTCTCACACGGAGTTAATTTGATAATCTTGAATCCACGCCGGCACAGATACTCCAATTTATCAGGGGTCGGTGACCTCGCAAATGATTCGGGTGTCAGGGTTAAAGCACTAACATCAACCATATCGCATAAGATTGCAATAAAATGCGTCTACCCGCATTATAAAATATTTAAACTTTAAAGCAATAAAAATACACTTAAAAATTATACGCAAGTTTTCACCTACTATAAAAGTTTAAATACGATACTTAAATATTTAGGAGTTTCCTAACCCAACACAATTAGGTGACAACTAATATCGTGAGCAGTAAAGCCATTTAAAAAAAATAAAAAAAAATATTATTGAACCCTCAACCCGCATTAATCTCGCACGGTGGTCGGATGTCAAAACTAATTGAAAAAATTTTGGTTACTTAATATGAAAGTACATATCGCTCATCCAAAAGAACAATGACGTAATTACGTTTTAGATTTTTTTCGGAAGAAATTTTTAAAAATGTATTAATAATAGAATGTATTTCCAATCATTTTGATGAAATCTTAATTATTTTATATACATATATAAAATAATTACTATGAACGTAATTCAAAACAATTTCGTGCGAAAACCCAAGAATTAAAAAAATATATAATACAATCAAACATTTTCATCATTGTAATTACGTCGTTGTTCTATTGGATGAGCGATATTATGTTTTGTTAAAACGGAATCTTGTTTACAGCAGGTTATTTTGCCTATTGATTAATATTGTAAAATTATTAACTTAAATTTAATTCGTTGTAAAATTATCAACACTAATTACAAGCTCACAAATAACATATTATTTCGTAAACTTTCCTCCTTGCTTAAACTAGACGTCAAAACAATTAAATAATCATTCAGTGAGGTTTTAGAAAGCAAACACAGTGTCAACACATAAGCCTTAAGGTATTGAATAATAGCAGTTGCATACAAACGTTAGTAGGTGCGACAAAAACTTACAAAACAACACGAAATCATTATGTCACTCGCAACAGACAAAGTACAACACAACGACAATTTGAGACGAATGATTCTCACGGTGTTATTTTATATTGTTACGTATATTTTGAGAAATTTAAAATTAGGAAATCTATTTAGCTTCGGTATGGCAGTGTGTTGGCCAATAGTGACGAGTAAATTAAATGTCTTGAATGTTTTTAATATTTTAACTTCTCGTAGGTTGGTGATAGCGTATGCGGGCAATGAAATGTTGGATTCAATGAGCTTATTTTTGCCTTAACAATTGTTATATGATATACAATAAAAATAACTGTAATTCAATATGGTTGATATTACTCACAAAAGCTAATTTCTTAAACAATATGATTATCCAATTTTTAAAATAACGAACGTGCGTGAAATAATCCGTTGAACCAGTTTGACAAGTTTTATTTATATGGACAAATCTACAGACGAGATATAAATGTCACGACCATTAAAATTGTTTTTATTATCATATTCATAATTTAATAAAGACGGATAGATCAGAATGTTCCCATTGTAATGCTACAAACTATACGAACCACTGGGTTGCGTTTTAACACCTCAATAATAATAATAATTACGTACAAATATTTTTTTTATATAAAATATAATATTTAATGTAAAATTCATCTGGTATATATCAGGTTGTTGTACATGACTCATATTTTATTTAGAGGGGTCTAGAACCTTGTGTCAAAACAGACGTTGCTAAAATGGGACATAAATCAAGTCAATTCACTGATTCATCTACCAACAAACAGGTCACTTGAAGCAATAATTGCTACCCAGACGTCCGCGTCGTTTAAAACATGTATGTAGTTGTACTAGTTGTCTTCGTATTCTTCGTAGTTATGATTTTATATTATCTTATTACCTCCATAGGTACATAACCTCCCGCGATTTTCCTAAAAGGGGTCGGCAGAGCTAACAGTAGTAGCAGTAGTAACCATGGTGATAGGGAGCGAGCCTATGGCCATATGGGGGACTTTACGACTACGAGCTGATAACGAATAGAAAAATCCAATATCACTGTCCGACCCGGGATTCGAACCCGAGATCTAAGCATTGTAACCGTACCGAAGTACAAAACGATATAATCTAATTCTCACTCTAAGTCACTATGCAATATTGGGTATTAATTTTCCGAAGAGCACATTGATGCACCTTTTCGTAAATGCAGTGAAGTTCAGATAAAAGTATCAGCAACTAATAATAGTAAAATTAATAGTATTTATACTCACTGTCTTCATAGAGAGGCGAGCTCAGTACTTCTTTGCCCTTCTCCAGAGCTTCGTTATACTCTAGAATGTCTCCCTCGGAGGAGGGCGTGTCTTGCATCATGTCATCTATTTCTTGGATCACCTGCAAGATTACGTTTCAAAATTCAACCATAAAATACATATTTATTAATTAGAACAATAGTAGCTTTGAAATGCCATTTGTTCGGGATTAAATATGGTATAATCTTGCTGTGGCTTTAGACTAGTTTGTGGATAGATTGGCTCGACCGGAATAGTATCACTCTCGAACGGTTCTAAAATGTTTTCCCCTCCACTCTTTTTATATGAACGTTCTCTAATTTATATTTAATTAGAAAGAAATCCTAAATATTTGTGTTAAGTCCTGGAATTCAAAGCCTCTTGCCTTACTCTATTAAGATTTTAGTTAGCAGTACTAACCTCATCAGCAGTCTTGACGGGGCATTCGTGGTCCTGGTGCAGGCCGCCGAGGATGAGCGCGTGCATGTCCAGGTCTGAAGCAACTGCTTCGTCCTCCGAGCTATGGATCTCGTCGTCCGGGGTCATCGCACCCTGCCGAGACCAATAGTCATGATAGTTCTCTTAGACCACCTGCTAAGACTCTTATTACGGATATTGTACGGTTGTTTATGTATCGAAATACTTGCCAGAATACTTAAATATTCATAAAATAACGGTCTGGTACATGTTTTTGCATTATATGAGTAAACAATAGCAATAATCTCTTAAATTTCTGTAATTCTAATTAGCTAAAAACAACGGTACGTACAAAAAATAAACTTTATTTTTAAAAGTCTGTTACTACCAGCAACAATAAACACTTTTTCACAAAGTAGTTTTAAAAATGCATTGTGGAAAAAACCGCTAACATTGCATTGTATTTCACATTTCTCATGCATTTTCATACGCTAAGAAAGCACTTTTAATTAGAGCTCCGCGATATTGTAGCTGCAATTTTATATTTTAATGATACAAGTGAAATAATTAGTCGTTCCCACGAAACAAAAGTAGTCATCAGAGTAGCACTCGCTCTTTTGTCGGAGCCATCGAGCGGTGTTGTGTTACGAACAAAAAGAACAAAAGCCCGGCTTCAAACTGTGAAGGCTGCACAAACGAGTAACGATTCAAAGCTAGTGACGTAAGCAGGCGGGATGCATAGTCACGTAGAACCGCTACGGTCAGCATATACCAAAAACAAGACAGATGGGATAGATAAAAATTGTGAAATACCACATTATGTCAGAGAATATCTATTTTTTTAAACAAAATTAATTAGGGATTGTTCATATCGGATGGCTCAGATTATTGAATCGACTGGTCATGTGTATGTTTTTGATATTTATACAGAAAATTGAGAGACAAGATATAGAAGCCTTTGAGATTCTGGAAACAACATGAAATAAGCCCAGAATTGTTAGGTTAGAATTTTAAATTTACCAATGGGAACATATTGTGGGTGACACAATTCTAATTACTTCAAAATTGCAATTACATGAGATCATTGTTATGTATCATCAGATATTGTTAACATCTGCATCTGTTCATCATTTGACTAAAATTATATTCATTATAATGACTACACACACGTAGGTCAAATTATGTTTGGATCCACAAAGACCATGAGATATAATTTGTATCTGCTATTTGTCTTCACAATAGCTGCTAAATCAAGACACACTCCTCTGTATAAAATTGTTCAAATACCGTAAATTATCACGGGAATCCAAGTTGCAGAGACCAAATAACTTAATTAGGTGCTTCACTTCGTAAAAAAATAATTAATAGTAAATTAATTTTAACACAAGGTCAAACATCATTGATATTTTTGTAGCAAGTGCAATGGCAATGGCGAATTTTAATAATTCGTAGTGAAATTGTATATTTCTAGTGATCTATATAAATATCACCATGAAGTAAATTGAAGGTAACAATCATTTTCGTAATGCACTTAAAAGAAGAATAAGGCCAAAGATTTTATAAGCGTTTCAAACACAACCATCCCAAATGATGATTTACAAGTCATCATAGGCGTACATGCCTGTTCAGATTAATTGTATACTGAGAAGAGATAACGAACATGACAGTCCTTATAGCAGTGAATCATAGCTATGAAGTCCACGTTGATGCTAATTACAATAGTTATCATGCACTTCGTATCTCCATACTGCTATGGAAACAAATTGTGTTCCGTGTTTAGATTACTTGCCTTTACGATTCTACATATGTATCCACATTGTTACTTTTTATTTGTGGTGTATTTTGCAAGACAATATGTTTATAAAATTGTTCAAGACATAGAAATAAGAACTATAAATAGTCGTAAAATTGGGTTAAATCTTTAATTGAATCATTTTGTGACTTGGAAGTCATAGGTAGTCTTGCGACTCTTAGGTCACTTCAAAAACTTGTCTATCTCATAATTTAATAATTTAGTTAACAAAATATAAAAAAATGTCTATGCTTTAATCGTTTAGATTATACGACATTTACAAGAAACTAGATATTATTTAAGTAGAAATAAATATTACCTTCTTGTCACTCAAATTCAAAGTCGGAATGTGCATCTTCCTCGAGAAGGACTTGGTCCAATCAATTGGAAGTATGTTGCCAAAGTTTCCAGTGATAGTCCACCACATTCTGAAACAAGAAAACAATGATTCAAACAATGTTTTTTTTACATAACTAAACTAATTTTCGTAATATCTCAATGGCATTATGACAGTTTAATGTTGCATCCATCAATTCGAAGGTTGTCTACAAAAATGCACCTACATATCAAGATACTCGTGAATACTCGTGATGTTAATGAAACTATGGAAATTCATACGGTCAAAAAAGTTATATGCCCGTACAATACTCATGAGCTAAGGCTACAAACTAAATCTGATGAGGGCATTGGCTTTATACAACTAAACAGAATATTCTAATAAAAATAAAAGCGGCAGTTAACACAACGGTGAAAACTTTAAAAACAAAGCTCTATTCTTTTTTTTATTATACTTACGTACATTTACGGGTATTAAAAAACGTACGGAACAAAAGGGCAAAGTCGAGTTTATTACCATAAAAATATAATTTATAAAAATAGAAAAGTAATATTTTAACATCACTGCACGTTTATTTCTTTTATACTCGAAAACGTTAAGATTTAATATGCCGCCAGTGATTATATCTTCGAGTTAAAAAAGTTTAATTCTTTGATGCTATCTGTGGATGTTGATTCATTAAATTGATCGTAAGTTTCTAAAGCGTGGAATTAATGGTCAAGCATTTGTGAGATTTTTATAGATGTTATCATAAAAGTGGTAAATTTTTAAAAGATAAATGTTAGGTATATTTTTCAAACAACTGTAGGCAACGTACGTCTAGATACAAGTAAGTTATATTTCATAAGATTCACAAACGTCCCAAATGGATAATGTTGTCACGAGAACTAATATCAAGTGGAGCCGTATAATCTAGATTAGGATTAGCTTGGAACTAGATCGGATAGAGAGAGAGAGATAGCTTTGAACTCGGTAATGGTCTTAAGGTCCAAATTGTCCCCAACCTTGGTTCCAACGAGGTTGCGGCGCGAGGCTAGAATTTGGCGAGGTCTGACTAACATCCCGTTTGACGCATCCTCGCTGGGAAGCGCTCAATTGCGTGAGTTCAATTATTTGCGACGCAAGGTCGTCGGGAGTGAACCCTGCCCGGGTTCCGATGTACCGCATTGTTTTCTATTGCGTAGTTATTTGATCATCGAGGAAGATATTTGGAAAATAAACCTTATAATACTGATTCTGAGTTTTTAGGAGAGGAATATTCCTTTAAAGATGATCTGTTGAGAGTTAATGTCCTTAATTTGACAACATTCAAACACACTCACACTGAGTTATAGGGTCGAACTTGAGAGTGCAATGATCTCTAATTGTCATTTGACAGTTAATAAAATAAAATATATCTGCACTCTGCATATAGACTTTAAAGTTATTTTCATTATTGACCTAGAAACCAGAGCTTACTTTAAAGAATTACTTTAGGACAGCTTGGAGTAACGCCAAATTTTTTAGCGAGATGGAAATTTTAGTAGGGCACAGATGATGTATTATCATGCACTGAACTCTTGTTCACACGGCTACAATACATTATTCCAATGATACGCTGATCCATTCACGATGTCATCTTTCATCGTAAATGCGATACATATGTAATTAATTCTGTGTTACACCTGCACTTTGCATATAGAATAAAATTTGCATGTAATGTAATCTGCAAGCCTTTCATTATTTACTTTAAAAAAATATTTATTCTGCTTTTAAATTACTAAAGGTTTGATATCATTTTACGTAAACAACTTCTGTAAATTCACCGTTGTCTGTATGCGGTATAAGATTTTGTTCATGAGAAGGATTGTTAGTCTTGAATACGCAGGCGAGATATCAAAAGCTTGTTTAGATCCATCAGTATTACGTGTTTGGATCGTATACGTTTCATTGTGTTGACGTAGATTCTTTTCATAGTTCGACTAGCGAACAATCAAAGAAACCGAAAATAACGACTGATATAGGACTTGTATTAGACGTTTTGATGTTAGGTTGCGGCTGCCAAATGTTTGTTTACCTTCTTTTAGGCGCAAGTCAGTAGTACAGGAAGGTATATATAATTTTATTTATAAAAGCTATTGTAATTAAGAATTTCATATTGAGGTCTAAGAATATTTTAATAGGTTGATTTCTTGAAATGTAACTACTCCATAGAATATTTTAAAGACGTTGGAACATTTTGATGGTTCATTGCTGTTAGTTAACACGGACGTACATTAAAGTAATGAAGCAAAACAAGATAATGACGCAAAAGGCAAAAATCCTTCTGGTTCCTACATGGGAACGAAACCAAAACACCTATTAACCGTCTGCCGTGAGTCACCGGAGGCACAAATTGGTGCTAATTCGAGATCTCGCATCGCTGGCGCAGCACCGCTCAATTGAGGAATGTGTCACTTATGTATATTGCGTACTGTATGCACTTGATTAGGACACTGTATGAACGTATCTACTGTGATTTTATAGCTATTCTATAAGAGAAGATGTTGTCTAGACTTTTATAAATTATCTGCAGAACTATAATAATCTGTACTAATATTATAAAGAGAAAACATTTGATTGTTTGAATTGAATGGCCTCTTAAACTACTGGACTGATTTGAAAAATGATTTTACCAGTGGATTTCTACATTATCCCTCACGAGTACAGTGCCCCAAGCAGGAACATTTGGCTCTATAGTATAGTAATCGTAATAGTAAAATTTTGTATGGGAATTTGAACAGCGCCATTGTGAGCGTATTTGGAACTAAATTATGGCAGCAGGAAACGTTTACGATACTATAGTATGGTAATAACGATAGTTTTACTATACAAATGTATGAAAAGTGGTAGCAGGAATAATTTTTGACGTATAGTATCGCCGATTTACTATCGAGAAATACGATTGTTTTGTCACCGACATTTTTACCGTGAGAACATTATCGAGAGTATATTTTTGTATTTCTACACATCGAATTAAGGAAAAATGTGTTAATTACGGTCATGCTTAGTGTTTCCCGATGCCTTAGTGTTATTGTGTGTAATTATCTACTCTGTATTTCGCTAGTTATATGAAATTCAATGCTGCGATATGAAGTTATAATTATTGTGATACCTAACTCAAATATGAAGGTTATTTCTTAGACTATGGACTGTTTGGAATCGGAGCAACGAACTTGGGAATCTTGCGAACAAGTATGAGGATATAGAAAGTCTGGAATTTATTGTGGTTAAAAACATACCTAACCTAAAACTGTAAAAAAACTTATAAATAAAATATTTACATGGAACTTTGATTTTCGTTTTGCGTACCTACTTAATCATTTTATGTAATACTTATAAGCTTATAAGTCAATGTATAGTCGAGCAAGCTCTTAGGGCAGAGAAGTGTGAGCATATAATATGTGAAAATAATTGCTGAGGAACTTAACGAGCAAAAATATAGAGAATATTTTCATAAAGCTCTCCTCCTTAAAAATGTAGAGTATATGTACATATCTTTATCTATAACTTAAATAATATGAGAGTTATTAATTTGCATTAATTGTTTGACAACTAATAAAATAAAAAAATGCTACGTTCGTAAATCTAAACGCATAATTAATTGGAGTCATTTTTGTATATTGCGGAATAAAAGCAAGAAATATGTATTTGCTTATTAATTTATTTCCAATAACCTTTCTACGCGACATTAACGCATGTTTTATATTTTTTTGTTATTTTATAATAATAATAAATTAATTTACCCACGTAGTGAACGACAATTCCGCACGAATCATTTATTAACATTCGTTCATTACCCTAGGTTATCTGTCACTATCGTAACGTTATAGTATCGAGTTCACGAGAGTATGGTTAAACGATTCATGCTACCGATATGGAGTAGTAATAGTATAGTAATCGTTGTCACGATACTATTACTATACGATACTTCAAAATATTCCTGCTTGGGGTACAGACGGTAGAATATTTAAAAGACAAATGTATCTGCGCCCGGGCTGAGCCGGTAATAAAAAGTTTCCTTCTTAGGAAGCGTAGTTGAAATTGTGACTCGTTAGAGAATATTGCTGGTTTATGTCCCAAAGATATTCCATAAAATTGAAATACATACAAAATACAAAATAGATTCAAGATATGTGCCAAAAGAAAATCAAAGCTCAATACTACTGAGAATGGAAGTATATTAGGATCAAATTTCCAAACACCAATTCAATAAATCAACAACAAATTCAACTGACTTATCTAGTGCCATAAATAAATGAAATCGTGATAACATTTCAATTCAAATAGTTGAGCTTTAACAAATAAATATAGCAGTTAGTAAACCGAGTTACTGGAATAGAATTAACATAACAATGTTAAAATATTATTCATTAGCGCAAATAAATTTGCAATCTAATCCTTCTTGATGGATTGTGGTACTAATTATTGATAATTGGTTTCTGTCTTCGACTACTTGTGCGTCCTACGTCATATGGTTCTTATTATCATGCTTATCTAAAATCTTGAACATAATTACTAAAAAAAAATCTTAATCTGTAAGGAAACAAAAATATTCTGGTGATTAATGGAAAAATGCATCATATCAAAATTCTTCAATACATTTCTTCTCCAATAGCATGTGCCTCCCGGACAAATGCAGATATTATGAGCTAATAATTAAATATTACAAAGAGGGATGAAATTGAAGTGCTTCTCTTGGCCAATTTTACCACTCACTTATTTTATTTGAGCAAAGCAACATATAAGATTGGTTATATCGTGTACTTATCACCGTCTTTTTTTGAGACGACAAAAGATTGTTTAATCTAAAATCTCCTGTTAGGTTTAACGGATCCCACTTAAAATTTTTGTGGTGTGAGAACCGAACTTCGTAACATTCACTTCCTCAGTGGCGTCGGAGGTCGTCGATCTTCGGAGTTCACAATGAAATAAGATTTAAGAATTCTTCATGCTATTACACCTTCATTGCGCTTAGCTTTTAAGTATGACTAATGTGCGATTAAACATGGATCAGTATTTACTACCGAACTTACGGTAACTTAGAGTTAATTTTAACGACTTGCTTGGTAACACTTTTTAAATGGATGATGGCGGGTTTTATTTCTTCAACTGATCAGTATGTACAAATTATGTATTATTGAAATGATTATAAAACGTAGGTAGATTTATTAAAAACGAATGTTACCTTGAATATGTTATAAGAACCGTTATTGACCTTACGACCTTGCTCCAATCTCAATCAATAAAATTATAGACCAGTTTCGATGTAGGTCTGTCTAAGCATAGGGCTGGCCAATTTCCAATTAATTGATAAGATGAAAGCCATTTACAATATAAATAACTCCGAATTTAGTGGTGAAAAAAGTTTTAAGTATTCTTGAAGAATCAATATCCTTAATCTAAACTGCCATAATAAATAGAGGCTTTTTCGAAATAGCATATTATGAAACATATCTAAGATTGTTCTCGCATTCACCGGATTACAGCTTACTGTGTTATGTACATGAATCCAATTAGAATATCATGGTGAGCAGAATTATACAATGTTGTCGAATGTAAAATTAATTTCGGATATGGCAACTGTTAAAAATAACATAAAACCTAATAAATGTCTTCAACTTATAACATTGACAAGGAATCAAGACTTTAAAATCGATTGTGCAAATGTATCTAAAATATTTTTTTTATTCAAATTAGTTTATTTTAAACTTAAGATCTTTATAATAGTACAATTGTGATTTGTGGGTTCCTAAAATGAGCAATTGTCCCTCATCTCGCAATTGGCTGGTAGGAGCAACGTTCTCTGCGTTTCCTAGGATTTTGACTGTTTTGGTGAGATTTATCATCGTGCCTTTATAAAAAACGTTTCCATGTATGTATTCTATTGTTTTACTAACTGATCTCTGCATTCCTATTTCGGATACGTAACCTAGATCAACATCTGTCGAGTGCTCGAGGCGTTATTTTTTTTTTCTGCCTCCCACATTGTGGGGCGACAAAGCGATCTGTCAACCTTTGTAAGAAGAGTTATTGTACTTTAATTGTGATATTAATGACATTTTACAAAACATTCGTTTTGACAGGCTGATGCACTGATTTTTCTTATTCTGTGATATATTTTAGATTGGTACATATATATGCCTTTAGCAAGAAAATAGGTTTAAAATATTTTTCTGAACAAAATTAAATATTTCTATATTTTAATGGATTTAGATTACCGTGCCCAAAATTTCAGCTATGTAATTAGCTAATACTGGAATCTTATATTAGTTTTTTACCTCGTTTTAATTAGTGTACAGTCACCGCAGGATACTCGATTGCTCATACTTTAAGAGCGTTTATACCCTGCACGCGCTTTTTGGCTTAAAAACAGGACTTTTCAAATGAGTTAATAGCCACCAATAAACAATTTAAAGGAAAAATAATTATTACTAATTTTAGAAAAGGTTGTCATCTAGGGATTTTGGTGGAAAACATTATAGATTGATGGATAATTTGTGAGTACTATACGGATTACTGAACACAAGTTTCGTTATTTAGGCTTTAAATGGCAATTTAGAATCTTAAGATATCCTTAACCACTAAATATAAGATGAAAATAAAAATATTATCAGACTAATAAGACCCTTATGGAGGGATTTTGCCGAGATAAATAATCTTTTTGTGTTTAGTTCCTGAAAAATAAAAATTTAAACAATGCGAAATTATTCAGAAACTCTCGTCAAGAACTTTTTTTTTTTCACCAATTTATCGTACATAATTTTTTATAACAATAGCATATTATAATAGAAGAACATCTTATCAATAAATTACCATTTTTATATTTCAACAAAATTAGTTTTCATGTTTTCTACAAATATTTTAAAAACCACTATAAAACACGCTGTCCGACGTGGATCAAATCAGACCGCCGCAAGGCTTTCTAGAGGGAGGACGTATCGCTCGTCGCTCCGGCCTGGCTGCAGTCGATTATGCCGCGCGTAGTAAAAATAGCCACGCGCGGAATGCGATTACCACATCTTAGTACTTTGGTAGTAAAATATTTAATTATTTTTATTACCTACAATGATTTTGTAGTGAGTATAAATTATGTTTCAGGTAATATAATGGGACGTAATTCCGAGGCTAAATTATGTTATGTATTGTAATATAAAATTAAATATATTTCGTAATTGTAAGGGGTTGTAAGGCCCCTAACACTATTTATGTGTTCGAACACGAAATGATTAATAAAACGTCCGTAGTGTCTACTGATTGAACACTGATTTGAATGCAACTTAACAATGTGATAATAACGAAAATATGATTAGTATCCAAAATTTGTATTATTCTTTGCTTGCACAGTAATATTTGTCTACTTATAATGCAAATAAAATATTTTTATGATATTATATTACAGTTACATTTCAATTGAATATTTGAAGCGCACTGATCAAAGTTGTTTGAGCCGATTGTATAGCGAGCCGACGCGGCAGCTCTACGCACACAGCTTTGGTCGCTTATGTGTGCGTGAAATTAACGAAGAAATACCTATAGTTGACTTTGCGCGCAAGGTGTATACGCTCTTAAGGAAAACAAGTGAACAATAAGTGCGCGTTATGGTGTAAACTGTAAATGGAATCCGTCTTACTGGAAAAATAAAGGATACTTTATTCTAAGAAAACTATTTACAAAGTGGATTCATAGTCTTGTTTATCAATGGGTTAAGTTATTTCATCATTTACGGGTAAACTATTGACTTTATAATAAAAACAATCCGATGTAGGAGAGGTAACTAAATTCAACTTAGAGTAGTGATGATTTTACGATACTTATAAGAAGACATAAAAAATACCAGTATGCAAAAAAATAAATCATGAGGAGACAGAAAATAAGAGATCCGACGATAGCGATGGTAATAAAAAACAGTTATTGAAAATCTACGAGAGACTTCACATACATTGCGGACCGACGCAAATATTAGCATCACACATCTCCCGGAATCCCCAATAACCGCTGGAAATCAGTCGCCAACACGACGCGGCAGTATTTCCGTTGCGTTGCAAATGTGCCAACATTTAGCTCTTATTTGAACTCGCTCCCTCGGCTTAATTCCCAGATGAGGCGATCAACAGTCTATTTCGGGACTAAGTTTTAGATTCCAGTGCCGCTACTAATCTAGATGTTTGCTATTCTGGCCATTTGAAGAATTCACCGGTTCTTGACCCTACCGTTTTGGGGGCAAAAAACAGGCGTGTGAATTATCGCCGGAATGATTCTTTTATTGTTTATACTTTAGAGTCACGCTACCGGTTTACTTTTAATTATAGGCTTTTAACACGATTTAAAAGTACTGGAAATTCTTTGGATATTTGTATAGAGCTGATGTTTTTACGGCTTATTTTAGCTTGTAACTATTCCTCTCTTTCAAATCATTAATTTATGGCCTCAGTTATAATTTATATGAACTGTAGGATATGATGTCGCAAGTCCGATGTACACGAAAAATTGCAATTATTCGCGTGACTTAAATATTACAAATATTTACTTAATTCAATCCGATGTTTGCACAACCAAATACTTTCTCGCTGTTTTCTCATATTCACAAAAGGCAACGATATTTTTTATTTAAAGACATGATGTTGTTTCATCAAATACCCGAATGAGAGACCACCCATAGCTTTATAAGGCGATGAGTACAAATATTACGTTCCCACGCAATTTGTGGTCTATGTGTCATTGGTTTGCTAAGAGGAAAATTGAGTATATATTTATATAGACAGTTTTAGGAATTATAGGAATAAAATAAAATCAAAGTGTATTGTGATGTGTATACTAATAACTGGTAAGTTAACCATGCTATAGTTAAAATGTATGTAGAAGACATACAAAAGTAGAAAAAAAACAGATGATGTTTTGGAAAATTAATATGATACAAAGTTAGTCGTGTTTCGGGTTCAGTACAACTTCTAGTAAGCCGATGAATTAGTATGGACTTGGGTTTACCCATTAGTCATATTTCACCACATGATTCCCTGGACTACAAAATATCACAATAACACTAGGTTTTCTATTGCCAATTCACAATGTTGGCCATTTATAAAAGAAATTATAAATGTGCTAAGAATCAGTCCTGTTGCATTTACTTTTTGTTCCATACCGGCACTTGTTAAATGTTATGTCAAACAGCGTAGGAGGGTAAAAGTATGTCAATTTATCTATTAGCGCTAATGTGGTTACATTAAACGACAAGATCTCCTGCTGTTACACTCAGCAAAAACAGGCAGTTTCTATCCGCCGTCCATATGAAGTACACTCAGTAAATTAATGAACTACATTTAGAAAGTTACGAAATTGTGATAAAATATTCCAGAAGTAATCAGTTTCATACATATAAATACCGTGGGGCTCAAAGAGCGTAGAGTACATATTCTGCTTTCTATAATTTTGATTTTACGTTCCGTACTCATAAGGTAAACACTGTGGGTAAACATTACAGAAATTTCAAAATGTGCCCCGAGGTATCTTTGCTTTTACGAGTACGTTTTTCTGTTAGGTATGAGACATCTTCTTATGAACGTTTGGTCTATTTAATTAACATTATGTGACGAGATTTGAACCTTGGGCAACCACGCTGATTCAGTGCGGTATGTTGATGAATCAATTCAAATAAACTACAAGGAAATTTATAATAGATTTTTAATAAAATCTATAAGGTGTGTTTTGTCAGAGCTTTGATACCTATATCAATTAGTATTATGAATTTAGAACAGCTCACATTGGTAAAATGGGTTGGTGTAGAATTCGTCCACCGCAATACTATAATAATAACAAAACAGAGTAGTAGTCGTTATTGGTCTTTCTCGGGAAGTGGAGAAGTCAGAAGATTTGCTTCATTTGATTTTCACTCGATAAAAATAATATTTCAAAACATTAATACTTCAAACATACAGTAAGCCAAAATAAATAAATAATTAAGTGACGACATGCGTAATGGTTTGAGGTTAAACTTATGGGAGTGGTGTGTGAGTGTCGCTAACCTCTAAACAAACACGACATCAATGATAAAATAAATTATGTAAGTTTAGGCTTTTGTTTATTCAGAAAATACTGGAAGTATATTCAGAAGTACTGGATTTCGGACGCTTGTTACTTAACGGGATGATATCAGAAAAAAAAAGAAAAACAAGTTATAATAAAAATGTACGATTCTTTTTGTAAAATCATGTGCCTTGACGGGCTAATTTCATGTAAATATTGGATAATGACAGATAGAAAGAAAATAATATTAGGAGGAATGCCTAATATTAAGGTTATTTTAAATTCCTTTTTTATATTTATTAATATTCTTCTCTCTCTATCTCTTCAACCACGGGTAGTCCACTGCTAGACATAGGCCCCCCTAAGGATCTCTACATCGACCTCTCAGGAGCTGCCTGTTATTATTATATGAAGAAACCCAAAAATAATATCAGATTATATGTTAGAAGGGCATTAAAATTTGGTTATCTTAAAGAATGTCATTGATGCCAATGACATAGATCAGTTGTGATGGTCGCCATATGGCCCTCGTCTCATAGGACACTTGAAACTGATCACATTTCGCAGCTGTTACTATCTCGTTTTATTATTGAACTTTGAATAAAAAATAATTATATAATTAATTTTAAAAATGTCAAAGATATCAGATTTCACGAGATGATTTTATAGAATTAACATGATAATTTTTGAATGCGCAGTGCGAATCTAATTTATAATGTAAATGAAAACTGCTGTTTTTAAATACTAGATGATATAAATTCATTACACAAATTAAACAATGTTAATATAATTAAATTGGAAAATGACCTAACGATTGACCTAATCAGGAGACTTAATGTCTCCATCATCGCTCATATACACAAAGAACACCCGAAGAACTGTACGCGTTTATCGACAAAATGTAGATTTTTTAGGAGGGCCTGGAAATAACAGAAAAAACATTAAGGAAAAACGACAGCGTATTGGACATCCAGCAATTTCTAGTAGCTGGCTAATCATAAAACAAATTGTTATTTTACTTTATGATTTATACATAATAAATACTTTGTAGTTACAAAAACACATAATATAAAACACCGCTGCATACAAAGTTGCAAAGGATGGTGAGAGTCAGCAAAAATCACCAATACTAAAAAGAACTACAGTTCATTTTGGTCTTTTCTGTTCTGTTCTATTATAGATTTGGTCATAGATATTACATATTGTGTAATAAGTAATGTTGACCTTTAAGTGTGCCTACACTATTATGTATAAATACTTGCATCTAATTAAGCGTATTTCATATGATTCACGATTAGTTTCAATGTCACATAATTCTTATCGCACGAGTATAATAGAAAGTCTTAATGCAAAATTGCACAGGATTTTTGTAATATTTTTGTTGTTTTTGATTTGTGTTACGGAAATATTTTCTTCTTGTTTTCCAAATAAATTTACAACAGGGTTGACAACAGTGAATCAAAAATCCATAAAATGTTGACGGATTCGTCCCGAAAATCTAATAATTTAATCCTGTAAATTGTTAAGTCTACATTTCCATGCTTCATTAATTTTTCCATCTAAGAAATGCATCAGGAGTATTTTTATAACTAAACATTTCAGACGAAGAGTTTCTGCACATGTTTGAAGCGAAATAAAGTTTTATCCCTCAGGCGGTCATAACGATTGATGTTGAAATCTACTTACAAAGTCCTATGACCCCGGGGGTGGAGAGGGTAGCTCGGGTCATTGACCCACCGCTCTAGCAAATCCTTAGGGATGTTGTGCAAAACAATAGATACAGCTTGATAATATCTGCTTGCAACGTCATCAGAGCCCTAACTACGAATAGTTGTCGTAGGGTAATATGCTTTTTAATATCTTATTTAATAAAACGACTTTGATTTAGGCTAACATATATTATCCAAAAGGAAACATATAAGGAAGATAAAATAAATCATATCTTAATAATTTTATCTACAATATTAAAAATATATATATATTACGCCTAGATTCCTTAGAAAATATACAGCCTTCTTTTCTATGATTGTCATACTCTTACTTCTATACATATTTATTTATTTTTTCAATACCATGATATTTGTCGACGGCGCGTATTTTCTTTCGCAACAATAGCCGTCGATGTGCATTGTGTAAACAGAATAAATATCAAACAAACACGTCTCAATAGATGTTTGTATAAGTGGAACTTAATACGTTGGCACAAGGTTGAAGTTTGACACAATTGTGTCGAGATGACATAAACGTCTTAGTGCCGTGTCAGTGCGTCGCTGCCACATGATGCGATGGAATTAGCGGTCTTGGTTTAATGATTTAAAAACTAGGGATAGGCCCTTCAGTACATTTGGAGTTTCAAACAGATGACCGTGATAATCGCGCTAAAATAACTATTAAATTAACTTAATTTATTATATTTCGTCTCAACGGTGATAAAAAATGCTATCTTCATTTTTATGTCATAATAAAAGCAAAGCAAGCATTTTCAAAATCATGAAAATGGCAAATTTTAGTAACGCTTCACTAGAGATGCACTGGAGCGTGCGCACCTTTTACGTAGGAATGCAATTTCCGCCCTGTCCATATATTTATTTCTATGTCTTGGCACTTGACTTAGAATTTTGGGGAATCTACCTAGCCTCGTAAATTAGGTAAACGCACTACTTTGTAATAAGAGAATTCACATTATTCGCTTTAAAGGATTTAATTGATTTTAACTGAATTTTAAAATATTTTAAAATTAATTATCAAAATAGAAACTGCTCGATAGTTTAAAGTTACTTACGTATTAACCTCAATTACATTTTATTCTGAGCATTTTATATACATAAGACGTTCTAAAATCATTACTTCCAGATCTAATAAAATATACTTTATCTGACATTAAACCTTTATAGTATAGCAAATATAAAGGTTATACAATACTTTTTTTGGAGACTGTCCCGCCCTCACATCCTCCACTGTCGCTCCTGTAAGTCAGGATCAACAGTAACATGCAATATAATAAGACCAAGCATTAAACCTCGGCGAGTCTCTGGGAATGTCTTTAGCCCGTAACTAAATTAATCAGAAAGTTAAATTAATAGGAGGAGTTGCAAATACACAATGCATGGAAATTAATACGTGGTGCAGAAATATTTATCTCTAATTTTAAACGGGTCAGTTTTGTAATACATCACTGATAAAAAATTGACAGTTAAATTAGTCACCGATAAATCCAACTTTTAATCCTCTATGACCTTTTATTTATCTTCTTTACGTGAATGAAAGCGATACCATTGTTATTGAAATCGATTCGTTTAACAATTACTTTTTTTAGAGTGATCTGAAGCAACTTTTAACTTAAACTTTGATAACATTCAAAGCGCTGCAGGATTTAATTATAATCTATACCCACGACATTAGATAAATCTTTCTGTGGGGTCGGACTAAGAGTGTGGCTATCGAGTGATCATTTTTCTGTAATTATTTTCACTATATACATATGTTAGATACCATTATGTAATTGCTAGTTAACTAGTATCAGGGACCTCAACTGTAGCCAATATGTACAATACGCATTTGTCAGTTACAAACATAAACAATAACAAACAGATTGTTTTATGCAATTAGTCTGATTTATGGTTTTTGTGAATGGGCATTCCCACGATAGAGATATTTATTTATTGCCAACTTAAGTAATGTGAAGTACCCTTTTTATTTTTTGTTTGTTGAAAGTAATGTTTAAGTTCCGAGAACATAATGGGGTCCTTATTTTTCTAATAGTGCGCCACTTGTAAATCTTTGCTTGTATGCAATAACTTATATTTCTTTATGGCCTGTAAGGCGACACTAATGTCCTGTCAAAACTGTATAAGAATTAAGAACACTGTATTTTGCGAGGGACGACACATTCGTCCTCAAAACTTTGAATAGTAAAGTTATAGTTAGCTATTTAATATTGAATTTGTATAAACTTTGATATACACAAGTTATTTGTAAATTTAACATTGATTGTATAGACAAATGGAAGTAAATTGTTATTTTTGCCAACTCGTTTTCTGATTTCTAATATCAGAAGTGGGATAACCCACAAGGCCGTTCTAAAGTTATATTTATTGTAGTACAATAACAAGCTGCGGAAATTAGTATCCAGTAATGAATCCAGCAAACACTGTATCAACCGAGGGTCCAGTTACGTCGCAAGTATAACTAATGCAGACCAGGTGAAGTGTTGGTTTAGACGATGATCAATTTTGTGGTGAGATTGCTGCTACCGAAGGTATGTTTTCCATTTAATATAATGTTATTGTTCTTTTAAAAAGTAGTCCAACTCTGAGAGTTGAAAATTATGATTGAAGAATAACAAAAAAAAACAGAATGCGTAAAAATTTCGGAATATTCAATGCTGTTTTTAAACATGCGAAAAAAAAAATGTTTGTTTAGTCAGCCTGACCAGCAGATATCAAGTTGTACGGTTAATAATTTGGTGAGACATATTACTAAAGCAGCTAGAGAATTTACACGGCGATCCGATGTAACTGATTATAAAGTGCATTTTTTTTTTGTCAATTCCGTAATTTGTAAACTACCTTGGCAATAACAATATTTGAGTAAATCTTGGGACATAATGCCCCACGTAAATTCTTAACCCCTTGTTAATAAGGACTTTACGCAGTTTTCAAATGCGATTAATGGAATCTGACTTAAAAACTTTATTCAAAGACGTTCAATCTCCCTTAACTAATGTTAAATAATTTAAATTTACGGTTATGTGGTTAATTAGCGGGCTTTTATGCATACTTGGTTATTTATTTTATGCGTACTTAGTCTCCCACCTAACAGTTATAATTGAATAATTATATCTAATAATTTTGGTCTCGTATTGTTTATTATTTTTTATTTATGCTTCTTGTGCTCGTTACATATTGGAATATTTTATATTTTGTTTTCGTTAATTATTTCACGAATGTGAAATTCTCCACAGCTCGTTGTTTTTGAACAAAAGTATATTGTAGATTAAACTGTGATATAAATATTATGTTAGAATCATATTTATACGGAATGATGCATTACAACATTCAAATTTAGTAATTTACACGTACGCGAGTAATTAAAAAAAAAAGTATGTTGTGTTGTGTAAGTTTAAATAAAATACTTAATAACCTATCTTGTTGACGAGCTGTTCACATAACATTGTGTGTACCAATATAGTTAACCTGAATAACTGATATATTGATATAAAATATAAAGGTGAAATTTTAATTTTGACTGCAATTAATCTTCTAATTATTTTATTCTAATAATTATTAAATCTCTCTCAATCGGTCGTAGAAGATTTATTCGTTTAGCGATGCGAGATTAAAGGCTGTTACAGTAAAATAATGTAGCTATAGTTATTTTACTATTTTAGAAAAGATAGAAAAACACTTAAATGTATTTTTAAATATATTAGCTTCAATGGATCTTTTAGCAGCAGGGAACAATTTGGATTTAGTTTGTCTGTTCAGATTTAATTGAAAATAAATAAATAATAATAACATAAAGCCGTAAAATAGATCGACAAAACTGAATATTATAGCGTCGCTGCTTCTCAAGCTTATGAAAAAATATATAAGGGCAATGTTTTATGAATAATTGGGAATATATTAATTGCGAAATTGAGTATGGCCCAAGCAAGCTGTGAATCTTGGCAATTCTGGGTGACATTGGGCAGTCATATTTTACTAAACAACCAGGTGAACTAATACTTAAACTCAGTTAGATGTATGTGGATGGTTTAGTACCGAAATAGTTTATCAGAATTTCATTCTGGTCGACAGCTGATCGGTGTGTGAAATTAAATAGTGAACAGTTTATCAAAATTGAAAGTTGAAACACTATATGCAGGTGTATATATGTATATTGCAAAACATATATACGTCCATATGTAATTAATATTAAATAAAGAGAATGTAGAAAATTATCTCATTACACATTATTACCTACTTCATATTAATAAATTGAAGTGGCTACTAACAAAAAAAAAACGGAGAGTGTATTTATAGTTTATGGGAGAATTTATAAACTGTTTTGATAGAATGTAGCGGCATTGAAAATCTGTATCTGTATCAGCCCATATTCGTCCCACTGCAAGGCACGGGCCTATTCTACAATCGAGAGTACGATTGAGACTCTCATTGGAAATACTGATACGATTATTTTTTAATTATCTTTTTGTGTTTGCCCTTATTGAGCTAGTATTTAGATATTGTTTCTTGACTACATTGAATAATGTTGGAAGTACGTAAAAACGTATAACAGACCACACAAAAAAAAACAAAAAAAAACACATGTGTGTAATAATATACCTACTAAGTTATCCCAATGGTTAGTTGACAAGAAACTATAATTGCTAATTAAACGATATTGTCAAACATAATGAGAATAAAATAAAATAAGTTGACATGCACTGGTTCTATACCATATTAACAATCTTATATTACAAGAGTATCCATCAAATGGTTGTCTGTCAGAAATTGCCTTGTGCGATAAGACCGCCAATTGTACTTTTTACTAACATGAATTGTTTACTTTTGTTTTATTTATGGTGTACAATAATGCTTAAATAAATAAGAATATAAATGGTGCATTACGAACCAAACCTGAAACGTGTTTGGCATACCAAGTTACGGATTCCAATATGTAGTCATATTCATACTCTTTGCATCTGTCGTGTCGTCTCGAACTATACACGATGCTGGCCAATGGTGAATATGAACAGATATAAATGTTTATGACGGAAACGATGTGAAGATGTGATGTACATATAGCAAGCATGCCGATTAATATTAATAATTGTATTCTATGTTAATCTATGTTCATACTAAACATTTATAAGTGAAGCTTAAATAGTGAACATAGCATTAATGACAAAAAAAAAGTTATATATTATTATGTTAAGCGAATTAAGTAAAAATGATATAGCTGATGAATAATTTGCACTAGTCTCAGGTCAATGTTATCTGTTAAGAAAATGATTCATCAATCACTCTTATATCAGTACAAATTCAATTCATGACGTAATAAAAATAATAAAAAAAAAGTAATAGGTGGACAAAATTATATATAAATATGCAATTAAAAAAATAATAATAATATTGTCACTGTTCTTTTGCGTTTTAACCGATAAAGAGATAAGTAATTATATTAAAATACGAGCCGTAATTTTGAATTGTTGAATCTATCTGATAATAATCTAATAATCTGACGTCTACATCGCAAATGATGACTACCCATCGTTATTATTTAATAAAGTACAGTTTAACTTCAATAAATTATCGAATTTATAATTATTATCTATCGCTACGTTTTGCTCTAATCATGGGTTGCGAATTGCGGCGACTCTATTTTATAGCATAATCTAGAATGAATGTATTGCCTATAAATATCCAATATAATTTATCATTCTGATATTATTTTGTTTTGAAATCTAATCGAATATGATGTGCAATGGTTTTGGAACTTAGTCCCAACAGGTCAGTAGACTCATATTGTACATTTTGTATTGATACTAGCCACATCATGGTTGTATAATAAATTTAGTAAGCAATTGAAATATATTACTAATGACAACAACCTAAATTATTACTTTTCAATTGAGATAAGGGACATCTAGTTGATTCGACCGAATATTTTGGGCTATATAAAAATACAAGTAAAAATTTAAGTAAATTTAAGTATCTATCAAATCGCTTTAGAAATATCAAGTTGTATTAAAGGCGACAGACCTGAAGGTTAAGTATGAAACTTAATGGTATAAACTATGAAGTAAATCAGAATATAATATTACAAAAAAAAAAAAAAAGACATCACAACAAAGAGATCTTTAATTTTTAAATTGAACAAGACGTGAGATCTTGAGATGGAAACAATAATTATAATGAAATCGCGACCTGTTGCAAAGCAGTTGTTGGTGGCAAGCATATCATTAATTATCTAGATCATGTTAGTGATTCAGAGACCCAACGTAAGCTATTGTAACAAGTAATAACATATATATAAAAAAAATATATATATATAAAAAAAAAAACATTTTTTTAAAAACTAGCTAAAGGAGAACATGGCTAATTTTTAATGTGATAATTCAGTTCCCAATAGACATAATTAATAGCTTTTATTTATTTAATTGATATTGAAGCAATATCAGATCTAACGAGAGTTTTTTTTTCAATATATTCTACACCAGGATCTGATACAACGTTTTGAATTATATGTATGTATTGTAAATACGTGGTCTATTTGATGTGTAAATAATATTGATCATACAAAAAAAGAAATATAATATGTAAATGATATTAAATTAAGAATTTCTTTTGCAAGCGAATGACCAAGTAATTGTTGTTGTAATACAACTGTTTAGAATGGATTTCGTTCAGGTACAGAAAATATTATGAGACGACGTAGTATTTATTGTGAAATTGGCTTAACTAATTTGTTAATTGGAATTAAATATAAATCAAGGTTTTATTCTTTAAGAACAATATTTTGACGACGTTCCTAGATTCTAGATGTTATAATTAAAAAAAAAAAAAAATATGAAAGGCAACCAAAACTAAATGGTTAATATATAAGAGCATTAAGCATTTGATCCTTGATATTTGTTTACAGTTTGTACATGACGTAGCAAGATTTAAAAACGCCAGTTCGCCTGATGACGTACATGGCGTAAGACAGAGAGAGCCTTCCGCTTGACGTGGAACTTGCCGAGGGAGTGAAGATGTTGACTTGCCGAGGGAGTGAAGATGTTTGGTTGATTGAAGTACTACGCGGCGCAAGACAACAAGAGATATTTTTTTTTTCTCTGTCTTCACCTGGAATAGTTTCAGGTGGAAGACAGAGTTTGGATTTTGGATATATTTTGATTGATTGATTTTTGGACCTCGGAGAATTTGACGACAAAGATAGACAGTTTTTTTTGGATCTGTTATTATTGGTCCTGGGAGAAATATCAGGACAAGATAGACAGGCTCTTATGGACCTGCTATTTTTGGACCTGGGATAATCTCAGGACAATGATAGACAGTTTTTATCCACCTGGAAAAGTCTCGGGTGGACGACACAAAAAAGAAAGTTGTAAGACATCGATCAAGAACTTCGCGCCGAGCCCGATCTTCGTGCCTGAGCCTGAGCTTCGCGTCGAGCCCGAGCTTCGTGCCTGAGCCTGAGCTTCGCGTCGAGCCCAGCCGAGCGCCGCGCCCGAGCGCCGTGCCCGAGCCCGAGCGCCGTGCCCGAGCGCCGTGCCCGAGCCCGAGCGCCGTGCCCGAGCACCGTGCCCGAGTCCGAGCGCCGTGCCCGAGAGCCGTGCCCGTGCCCGAGCGCCGTGCCCGTACCCGAGCGCCGAGCGCCGTGCCCGAGCCCGAGCGCCGAGCCCGAACGCCGTGCCCGAGCCCGAGCGCCGTGCCCGAGCGCCGTGCCCGAGCGCTGTGCCCGAGCGCCAAGCGCCATGCCCGAGTGTCGTGCCCGAACTTCGTTTATTTTTTTTTACTTTTTTCCGAGTTAGATGTTAGTTTGAGGACAAACTAGGGTCAGGAAGGCCGAATGTTAGATACCATTATGTAATTGCTAGTTAACTAGTATCAGGGACCTCAACTGTAGCCAATATGTACAATACGCATTTGTCAGTTACAAACATAAACAATAACAAACAGATTGTTTTATGCAATTAGTCTGATTTATGGTTTTTGTGAATGGGCATTCCCACGATAGAGATATTTATTTATTGCCAACTTAAGTAATGTGAAGTACCCTTTTTATTTTTTGTTTGTTGAAAGTAATGTTTAAGTTCCGAGAACATAATGGGGTCCTTATTTTTCTAATAGTGCGCCACTTGTAAATCTTTGCTTGTATGCAATAACTTATATTTCTTTATGGCCTGTAAGGCGACACTAATGTCCTGTCAAAACTGTATAAGAATTAAGAACACTGTATTTTGCGAGGGACGACACATTCGTCCTCAAAACTTTGAATAGTAAAGTTATAGTTAGCTATTTAATATTGAATTTGTATAAACTTTGATATACACAAGTTATTTGTAAATTTAACATTGATTGTATAGACAAATGGAAGTAAATTGTTATTTTTGCCAACTCGTTTTCTGATTTCTAATAAATCATTGAACGGCACAGTATTGCAAGCATATATTACCATTAGTATTCGAATTTTAAGAAACAAAGACAACGTTAATAAAATTACAATCGACTACGATTCATCGCATTAATATGTTCAATTTTTAATCAGTTTAATTGGCACATCTTTAATTTACTGCGTATTTGATAATATTATCAATTTGTAGGCCAGAATTCGCCGTAATCGGGATTACGGGTACGAATTAGTTTAGTAGGTTTGTCTACCAAGGCAGTGTTTGTAGGGCGTGTCAAGATACTTCCTACCGTACAAATAGGGCCTGTTTGAACCGTGGGCGGCAAACATTGGCTGACGTTTGTATAAAAAAAGCATGGGTTGTATGGCGGTGAGTGGTGACATTAACGCTGCTTTTTTTCTCATTTTAAAAAACGTCGCCACGTGTTGGACTCGATGTTAACGACTGATTCTACAAATATGAGTACATGTGTGTACCATAAAGTAATGAAGTTTGTTTTATTGAAGCATTAAAGCAAATTATTGAAGAATTATGTATAAAAATATATTTTGGGGTATTAATAATCTAGCTGTGTTTATTTTTTATGTCGCCGGTTTGACTTCATTTCTTGTAAGCTGAGCTAAGTATATCTAAGTTGACTTATTTTGGTCCACAAGGAATTCATAACAACTTATATTTTTTTTTTATAAGACCTGAAATATCTATTGAAATGTTATTTTACCGCGCAAATGTTACATAACAGAGATTTATGGTAAGAAGTGGCCAGTATTGGCTATTACTTTCTATTCTATTTCATTTTCTATTTTGTTTTTTTATTTATGTTATTTTAATTCGTGTCCTTCCCTAAATGTTTAACTAGTCTTAATGTCAACGTGGTAAGGCGTTTAGCAAGCGATTCAATTAATTTGTTTTTTGGGAACTGTAAATGCAAATTAGTTTTTGATGTTGATAAAAATAGACAAAATAAAAGCAGCGTTTTCCAAGCGCCAGTATAAACGTGGCCTAATAGGTCCGATGGAAGACGAAAATGGTCGGTCCAGTGGCCTCGAATGGCGCGGTTTCACTATATCACTGCATTTGACCGATACCGTTATGTGTGCACTGCACGGCGAATCATTTGAATAGCGCCTGTTTGTTTTGCTTGCACGGGACTTTATATCACCCAACTTTGAATGAATGACGTAAAGATTTTTTTAATGTGACGTAATTTATTTCTTTTTTTGTGATTTTAAATTTGGTTATAGGTATTTTTGAATCAGAACAATACTTAAATATATACATAAACTCGCGACTTTTTCCCAGAAGAGGTAGGCAGAGGTGTGAGGACGAGCCTATCCCCATATCTGATCTGCTCACCATAAGTTTTTTTTTTTAACTAAGGATACAGGGTAATCGTACCGTAGTGCAACTACGCCACCGAGACAGTCATAACAATCCTGAACGAAGAATTTTGTATTTAAGATTATTGTGATTGTTCTTTCCAACTAAAGATTAATTGCATTGCGAGATATTAAATTGTCATACTTTAAACAATGTTAACAAAAATGTTAGTAACAAATCCGTCGGTTATAAAATTATTCTTTTTAACCCGTGAGGTAGGACATTCGAGTCAACATCATATTTAACAGATATTTTAATGCCTAACCACTTAACCATTAACTTCTTGTTCCCTTTGGCCTTGTTCTACTCTTATACAGGTGCCCTCGAAATTATAATGGTATCAATAAACTGTTTATGATACATCTGGAAAACCACTAATCATATTTTTAATGATACATTTCATAAAATAGCTCATGTCTTCATCCATGTAAAGGTACGCCTTAATTTTACTCCACAGAAACCGATTATATTCCGGATGACATGTAGTGCATACCAAACCATAAATTATATCCATACAAAAAACATTGTTGATGTCATGATGTTGCAAACATGGGTAAACTAATAAAATTTCGCAGTATTATGTATGTATTTATAACATAACTAGTGGTACGACCCGGCTCCGCCCGGGTGCAGATACATTTTTTTTTAAATATTCTGTCGGCTATGTTCATCATATAATGTATAATTCTAATAGAGTTTTTTTTAGTCCGCTCCTATAGTTTCAGAATCGATTCAATACGAACAAACAATCACATCGTTCTTCTTTATATTGGTATAGATTTTGAACAAGATGTCACCCTACACTAATAAGCAAAACTACTCAATTGTTAAACTAGATACGTTAACACATAAAAATAACTAAAAAAGGTTGTTGCAACTTTCCCTGCACCCACAAGCATGTAAACGACTTGGAATTGCCATAACAAATCTGTCAAAGCTAATCTGTCGTAAAGTTAAGAAAGATTTAACGGTAGGTCCGGTGATAAATCTATTTTTAACAAACCAATAAATACCATTAATGTTTACTGTTATACGTTGAATGCTTTGTTGAAAACACGTTAGACACAGCTGATGCTTATCGCCGAAATACTGGAACGCAACTTAAATATAAGTTGCGCTTAACTACGTTAATCCCGGTTAAATGTACTGGCTGAGTGGGCCGTGCGCTGTTAAGAACAACTTATTATTTGAATGGCGTTCCAGTATTGGGGCGTTAGTCTATTTTTTAACGAGTATTGTTTATCGGTGGCTATTAAAGTGGTCTCGATTTACAAACTTCATTAACGCCCGAATACTGGAACGCCATTCAAATAATAAGTTGCTCTTATCAGCGCACGGCCCACTTAGCCAGTACATTTAATCGGGATTAACGTAGTTAAGCGCAAGTTATATTTAAGTTGCGTTCCAGTATTTGGGCGTAAGTTTTTTTGTTTGATAAGTGATTAGCTCGACAGTATTTCAGCTACTATTAAAAAAATGGTAGGCAGTTATAGTGTTATTAGAATTACCCCTTTTTAGTTATTACCTAAAAATATTTAAGTGCGCATAGCTTATGAGGAGCATAAGTTTAAAATCCTTGGCTAATGACTATCAATGGGAAATGTGTAAATACTCAATAAACGATGCTACAATCGTTGATTAAATCCCACGCGATTCCTTCACTTAATAATGCATACGCATAGGTGTTGTAAGGTTACCACCATCTGAGTTGAATGATTAAATGTGTGACTTGTAAGCAACTTTACATACAAGCATCTTGATACTTTGGAGCATAGAGTGATTTTCCATCATAGTATTTCCTTACATTTATGAGGAGGATAAGACCATAGTCTTAATAGCCGAAAAACACTTTGCACTAGTGGCTGGCCGATAACAAAAATTTTGAAATTATTTGGATTGATTAACATGTGTTGAGGCATAATACAATGGTTAGGAGATTAAAATCTATTGGACTTTGAAACTTATTTCAAAATTTTCATACCATCCAAAGGATTTTTGACAACCCTCTATTTTATTGGTAATTACTATTGAGAAACTACAAATTTCAATTTTATTCCTCTTGATCTAACAAGATGATCGCACTACGCGTTTCACTGTGATGTATTCAGTCTGACCTCCTCAAACCTAATAAGGCGTGAGTTAAAGCAAAAATGGCGGTGATTAGAATTTACGATGTGAAACTGAGTGTACAATGGACTGTTTAAGAATACGTAACAGCGGAGTAAATGGTAATATTACTCACAATGACTTTATAGGCCTGTTCTGTAACGAATCGAATGTTTCTATTCAGAGGGCTTGCGATTAGTTGCCATGGGAATTTTGTAATAGCATTTCTATTTCATTTATGATCGCTTGTGGTAAAATTTTATTCATTTAATATTCCTTGTTCATCGCCAATTCGGTTTTGCAGTTTCTATAAGCATCGATGATATCAACATCACAACACGAAGTCAATGAAACCTACGCAATGAAACTGTTTTTTAATATTTGCTTTGTCAGACGATGGACAGTGAAGAACCTTTACATTATTTTGTATCGTCTATCAGAGCATCTACATCATTATTTTGTCAAACAAAATCCCAGACAAAGGGAATAAATGGTACGTTTCACTGAAAAGGTTTCTCATTTACAAAACCAATGAGCCGTGAATAACTCATTTACGCAAAATGCTTTTATAGTTACATACCAGACGTAGTCAAAGGAAAGTTCAGTGGGATTTGACCCGAAGCCCTTTTAGCGGGCCTACTACTTTCGCTTGTTACCTAAATAGGAACTATGGATACGGTACCTGTCAACGTAAGTACTGACATGCCTACCTTTGTGATGGATGGTTCAGTTAGACTTTAATAGAAATTGCGGGCTGTTCTTTTGAATTAATTTTGAATGAAAAAACATTGGTAGATGAAATAGTAATTTATACTTACGTGTTGGAATTAACTATGAAGTGTGTGTTATTTAATGCATATATAATAAAAGAGGAGAGCAGTGGACATCAACAAACTAATATTTCTTGCAATATTCACGGAGTAAATTGACGAAAAAGGACCTTAAAGGAATTCAAATTAGCATGTGCGCTAATTAAATTGACGACGTGATGAAGGGTATAATATCTCATAAATCCTGAGCTAAATCCGTTTAAACAGCCAGACGGAACCAAAAAGGGAAATATGAATGTCTCGTATAAACAGACGAATGAGTTACATCCCAAGAATTTGAATATAACAACACGTCTGCATGATTTATTTGTGTTTCTAATACAAACTTAGAAAATATGCTGGTTTATATTTTCGTTACGACAACAAAGCTGGCATATTTTGATACATTCTGCTAAACAGATAGATGGTTATGTAATGGTATAAATTATCTTAAACTAGATCGTTTTTGTTGCTTGTAAAGATAACGTTTTTGATTTATTTCTATGTTTAATCGTTCATCTAGAGAATTTTCCGCACAATATGTGTACATGTATGTTTGTTCGGTAAAATCTGGATCACCGTTGATCTTATGTCAATGGCATGTTGATTTATCCATGGTACCTTAAAATAAAATATTTTATTTTATACTTGTCCACGCTTAATTTCAAGATATAAAGATATTTCTAAGTAGTTGTAAGATACTCTCTGTGTTGGCTCGTTCATAACAAAGTTGAGGTGTGTAGTAGCATGACATGCAGTCGTTAAATTAAACTTTACGAGTACAAGTTACCATACAATTATCAAAAGGTGTGTCACAAAACACGTCAGATAAATAATTATCATGTGATTGCATTCGACTTTCATTTGCATAATTAAAGTGCAGAAGACTATTATGTTCCGCTGAATTGGCAAAAGTGACAAAAACATATCAACTTACTGTCAGACCTATAGTTACGATGTTGCAATTGCGCTTCTGAGAAATGTAAATCCTTCGTAAGGGTAATATGGTATTGTTTTTATAGTTTATTCCACTGCGCAAAATGTAATGTATATTTTAGAGATAGAACGAAGAATGACCTTGCGGTTCGGGTGATAGGAAGTCACTGGACATTCACATAACCATAAATATGTACACCATGGCGATAGTTGCACATATGGAAGATATCTGGGAAATATTAGGGAAATTGATTATTGCACTTTCAGCTATGTTACTTAACAACGCAACACTTAACGCACACACACATCACATACTCATGTATTCATTCAATCGTTGAAGTTTACTAGACTGGGCCAATTAAAATTCGCTGAGGTGAGAAAATATTTGACTTCCATTATTGAAGATAATTTTATTTTGTTTAATTTAAATAATTGTTTGTCATTAAAAGTAGGCAACGAATTAAGTTACTATTCAAACAGAATTGTAATACCTACATGCTGATGACTTTATTTAGGTACGACCTGAACCGACAAACGACGAATCCTTACAAAATTTGACCTGAATAAGATGACCTTCGCCTTGACATTAGTCTATTAACCAACGCGGCCATAAGAAGCTTAGATATTTACAGATTCTATAATAATGAAATACATATAACAGAAATCATTATGGCGGAACTCCTTGCCGGAATAAATTTTAAAATATTTACATTTATTTTTTGGATGTTGGGGATCTGAGGCCAAAGTTCTTATTAGAGACATTGGCCGCCGTCTTAGAGAGCTAGGTAGGGACTCTCGCTCTGGGTGGTTTCTGACGCAGAGGGTAGCCATCGCCATCCAAAGAGGAAATGCTTCCAGTATTCTAGGCTCTTTTGCTCCAGGAACGATGTCGAACGGTTTTTGTTTTGATTAAGGGGATATTTTTATCTATTTTATTTGGTGACTGCTATAAAAAATAAATTTGAAAATATAGCTTGTTTAAAATTATAATATTCGTATAGGTATGGACTTTTGTTTAAAATTGTAAGTTATTGTATGGACCAGTTAAGTGTTTCTGTTATTATTTATGTAGAATTTGAATGTTATTTATTTTATTTATTTATTTTTATTTATTTAGATCCTTTATTGAAAATATTTTAAGAGTATTGTTTATTAATTTCTTGGCATATATTATTCTAAGAATTGTAACGGCTACATTTAGAATTTTAAGTCTGATATCACATATCACGGGAATCACAATTCCTCATTCATAGTTATGTATATCATATATACAAATTAGTACTAACAGATTAAAATGTGCTAACAGCTTGTAACAAATATTAATATGCAAGTTTTTGAAGTAATTTATTATTTAATAAATATTTACACATGAGTATTATTTATCTCATTTGCGTTCAGATAATTGCCACATAAAGATTTCTGTATCAGTCATTAAACGTCATATTGCAAGCATGGGCCTCCTTTACAATTGAGAAGATTAGGTCACATAAATAACACTTCGATTAGTATGGGGTCAGACATCAATATCCCCGCCTGTCGTAGAGATTTAAAATTACTCAAGAAATTCAATTAGCATTATCACTCACATCTTTATTCTAGGCCAAGATACTCAATATTATGAGCACTTATTCCAGACCCCCCGCTGTTAATGACTGCCCCTGTTAGCTGTGACGTCATCCGTATGCGAGGGCATCGTTCCCATAATACAATTTACAAAGGCTCTCAGTACCACCCTTAGGACCTGACATTTAAGGGCCAAAGGTTAATAGATGTGGACGATGCGATGTTTCTACACAAATAAAGGTAACATATCGTTGTTAGTAACACGATTACCGGCTGCGTATGTGGTCTGTATGGATAAACTGAACATACTTTTTAGGTAGGAAACATAGCTTCAGTTGTCGATTTTATATCTTAAATTCTATTGTTAGTTTGTTTTATACATTTCATTTGTTTGTTATGAAAACATTGTTCTATGTTGTCAGGAGTTGCTTTGTGCAAAACCGTATAACGGTTTTACTGATTTGAATCTAGAATTGTGGGTATTCACATCTTTTATAATTAATGTAAATTCTTATTTTATCCGTCAACAATATTAAATGAATACTAGATAAACCAATTTCGGAATTCCTTTTATGTAAGTATGTACTTTGTTTTATTATTAACAAAATGATCTTAGTATGCAATTTCCTTTTTTGAATTTTTACAAAATAAGATAATAATTCTGTGGCCTGGTGCTAATAGGGCCAATATCAATAATCATTATTTTCAGTGATTTAGGTGTTATATTGTAGTATTGCAAAAATATTTTACTTTTATTTGGCCACACATTGGCCTTTTTTACGTAGTAACTTTTCAATGATTGTTAATACACTAACGCCCTTTTAGCACAAAAAAATATCATACTTTTACACTAAACTGGCATTACAAACTCGTTTCGTACAAAAACGTACATTGGCCCTTTTAGCACCAGGCCACAGAATTATTTACGTATAATAATAAATAATGACCATATTAAAAGTAGTATTTAACTCATCCGAAAATATGTTGAAACTATAGCCATGAGTGGCCATGAGCCACAAATCAAACTGAGGCGTGTTCACCATTCGACGACGGACTCAAGAAAAAAAACACAAGCTAAGATTTTAAGGGTTCCAAGAATCGACCCGAACTGGATTTTGGACCTCCACATTCCGTAGACTGGCCATAAACGGAGCCAGAGCGGCTAACACAAAGCGACGTGTGCTTTTACGATAAAAAAGCTTTTTAAAAAAGCTTTTAAAGTTTCACATGTTGGCTGCAGATAGCCAGTTCAAATGAATTACCAATGACACTATTTTATTGTGGTGTTTTTTCTTTGTTAGTAATTTATCATTGTGATATTCAAAAAAATGGTATATGCTTATATCACCTTTCTTCGGTCAAGTATGTGCATCAGTGCATCTTATAAACATGTAGCAAATTAAGCATAACTTGCTGATTATGATTAGATGCATAGTCTGATAAATTTAAATTAAATTTTTTGTCCGTTACATGTAAAATACAAATAAAGCCGAAGTGAAATTATAACAGCCTTTTTCATGGACAGATTTAAAATATAATTTAATTATAGAATTATTTTTTCCTTTGCGAAGAGAACAATACATTCGATATCTCAATTCAATTTTAAAATTGTCTATGGATAAAGTCATTAAAATAAATAATTATAAATGAATTTAAAAAAGTCTTGTAACATCTAATTTATTGATTATCTATCAATTTGTAATATTGTTATGTATTTATAATTTTTTTATCACTATACACCAATGACACACAATGACCCTTTCTCCCTCCTTTCTCTTATCTTCATCCAAAGGTTGCCTAGTGCATTAAAGCCGCCCATTGTACTTACTTTAAATAGAGCTACATATTTTTTGTTTCTCTTTTGGTGCATAAATATACGTTCAATAAAGATATAAATAAAACGATGTTACCAAGTCCAAGAAATATAACATTGTATTTAAAGTCATGTGCATCGGGTCAGAAGATAAATAACGTGCGAGGTTAACGCTATCACATTCTTCACTTATTAATATCTATCGTCTAGGTCAGAGGTTTATTGTTATATCGCTAAACTTACCGCCATATTTTACAGATAACAGTTTTTATTATATCATTAGGTAATATTTCCTAAATTCCTATTTATCAAACGGAGATGGTGTGTGTCAGATCTATGATTAATTATATTGTTTTTTATTTTACAATTTCTTTTAGGACATAACTTGGCCGAACAAAACAGTTTTTCGGGCACTAAGTGAACTTTAATGCGTATAACACGAAGACATAATATGTGAATGGCATAGTCGATGCTCTTTCTAGACACTTTTGAAATACAGTATTACCATCCTTATAGTAATGACCCATCCTAGCATAAAATACTTTAGTTTCCCTAAGCCGTATTGGCAGAATAATATATCGATAAATTCATAGTATTTGTCGTACTCTCTATAAATCACGAAACTTGTATTTCTAGGTATTGATATATGACCAATATCTTTTAAATCTTTTTATGTGACGAACATGCCATTGGCTTGATAGTATGTGATATGAACGCTCATGGAAAACACCAAAACCAAACAATAACATTAATTACAAAGCAATGCTTGGCATGCACGAGATGTTAAGTTTAAATATTTATAATAGTTACTTTGGCTACCATGTCCTCCGAACCGGAACAACAGTGCATTTACATTTAAATTTACACATTTACATTTACCTAACCAGTGAAAAATCTTTGTATCGAAATCTTTCCTTATAATTCACGTAGTTGGCATTAAAAGGCTGTAAATAACTCGATGCGAATGGATGTTGGTAAGCAGTAAGTCATTGTTAAATGTGCGCCATTTAACTGCGGGCCTGATAGCCGAGGGTTTGAAGAAAGCATTACATAATCCTACGAGGTACGAGAGTGAATCTTCATTGTTAGGGCATCGGTTTATGTTAATTGGGATTTTATTAATCTAATAGTTCTTTTCTAGTAGAAGAAGAAAAGTAAATTTGAGCAAGTGTAACAGAAAGCAAGTCTAATTGAATAATATCAATAATAAAAGCCAATTTAAAAATAAATAGAATTTTCAAAATCAACACAGGATTCATTTTCATCCAATTTGCTCCTTCGAATCGTCAAACAAATACCGTTTAATCTAACTTAACAACCCAATAATTGCCTGAATATACTACAAAACGCATACTATATCCAACATCACACTCGCCCCAAATCTAGTTTCTGAAACAGCGACCAGTAGTAACCCCGATATTATCCGATGCGCTATCGATCTGTCCCTCGCCCGACCGCAATACGCGTTTACCCCACTAACCCCGGCCAATAGGCGCCACTTGAATTCTTGGTCCATTCCATGTACAGAACCTGCTAGATAAATCTGCAGTTCCCAGGCTATGGCATGGGAACTGTCTGGACAAAAAGTGGATGAGCAAATCGCTTGAATTTAGATCGTAAACAATTACGATTAAAACGGGAGAAACTCATTGGGTAGATAATTTATGAAGATTTAATAGTAAATTTATCATTGCTGTTGTTTTGATTTAAAAAATAAAATTAGTTTTTATATTTTCTATAGTCCTGATTAGGAATAAAAGCAGTATCTGATGGTCTATTGAATATAGAGTAAAAGTAATATCAAAGTAATTTAAGGGTTGTCATATGATTTGTTTGATTCGTTTTTCCGTTCTTTTACTTTGTAGAATAATATTTTTATAGAAATAATATTTTTTATATGTTTTATTTCCAATAACATCCTATTTTATTACTCTTACAACGAGGAATTTGTAACATTCTTATTATTTTAGTGTTTGGGGATTATTCACATTCATTTTAAGACTTACGAATTATCTCCAACATTACGTGATGATTATTCATTATGAAAGATATATTAAATACAGTCACATATATTTCATAGTATTTTATCATGTCATGTTTAAATTAATAAAAGTATATTCGTTAAAATTAAAAATACATTCAAGGAAGATTTAATTTTGCCAGTAATATTTCAACTGAAAGAAGCTTGCCTCACTTTTTTGGGTCAAGAATAACTTATGAATCTACGCTTCTTAAATTGCCTTCATATTTTTTTATTTCGCTTGCAGCTTTTTATGTTAAATCTAAAGTAAGCAGGACTTCCACTTCCATTCACTCCAGTCCATCCAAAGGTTGTCTGGAAGATATCGCCGACTGCGATAAGACCGCCCATTGTACTGTAAATATAGGTTAAGATTTTTGTTGTGTATTTTTTTATTTTGTGTAGTAGGTACAATAAAGTGTAAGAAATAAGAAATAAATAAGAAAAGGAAGTAACTCGTAAAGTAAGCACTAACGTTTAAAATACTGCGAAGGCGGATTCAAATTCTGCAACAAAAACTACGAACTCTTTAATATTTATATAATTCTTCATCCAAACCAACCCGTTGCAGTCGACTGCTGGACATCTCTAGCCTCTCCCAAGGTATGGCCACAGAGCCCGATCTGCTGCTTTATGCATTTAAAGTTCAGCAGCACTGTTAGACCTGTCTTATATTAAATCGAACTACACCTACATAAACTACAGACGTCATAAAGATTATCCATCCTTGACACCGTTAGTTCGATCACTCCAGGTGCATTAAAATGACCCATAAAACACTGACTAGAATCCATTTAAAGCCTCCATTGTATCGCCTTCAAAGCCTTCAGATGAGTAATGGTGTGTACAGTTGACGCGTGGCCCCGAGATTGGCACAAGATAATCTTAATTGCGGCTACTCATAAAGATTTACCATCTCACATCGTTCTAAATGTAACGGTACGTAATGTTTTAATTCGAGCGTTTTTTATAAAAACAACTCAAAAGACGCGAAGCCAAACTTCGTATGATATAATGGTGAGTCGACGCTGTCGTGATTCAAATTTAGAATTTTATATCAGTCCTGCCGAGTGTGTGGCGTCCACTTTGTTGTTTTTTTTTAATTTCGCCGGCCGATGTCACTAACCGAGATGTGTGAATGGGGACGACGCGAATAGACGCCAACTCCACGGTTTAATATTAATTTCCTTCCACAGATTATAAACATTGCGAAGATCTCACCTACGTGTGAGTTTACTACTAAACTCTTACAACTACGTGGGATTGACGTTGAGGATTTCTGTGCATGTTACTAATTGATTTGGTTCATGATTTTGCAATCCGCCATAATCACTTGTGGGTCTTCTTAGGACTCATCTCATGGTTCCAAAAGGTTGTTATAACAAAGAGTTACCAAGAGTCAAGAGCGAGTCTTCCGCTATTAGGAAACGATACTACGATTATAATTTTACGGTACATCGGTTCGTAACCCAGAGTAGTGCCCGAAATAGAGGCCAGTGTTTGTATATTTTTTTGTGGAAAGCAGGTGCGAGGCACTACGACTTCGGCCAGCAGGTAGCCGCCGGACTAACCTTATTGCCCACTTCCTTCATAAAAAAGTTTAAAAATAAAAAAAGAAGGCGCAATCTAATGGCAGGGTGTTAAAGTCACGGACGAGATATATGGTTTTATTTTTAATATTATAAAATAAGCAAGGCACGACGTAGCAACTTCAATATTTCAACGAGAATTTTATTAGGAGCTAATTCTGAGAAACATAATGGTACAGACGTCTTCCTATTCCTTCGATCTTGTTTATGTTAGATTAATTTATTAGGAAGCGGTTACTTGGTGTCAGAATAGATGCGTATCGTCTGATTAATTATGTGTTCTTTGGATTTATTTTTATAAAACGTGGATGAAAGTGACTTTGGGATTTCATTTAATTGGATGACGCAACTAAAACAAACTGACTGGCGTTCATTAGAAGAGCCTGGCGTAGCATTGGTAAGAGCCTCCGAACACATTTTCTATTAACCATTTTGTAAAGGCTTATATATTTAATTTACAGCTTTGTCAAATTTACTGGAAGAGTGATACGTAGAAACCCTTAATTATTGATTTTTTTGTATCGTTTAGGACAAGTTTATTTATATTTGATGGGATTATTTGACTGTTCAATTCTGTAACAGCATTTTTTATACTGGTACTAGTAAAGTTACCTAGCTAGATCTGATGTTATGGTCTGTGATCTTCAAGAATCAATAATGACAAGCGTAAAATCAGATATTATTAACTCTCCCCGGTCCACATAATTAAACCAGGTTGCTCAAATGTCAGCAGGATCAATTTACACGTAAAAAATCTTCGTTTGCAATCCACTAAGGAGCACATCCGTATAATCTGAAACCACGGACTTCCAGTGCAATGCATTTCCAAAAGCTATTTTTTCTCACGAAATGTGGGCTCCGCAATAAATTTCTTACGATAGTATTTCTCTAACTATATGGTGGTTAGTTCTAAAACAGAGTATTTACAAAGTATTTATGGTATCGTCATTTGTTTCCACTCCTAATATAAGCATCGATAATCATTTATAATTAAGTGCATAATTTGTTCTGCTTTCGATTGAAATGAAGATATTTCCTTAATTTTCGATACTGTTCGGTTTCAGTCAAGTTCGTGTTAAATATAATTCAAATTCAGTGATTAATATTGTTAATGAATCTAATATTTTATGTAAACGACATGAATTAGATTACAGATCGTATGATTCAAACCCGAACGTTATCGCTGAAGCTTGCATTAATATCGCATCTGTCGACCCTCATTTACTTTCTTTTAAAACTTGTTGATATAATTATGTTATCGAAAGTAAAAGTATCAGTTAGGCCGAAGTAGTCCATTCGTCCGTTACAAGATCATTAGCATATGGCCTTTGGACAAGCTGACAATCAAGCCTACCACTAGTTTGTTTGAGTTAAGAGCGTATACACCTTGTGCGCAAAGTCAACTATAGGTATTTCTTTGTTAATTTCACGCACACATAAACGACCAAAGCTGTGTGCATAGAGCTGCCGCGTCGGCTTGCTATACAATCGGCTCAAACAACTTTGATCCGTGCGCTTCAAATATTCAATTGAAATGTAACTGTAATATAATATCATAAAAATATTTTATTTGCATTATAAGTAGACAAATATTACTGTGCAAGCAAAGAATAATACAAATTTTGGATACTAATCATATTTTCGTTATTATTACATTGTTAAGTTGCATTCAAATCAGTGTTCAATCAGTAGACACTACGGACGTTTTATTAATCATTTCGTGTTCGAACACATAAATAGTGTTAGGGGCCTTACAACCCCTTACAATTACGAAATATATTTAATTTTATATTACAATACATAACATAATTTAGCCTCGGAATTACGTCCCATTATATTACCTGAAACATAATTTATACTCACTACAAAATCATTGTAGGTAATAAAAATAATTAAATATTTTACTACCAAAGTACTAAGATGTGGTAATCGCATTCCGCGCGTGGCTATTTTTACTACGCGCGGCATAATCGACTGCAGCCAGGCCGGAGCGACGAGCGATACGTCCTGCCTCTAGAAGGCCTTGCGGCGGTCTGATTTGATCCACGTCGGACAGCGTGTTTTATAGTGGTTTTTAAAATATTTGTAGAAAACATGAAAACTAATTTTGTTGAAATATAAAAATGGTAATTTATTGATAAGATGTTCTTCTATTATAATATGCAATTGTTATAAAAAAATATGTACGATAAGTTGGTGAAAAAAAATATGTTCTTGACGAGAGTTTCTGAATAATTTCGCATTGTTTAAATATTTACTTTTCAGGAACTAAACACAAAAAGATTATTTTTCTCAGCAAAATCCCTCCATAAGGGTCTTATTAGTCTGATAATATTTTTATTTTCATCTTATATTTAGTGGTTAAGGATATCTTAAGCTTCTAAATTGCCATTTAAAGCCTAAATAACGAAACTTGTGTTCAGTAATCCGTATAGTACTCACAAATTATCCATCAATCTATAATGTTTTCCACCAAAATCCCTAGATGACAACCTTTTCTAAAATTAGTAATAATTATTTTTCCTTTAAATTGTTTATTGGTATTATTAACTCATTTGAAAAGTCCTGTTTTTAAGCCAAAAAGCGCGTGCAGGGTATAAACGCTCTTAAGCAACTGCTTAAGACAACATTTGATATTTGTGACCCCCACCATGCAACTTTAGAAGGCGCCTATGCCGCCTGACAAATACAAACTGTCTTGCCTAATTTATTAATTAGGTAGTATTAATATTAGTAGGGTTTCAGTAGCCCCTATGTACAATAGTATAGATCTACTATTGTATCAATAGCCTAAAGGTTTGGAAACCAGATTTAGGATTAATAACGCTATTGAAGTTTCGTGAACGTTATTTCTTGGAGTTAGGATGTCCTTATTGACTTTATTTGAAACATCAGTTGGTGGAACGATTAGCAAAAAATATTAGCAAATGATTTCCAACCAACCATTGCAATACATCTAATACCGCAGACCAAAAGTATGTAGGTTATGTAGATTTAATGATGTGTAATTTCTTACATTCCCACGAAATCCGTCGATAAAAATAACCACGAACGAGTACGAATCGAAAGTAGGTGAAGATTTTTACCAAAATGTTTTAGTATTGATAAGTAATATCGGTTAATTTTAGAAGGAATATAACCCCGAGAAACGATAATGTTTATTTCGTATTGGCTTTTATTAGACTCCGCAATTTGTTAGCAAAACGTTTAGTAGAGTTAATACGAGATGCATAAAGCGTAAACATTGAATATTTTTACACCCACACAAGGTCATACTGAAACGTTGTGTATTAATATAACTTAACGACTTCACTGTAGGTCGGACGGCTATTTGAATTGTCGTATTGGTTTTCCTCTAAATATTTACTCTAAAAGCAATGTCAGATGATTTATCAAAATTATGTGGTGACGATGATGTCGTTTCCGCATGCTTTGCGTGATAAATTGTTAAATTACTCCTTAAAAATGTTATATGAACGATATATGGAGTTAGGTTGCGAAAGGGATTGAAGAGGCGGAAGTTTCTCAAGGTTGATAAACAATATTAAATGTCACCAAGATGATGCAATTGTAATGATATGAATGCTTCCAATTATCACAAATTTAAGGCATCTAATTAACATCGATCGGAATCATGAGTATGTTGCATACTTATGTCATTCATTCCGCTTCATTCTTCTTGCACGCACAATGTACTTATTTAATTATATTATAACAAGACAAATTCAATGCGGTTACTGTGAAGTTTATTCACTCGATGACTCAAATTTAAATACGAATGATTGAAGTCCCTTCACATCTCAAAAGCATTCATAATTCCTTTTATCGATTACATGCTCCAATGGGTATAAATGACAGTCCCTTTAAAGCTGATGTAAACTTAATTGTATAGGACATTTTAGAGATCCATTGAATATAAGCACGGCTTTATCGCTTAATATTTGTAGAATCAGGGTCAAAGTACGAGTGATGACAGATCATATTAATTTTGTCTCTTTACTGTTTGTGTATTTAAACGACGGAATGACCGATTAAGAGAATTGAAATTAAAAATATGATCAATAATCATACTATATGAAAACCTACTTTTTGAAGTTGTGGCTGTATTTATTAGCAGTATAGCGACGATACAGAGTTACAATAACTATTTAAACCTAAGTGCGGTTTAACTTCAGAACAATTTACTATACGAAAATATACCTCCTCAGAATCGATTGTTTTGTCATTGACCATATATTAGTAGATTTCCAGTGATACAGGATTAATGCATTAATCTTAAGTTACACTGCTCTATTTCCACCCTATTCGTATACTTTAATACACTGTGGAACAAACTACAAAAGATTCCAGCCACGTCTGCAAAAATGGGTATAAAGTAATATCTACGTTCCTTGCTAAAATACAACAGCTGCTTAACCTACTTTTTCTTACGTCTGTGGCGGAAAGCCACAAGTCCGCTTGGTGTCGATCGATAAGTCGAGTGCCTACTACCGTATTGACTGCTTATTTAGCACGACGGGCTTTTTGACATAATAGAAATGATTCTCATTTTTTTCTCATTCCATTCTTTACGACTTATTCAAAAAAATTATTATTATTTTGTATTTTTTTGATCAACAACGTGTAACCTGCTCTTAATATTAAAGTTATATATCCTACAAATCTGATGATATTTTTACATTGAAATGAGGATTATAATGGCAGACCTGTTCAATAAGTAAAAATTAAGAAGGTGTTTCCTTTATATCTATATTGTCTAGAAAAGTACTCTTGCACCTGATGATATATATGCATTGTTGTCAAATGGAATCAATTAGTAGTACCTGACCTTTTCTAGCCAGAAGACTCAATTATTCCGAATTGATTGACGTCATACTAACAAGACAAAGCCATATTAAAAATCATAACTGGGCATGAAAAAAACTGTCATGCTTCTAATATAATAACTGATATTAATAACGAAGGACATGTATTACGTCAGTATGTCCATTTTCATACAATGTGGGTCATATTTACGATGCTAACAGTAATGTTCAATTTGTTGAATTGAAGGCACGCTTTGTCATCCAACAACATGATTTATTAAAGACCTATTTGAGTTGATATGTCATGGTTATTAGTTGCCTATTTTGATAATAGTAATTCTAGTTTATTCGTATTTAAAAAGACAGGAGCACCTACATCATCATCTTCTTTAAAATATATTACTCCATCGCTAAACACGTTCTTTCTCAATAGTACAATTATTCTGATCATGGTATTCAACAAATGAAAACAAGATTTGGTTGGAAATATGTTTAATATGACATGAAGCAATAGCATAAGTGCGTGGTGGCCTGTTGGTAAACTGACTAGACGCGACTGCCAACATGTTCACGGTGGTCGCGGGTTCGAATTCCAGGGCATACCTCTGACTTTTCGGAGTCATGTGTGTATTGATAGTCAATCACCACGCACTAAAACGGTGAAGGAAAACATCGTGAGGAAACCTGCATACCATAGGGATTCATAAGAATTTCTATGGTATGTAAGTCCGCCAACCCGCACTAGGCCAGCGTGGTAGACTATATGGCCTAACCACTCTCAATCGTATTCTCGATTGTAGAGTAGGCCCGTGCCCTGCATTGGGACGTACATATATGGGCTGATACAGATACAGACAGAAGCAGAATTATACTGCTGAATCCCTTATGTGGAGGAGATTGGGCAGGAAGGCTGACCCTGGCAGGAAACGGTGTTGAAAGGAGATAAAAAGAAAAAGAGCTATAGTTTAATGAACCTATAAGATTTAATAAAACAGCAATATAAGGCGACAAATATCACGTACGAGTAAACAGGCCAAGTCAATTACTGCTTAATACGTTTTCCTAAATCGTAACTTTTACTACTTTCTACAGTCAGCCAATCAGCCGGGTGGGCGTAAAGACAGATCAATACGTCTGAAGGACGGACAGACGGCTGTGAAACAGCTGTCATAAAAGTAGGCGCGGAAAACTTTATTATTGCCCAACTCGTTTACCGTCAAATGGCTAAACAGGTAGGTAACTATCTGTGAATGAAAGTACAGTGAAACACGAATTCGTAAGCTTCATTTTTGAAGCTTTCATCAGAATTCACATATTAACATTTTGTAATAATTTTAGTGTTTGAAAAATTAAAAGCGACGAATAGTTTCTAAGCAAAACTGAAACTAGAATCGTAGGGACACTGATGAGGTGGATCGAATTAGTTGTTAAATTTACTGAACTTGATTGATATCTGTCTTAGACGCCGTGAATTATTATACAATGCAAAAGGCATAAACGAAACATTGCATGGAAATAAGTTGCGGTTTGCTAAGTTTCTAAATAATTATATGATTATATTTTATCTATCATCGTACAAAGTAAAGTACTTAGTAATAGAGCAGCGACCCGAATTTAATATCTTATACTTTCTCAAAACTCACGGTCTTGATATTTCTATGACATAAAGCGATAAAATTACTGCTCGTTTCCTAGTACGAGTATAAAAGTGTAGTACAAGAATACCTTTTTTATGTGATTGGAATGTAACAGTTCATCTTAGGCATTTATTTTAATTTAATTATCAAAATATACCATTCATAAGAGAGGAGTACTCAAAAGATGTTAGAAATAAAAATGAATGCTGCCTTAATTATACTACGAGTATATTGTTGAAAAGATAATCATTACGTCTTGCCTCTTGGCAAACGTCTAGTATTAAGGCTAATACTTTCCTATCGCCAGCTATCTGTAAATTAATTTGCGGTTGCCAATAGCAATTACCTACTCTTCGCATCTAAACCTAAAGCTTTTATATAGGTCTAGAAATAGAAATGTTATTGATTACTGAAATGGATGAAGTTAATTACACAGTTGGATAAAGACAGCCTACTGTCTGCAAATGTCATCCTATCTTTAGAAAGCACTAAGTAAGGTGGAACGTGCAGAGAAATGTCGACCTTAAATAATTATAGCATGTACTTAAAATAGTCTCGTAACGCCTTATCCAAATAGGAAGTTCTGTGACAATATCCGTCTGACGTTCATTAATTGAAGTTTCTCGATCAAGAACTTCGCTTTAGTCATTCAAACTTTCGCTGCTCTGACCTGTAAGATCTCGCTTTAGACTAACAAGATCTCTTCGTGAATAGCGTTTAAATTTGGTGTATGCTTTGGCTATTTTGAATTTGTCTGCGTGAGTTGTATTTTCTTTAGAACGCTGCTGTTATTTTTAGTTTCATGAAAGAAATTGCTAAATAGTAAAATTAGACAGTGCAAATATAATTTATTATCATTCGTGATGGCATAGTGCTATGCATCAAACGCGACATTTAAAAGCTGCTGATGGCGACAATAAAATGTTAGTTAATACTTAAATTAAAATTCCGAAACACATAAGTGTGAGTGTTTGTTAAGAAATAAACATTTGTTACTTGCATTGATGTGCAGACGCTCATGCGTCTGCGCATCTTTTATCTACACACAGCTCATAAATCCTTCCAGCATAAGCGAATGGTTTTCCAAGATTTATGTAATATTCATTGGCTTGTTTCGTATGACGATGACCGCATAAAGTAAGTTCTACCTTACAATGGATTGAGCAAGTTACTATGCTTTAAATTAGTCAGGAAATAAGGACGAGTATTTGCAAGAGATTTAGTGTCAAATAAAGTCGATTCGTAATAGAAACGGAAATATTTAAAAAATTGTATGAACTTGAGTTGCTTTCGCATATTGTTTATGAAAATGTTTGGATTAATTTGTAGTTCAGAAAATGTAATAAACAGTAGGTACTGTGTAGATGCTTTCTTATTTAATAGACGTTAAAGATGACAATATTGCAAATCCTGGGTATTGAATGGTCAAAGTATTATCAGACTTTTTATTTGTTTATGTATCATATTATTATGATTTACAATAATTCATTACGGGTCACGTTTTGTCAAAGAAAAATTGATTCATAAAATTTCCTATTAATTTTTCGATACATCATCGTGTGATAACATGATTACGTATAAATCTTGTTACACTGAATGCATCTATTTCTAGTGTTTGTATTTATTTCTGGTGCTCGAAACGTATACAAATCACGAACGCATCACACATATTTCCTACAAGTTCATGGTTTATTCATGAAGTCACAGTGTGTGGGTATGCAAAATGTTTTGATTGTTTACCAGTAATTGCGATACATGTCGTTTTTCGCGGCAGTTGCTCAGATAACGTTATCAAACAAAGGAAATGGAACGAGAAATGCTGCGTGTTATCGCAAACGATGTTAGTACTGGAGCGACGACCTCTATTACGTTTTATTTGTTGTTTTTATGTGAAATCTGAGATGTTTATAATAATCAATGTGAACATCAATCATCTCATTGCATACACAGTATATGTTCATTGGTCTAGTGGTAAAAATAACTTCGAAACCGTGAAAGTATTGAGATCTGTCCCCAGAACGTCATGGCGATAGTCTCATCTCCAATCTCACCTTGGGACAGAAACATGCCCGAATCGTGTAAACTATGTATAATGTGCCTATAACTAACTATGTATATATGTAACTATGTATAATATGCCTCACTTCTGTGATATTTCTAATGGCGGTCAATGAATTTTCAAGTGTGTATTCGGATGTATCAGTAAACCATTACACGTCAATGCAGATTCAAGAAATGTTAAAACATTATTTCTTAAAGCAGCCGTGTATTTTAAAGTGAAGATAAACTCACTGAAGTTTTTTGACTTATTAAATGTTTTGACATGCTAATTCGTGTTGTACCAACCTTTAATAACAACGGACCGACCACATACGTAAGTCATTGCTTCAAACATTTTTACCTTTGGACATAAACAATAACTCCGGAAATTCTATTTTAGATACCTACTGATTACCATTGCAGATTACATATATTCATGCAGCCTTATTTTTATCATAATAAAATGTAGTTTTTTAAATTCCACTTTGAAACTTAGAGTTGCTAATGTTATTATGCTTTTTAAAATATAAATTATTGGCAACTTCCGCGGGACAGTTGGTTATACGCCAGCTGTGAAACGTGAGGCATGGGTTCAATTCCCAGGTCACGGGTTTTGGGTCTGGGTGTTTGAGAGACTGAAAACTCTTTCGCAGTTTTTGATAAGTACCTATCACACAAGACTCAATCTTGGTCTATGTAATTAGTATTTGTGAGCTTTTTATATAATAATGGTTACGTAAAAAATAGGTATAATATTTTACTAGCTGATTTTATAGTATACATAGTATTTGCAACATTCAATATACTTGTAAATCTATATGCCTCCGAACTTTCTCTTTAAGAGCTGTCACAGCATTGTAATGTGGCCAAAACGGGCATGGAACCGTCAATATTAAGAGGAAAAATATTACGCAAAACAATTTGCTTAATTGAAGCATCAATTTGTATGTGACTGTTTCCTTTTTTAATTGGCAATTACGAGTGTATAACTTTTTTTGTTTTCTTATCGATATTTTTAGTAAGTTTACGTGATTATATTTTATTTTTGTAATGATTATATTTACTACAATAGTGATTTTGAATGTTTACAAATGGCAGTAAAGGTTTGTGTTGGTCGTTTGTGGCAATATTGTCAGGTGATTTATTGCCATTGTTATGTAAAGGTCTGGCAACACTGTTAACTCCGAAGATAAAATTAAATTCTCCTAACAAATACTAACATAGCCTGGTGATTATAGCAAAATTACTATTTTATTTATAAACCACAATACATCCAAACTTAGAACCTTTTTTATGTTTTCATATTATACGTTTATTTACAAAAAATCTTTCAATTGCAAGCTAACAAGACTTACGTAGCAAAAATGTTTCCTTATATTCTGGGTAATCCACAGTTTTATGATAAGGTACAACGGAGTGTTTCTCTCCTTCTCATATAAGTAAGTAAACAACAGAATTAGTAATGTTTACTTAAATTATTTTCTGAATCCAATCCCACACAACTTAAGTAATTTCTGCAGTTCCCACCATTAAGTCAGACGAGTAAAAATGTAAACAGAACAGTTAATACGTTAACCAGTAGCGTGAAACACTAACGAATGATGCGCTTTAATTATGTCCCTCTTTGATCTCGCGTATTGCAAAACCCAGCGGTACTATCGAACAAACGAAATGAGGAAACCGCACGCGTATACAATACCTTTTGATTTTATTACTGGTGTTGCATCACATAGGGATGTTTATTGCACTATCTGTATCAGCCCATATACGTCCCACAGCAAACCACGGGCCTTCTTCACAATCTATAGTACGGTTGAGAGTGGTTAGGCCATATTATAGTCCATCACGCTGGCATAGTGCAGTTTAGCGGACTATACATAATACATATCTTAGAAATTCAAGTATAAATCGCTATGGTATGCAGGTTTCCTCATGATGTTTTCCTTCACCGTTGTAGTGCGTGGTGATTGACTATCAATATTGCAGTACTACATGATTATTTAATATTCCCTACTACTGCATTAAATTATAGCTTATAGCAAGATATGTTTTGAGGAATCATTTTTTAAAATGAATCGTTGTTTAAAAAACTGTCGATTTTTGAAAATGGAATTTAAATTATTGTAATTCAAATTACTTGCAACTTTAAAAAAAATGGAATAGAATTTAAATTGCATCGAGCATACGCCATACAGCCAGTGTGACCAACGTTGTGAAAAATACACAAGTTTATCATAAAAATACGTTTATTTCAGTCCTAGAGAGTATTATAGATCAATCAGTGCATGTGACGGTATACGACAGACACTTCAAAGGTTTCACTACACACGTGATGGGCCGTAGTGCAGCGCTTCCTACAACTCATTCAGGGCTCGACAATAGGGAATATGCATGTCATTTTTTTATATTTTTAATCAATTCTGTATGTTATTACATTATCGGAAAAAAATATGTCTTTGAAAATATCAATCAAAAAAGTACAAAAAAATAATCAAAACTGCTATCGGTTTTGAAGCATTTGAACGCCATGTTGGCGCGAACTCGCTGTGACGTCATAGGGCACGTTATGAACAATGTAGTATTTGGATTAAGTTTCTTTCATGAATTGCTACAGAACTGAATTTCGTGACAAAATAATCCATTTTATTTAATAGTATAAAGAAAGCACAAAATAACTCATAAACAAACGTAAAACTATACACTCAACAATCTAAAACTTCATAAGAACGTGCCCTTTGTCGTCACTTTCCTTTTCAAGCAATAGATCGCGTTTCGGAAAAAATGCGCGGCAAATTTGAAATGTCATTTTTTAAGTATTTATTTTACCTATTTAGAGTTGATAAATTTAAAAAATATCTTTAAGGTATATTTCTATATTCATAAAGATTACAAAAAAAATATTTTGACTTATTTTGAAGTCTGGTGCATATTCCCTATTGTGCCTTCGATGATGTAACCTCATCTGTTTTATTACCACATGTGTTTTTATAATTATAATCTTTGAATTGTTTGTCTGTTATTGTCATTGTTACGTCAACATTCAAGTAGCTTGCAAGGTTTATGGCATTTTTTCAACCAATCTTTTTCAATAGTTTTGTAATTAAAGTAAAAAGAAATGAGCTATTTTTCGCATACTTGAAAATTATGTTATGTAAAATTGATTAAAATTTCGAATGCAATATAATAATACTCCTTCCTCTTCTTCTACCTGGCGTTATCCCGGCCGGTGCCAGGGTCCTTCATTCCAGTTACTATACCTGTTATCAAGTGTAATATTTTTTCCGTTTCCATAATGAGCAAAACAGTAAATATTTGACTAATTACTCGTTGAGACAATACAATGAGGAATAATAAAAAAAAGGTGTCCTGCTTTGGAAAAAATGTATCCATAAACATAACTTGGCATTCATTATTGATATTCGATATTTACTCGGTGGTTTAATTATGCTGATATAAGGCTCCTACTACCTATCAACCTAACAAAATTATACCCAAAACCTGTATTGGGAGAGGGTGATGAATAAGGCTATATTGGGTAAAATATATAAATAAATGGCTGATGTTCTCAATCCATTATACAAATTATCTTGATATTGGCTATGGTTTATGGATAAACGCTACATAATTTTCAGAGCCATAAAATAATCTTCGTAAAATGCGAGCATTATTATTTAATGCCACAGCTATTAGAGCTAACATCTTATTACTAAACCAATTATTTATCAACGAATCAAGAACGGTTATTATGAAATTGTGGGGTCTAAACGGTCATCTTCCAATTGCCAGGGGCTCTGTCTGTCAAATCTATGTATGTAGTAATTATTTTATTATTAAAGTTTGGCTCTGGACTTTGGACTGTTGGGGACATTGACTTATTGAGATGTGTTTGAGGCTTCACAACAAATTCATCATCATTATCTCAGACTAAATCCAAAATGCTCACGTATAGAAGTATTATTTTTTTTTATTGCAATGAATGGCGAGACCAGCATGACATTCGCCTAAAAGAAAGAAGGAGACACCAAAGAAAAAGGAAACTTCTTTCCATTATGAAATTTTAATTAATTTGAAGTCGTGTACCATATTTAAGTCAGTAACTTTCATTAAAATACTAATAGGAAGTACCAATTCTTTCACAACAACATGTTTTATTATTTCCTTTTTTGCAGTAAACATTATGCAATGCGATGCAGTGGAATAAACTGCAGGCTACACCTGACCTTATCGCGGATTCGCATTAATAGCGTGTTCCCATTCCTGGTAGCTTTCATAAAATCATTTTAATATAAAACTTGTCCAGGCCTCTTTGTAGAAGAATTTTGAGATTTTGTATCCCAATCATTTATAACAAGTTGGTTTATAAAGTTGTCTCGACTCATGTAAATAAACACATTTTAGTAGAATGAAAAAAAAATATGTAGAAAGTATTGGGTACAACTATTGATTGGAATAGATGAATACTATGTATAATCCCGGATAAATTTCGAATAAGTCACCTATACATACATATATTAGTCTAGATGTTGTTAATATTGTTAATTTGGCATTGCTATTAACTTTCTGTGTTTTTATTTCATCACAGTTAATTTTGATTTATATATAATAAATATAATAGTTTAAACTAAGTGTAAGGAATTATATTACAATATTACAACATTATCGAGCAGTGATTTTACGTCCTCGTGGGCGAGTTGCAGGCGATGTTAGCGCCAGGATTCGCGCCGGTCAAACCGGTCGAGAGAATGTAACGATCGACTCCGCGCCACCGCCGCGACCTGACTTTCTTTGCCTCTAACACCCGTGTACGTACAATCATTCCAAACTCTGCTCAATTTGTCTGTACATCGTTAAACTTTGCCCTTTATTCGACAGTCAAACGAGTTCTGATTTATGGGCTGAATAGTCAAGCTTCCTTTACCATTCCGTATTCAAAGGTTTCTTTATTCGTTCAGTGTTATGAGTTTCTCATGTCACATATAATTTCCCACTCGCCTTTCTATTCTGGCCATAATTTACCTAGCTATATAAATTAGTTCGGTCACTGTGTACTGAACGATTGCGTGGAATGATAGTGCCACTTTCTTCAATTTGTTACGTCGATTCAATCAGCACGAACGCAAGATTCATCACTATTCATAACTTGCTGGGCAATTGATGCAATTGTAGATTTGCTTTCAAAGACCTGTAATTTATTTATGATACAATCTCCCAAATTGGACATGATTTAAACTGCGATCCTAATATTCAAACGTCCAAACATTTAATATACTCAAGGAAAAGACAAAAACACAAATAGAGCCCTAGAATTTTCTCATTTTATTTAAAGAGAGACTACTGTAATTACTCCAGATCCATTGTTAATTTCAGTGCTTTAGTTTGTATTCAAATGCAAAACCGTAAATACTCAATGCTACAGCGTTCAAACCGCTGACATTGGTATTGATTAGTGCGCAGGGAAATTCCAGGCTATTTCAGGAAAGCTGTGATTAGCGGTATAAACAGTTGCTGTAGGAACTCCGGTTGGTTTTATTTCATATGTCATGTCGGCTGTCAGTAATGTATACTTGAATCATGTAATCTCAACGACATTGATTTACTTCACAAAGTCGCTTACGAGTCGCAGATGACCGTTACAACCCGACTATATTTAAAAACTGGTGTGCAATGGTGAATTTGACAAAGTAGCTGGCATCTTTAAAAGTTGGATTATGTTAGTAAAAAGGAAGACCGGTTCGTGGCAACGCTTTAATATCGAGGATAAACATGAATAAATCGCAATTGAAGCGCACAAATGGATCGAAATGAAGTATAAATAGCGTATTATAATTTAATATCGTTCGAAGGAGGGTCTTTTATGGACGGGGTTTTTGTCTTGAGTCATCGAGAACACTGGGCATGCGTAGTAGAGTGGGTCAGCGGGCGAAGGGAAAAGGGCGGAAACCTTGAAGTAGGTCCGGAGACACAACCTCTGCCCTTGATGTTAAATTTTGACAAGGTTACACACGTATGGCTTTACTACAAGGATAAGGGTGTGAGTTTAATACATGTTATAATGTTTGATTGTGCTATCAATTCGCATTCGCTTTGCTTGGATGTGACCTTAATTTTCTTGGAATTTTAAAGAGGTATCAATTTGTATTATCTATTTTCAAGACAAACTGAAATGGCTCTCAAAGTGATAAATGAATGAAATAAATATGTATGATGGTATATATTGTATTGCAAATAAAATTCATATATCATCCATATATAAAAATCATAAATCATCATCCAAACAATGTTTTTATGACGGAAGGTCTTGAGAAAGAAAAAAATAATGAAGCCGTAATAAATTATCAGAAAGCTCCATCAGAATTGAATGTCAGTGACGTAGTGAAGGACGTCGAACTGGCATGAATTCTACAAGTTGTTTTTAACTGTATAATTAAAACGAACAGCCGCCGGCCTTGGTACGATACTTCCAAAAATATCTGAGTATCTTTGGGTGAATATATTCGTTCTCCAGCAAGGTACATCAACCTTCGTTTGTAGGCTGATAGCATCTAAGATCATTCAGGTATTTTTTTACTAAAATACAAGAAAAGTAGGGCGTGTTTGCTACTTCTCAGAACAGTTGACGTCAGGCAGTTACTCTGTCGTAAAATTTTAAGCCAATTTTTCTCTCCAACACATTTAAAAAAACCATAACTAATTTATGCGTTGAATAAAAGCAATCTAATCACATCAATACAAACTGAAGTAAATACATAATTTAAGTGATGTGTAATTACATTAACTTTTAATTAGTAGACTATAAAATACTGGCATATTTTTGTTTGTTTTATGTTACAACTTTTAGATTAGCAATTTTCATAGCCGCTCCAAGAACATCTATCGGTCTTTCTAATGACTATGGTACATATCAATTATCATAATCGTGTGTTAATTATTGTTCGAGACGTCATTTATTGTACATTACATATATCAACAATATACATTTGTATATGTGTGAATATCTCTCACTGCGACTAAAGACTTCCGTTGCACTAGTAATGAATGAGACATAAAATAAGAGCTGAAAAATTCCACATAAACGATTACTCATTCATAAGAGCAGCAATGAGTTTTAGTCATACAATATGGAGTCATACAAACAATCCGACCGGATGACGTGAATCTCGCGAAAATAATCTCAGCCCGAGGGCTTTATTTATAAACAACATTGAAAAGTGTGAAGTAACCGGCGGTAATGGAAGAGAACCATTCCAAAATACTGTTGGGGTTTCTAAAAAACACAGTACGGTAGCTGCGTAAACAATTTTTATGGTTTGCTTCTCTCGGCGCGTGGGCTCCTTGTCGCGGTTCGACAGGGAACACTCATTAATCGAATTAAGTAAATATACTGATTCCTGCCTGGTCGCATCAACATGAAAAACGTGCTTCTATCTATATCTGTCACGGATTTGTTTACAATACTTGTGTACTGTTTATGTTCTATTTATTTTGGTTGGCTGCTGGAGTGCATATAGGAAACACTTTATAGAGTAGACGACTTACGCCTTAGTGATGTTAGATATTTTTAATTTAATAAATAGATTACAGTTTTTCGCAGCATTATAAAAAGACACGTTATTTTTGTAATAGATAGTGTAAATTGTTGTGGTTGGGAGTACGGCGCGTGAACCAGATGGTCTTCGTCATTATGTCTAACTAGTTCCTTGGCTTTCATAACAGTATCGGGGTAACGGACTGTGGTAACCGGTAGACAATGGTGAAATGTGCAAAAGCAATGTGCGTAGGCCTCATCTCTTCCATAACTATCATAAATCACAGCAATTGCTGCGTCTAGCCTGTTCTAGCGATAGAACAGTGACCGAGAGAAACTGGTTTTCTGCATTCAGGTTGCTATTCGTATGTTTGCCTGTATTTATTTACGTAACAAGGAATCCAAACATAGTTTTATTGAATAGATTAATTCATATAAATAACAAGAATATAGGTACCTGACAACAGATACACATAAATTTTCTTACTACGGAAGTTATCAACTAAGAACAATTCAGTGTATACTAATTACTAAGTAATATATTTTGTTTTTGCTATCAACATCTTTGTTTGCATGCTATTTCAAATGAATATTATGGAATAATATTTCCATGCGCTACTTAAGCTTCTGTGACTATACCATCTTTGCTTACGATTCTAAGAAGCAAAAAGACCTCGTTTCTTCAGCAACAAATGGCACAGTAGCGTCTTATAATTACCGGAGAAATCTTTACACCTGTCGTATGAGAAAAATAGCAAATGATTCCCACGGTGAAATCACAGTGTGGGACGACGAAGTAATAAACTATTCTAACTGTAAGGTCGGCGTAGTCAAAGGACATAGGTGTGTGACATGCAGTAGCCAGTAAAAATTAATTTGCAGTAGTTGACAACAAAATTGCTAGGTCTAACTTCGCTGCAGGAGGGTCGTTAAATCTTTAATGTGAACGTAGCGCGGAAATTCTTGTCGTATTTACTACTGTAATATTCCTTGTGTCCGGTTTGAATATATTTTGCAACTGCTTAATTAAGGATTATATTCCTGATATAATGATCTCACATTAACTGTACCACCAACTGAGATGACAAAAGTTTTGAAAATGAATTGAATTTTTTACTTAAGAAAAATTAAAAGCTAATTTTGACATCTTATCGCCCAGTATCGTTATTCGCTGGATGGCTCAAAATTGTATGATACCAGCCCGAGTAACCATGTCGGCATTCTTATTTTGACCAGCACTAGCGGAAACTCTGCCCATAAACATTAAAGAATCGCGTCTTCCACAATAGATAACATTATTTTTATAATACTTAGAATTACATATTTAATATTTATGACTCCGGTATATTAAACTGTCCACAATAGAAAGCCACGATATATCTCAGCAATGTTTATTGGTAGATTCATCAGCGTGGGCTATTCGCTGAGCGAATTTAATAGATATTGACCATGACCTTGGACGAAATACGTTATGTAACACAACTTATGACGAAGACTCCAGAACAGCAAACGAGATAAAAATATGAATAAGACGACTTGCGCTGAGTAACTCTAGAGTAGCTAGCAGGGACTTGAAAGTCTCAGAAATAGATCTGAGGTAGAAAAGTGTGCTTTAGCAGAAGATGTTCTAAAAGCAAATACAGCTGAGACAGCTATTGACATAGATTTGAATAGGATAGCTATGCAATCTAAAATGGACACTAAAATTATGGATGAGGGAATTAAGAATTTCATTTTATAATTCTTGATAAATTTGTCTTGGTCTTCAATCGAGGAACTGACACATCTAATACATTACAAGTATTTTATAGATATAAACAAGACTATTTCTACTCCTTTATCTGTGTTTATACAAGAGCATAGATAAGCGTTAGATTGCACTGCGATAACTGATACATTAAGTGCATATCAAATGTCTAGAAACTATGGAAAATCATTGAAGTGGGCAGCAGTGGCAACGACGTTTACGATTTTACCGTCTTTAATATAAATGTGAGCATATAGATATAAAATTTTACTGGCTGTATAATGTCGGAATTTATAACTTTTGCCTGCTTTCCCGTTTGCATATCCAATTACTAAAACCAATACGAGAAATGTGTGCCGATGCCAACATTGAACTTGGAAAGTATCGATGTTATAGTGATGGTTTTTGCAAAGGTTATAGTTGTCAAAAGTGGGTGCAGTTTGGTGTTATTTTGATTATAAGTATTATGAATTGACTTGTACAGAAATATGTGTTTCTATAATTATTATTTTATTCAAAATGTTAATGGTCGGATATAAATCGTAACAACTCCGAAAACTGTACTTAATAGTCGAAAACACGTCGGTAATGTAAGCAAATATCGTGTTTTAGGTTGGCACTGATCGAGGAAAGATATCCATTTCTCGTTGGTAGATTAACTTCTTTATCTAGATTGCATTTATCATCAGGTGCAATTTTATATTAGATATTAAAGAGACGATTACATTTATTTAGATTTTCTTCATTCAAACTTAGTACTATTGTAAAATAAAAACTAAACAACGCCTGTAAAACAGTAAAGCCAATAATTATGAAGCAATTCGATCAATAATACACCACTAACCAGTTTTTAGACACATCGTTTCGTAATTGAACAAATTGGATCACGCCCATGGACAAATCGAACGCATTAGTTGCCTAATATGAAATTAAATATGTGTTTAATGCACTAGTAACTACATACTCGGAATAAAAAATGGCAACTTACTATTATAAATAGCTACATTGGTTTGTTTCCCAGCGTGCTATTATCCTAAACATTTGTCGGTTTGATCATATTATTGACGTTCTCTTTTGAAAACTCTACAATTTGGAATAAATATATTGGACCCGTATAATCAAAAAACATTTACTCGACCTGGGATTCATACCCAGAATCGTATGGTTTGCAACTCACTTAGTCTGCCACAAGACTAATCAGTCAGTAATACATGTATAGTACAGGATGTTTTGACGGGTTTACTCGGAACGAAATCACTTATTTTCATATACGATAAGGTTAGATAAGAAATAACAGTGACAATTATTGAATTCGACGAATCGCATTAACATGTAGTTTATATACAACTTGTTATCCAGACGTAGAAAATCAGGATCTAATAGTTAATCCTCTTTTCGACAAAAGGTTTCAATTGTCGAATGTATAACTATTAACGACATTTGGTTTATACGGATTAATCTATGAATAAAAATCGAAAATCAATATACAAAAAAATTACGGTACTTTATCCAAGCAGATTTGTTAAGGATTAGTAGCCTCATATCCACTGAACAGAGTAGGGACTCAAATTAGATATTTCTATTACCTTGGATTATTTATTTCGGATTCGGGCTTTAAAAAACCGAAAAGCCCACGTACTCTGTGATATCCACAACTCAGACACGCAATTAACTCTGGGATAGGTCTACGTGAGTGACCTGTTTCTGTTAGGTATATTTATTTATATATTATCACTGGTTGTTGTTGTTTTATTTTCCTCAATGTCTGGCTTTTAATAGCTTATATTGTTACAATTACCTCTGTTAATTTGTATTATCACCTCACTGCACGAGAGCGTTCCAATTATTATACATAGGTACTGGTTGGTATATTATAACAGTTGCAGATTCGGTAGCGGGAGTTTCCATGTTGAGAAAAACTTTATGGGCTCGATTTTTGGCTATAAAGGTTGACATCTGATCGTAAATTCGGACGCCCAATGTTTCTCAAGCATGCAAATCGTATACTCTCTTTATGTAGGCGTATATTCAAGAGCAGAATTAAAATATTATTGACGGAATAAAAAGGGACGTAACAGCATATTTTTATTAGTAAGATGATTCAAAAGCTGTACACCTAAAATTGTTACGAGCTTTCTTATAGATCTCTTTTTGTTTACTCTTCATCGTGAATTGAACGTCCATTAGATCTGGGTTTTATTTAGTCTCTTTGAATGTTTTGTGTTTTTGTGTGAGAGATTTTTGTCAAGGCATCCTTGCTTCCTATCCAATGCTTATTAAGCCCTGTAGCGGCAGTACTTAAATATTATTTTACTCGAGTTTTTGGTTATACTGATCACTAAAAAAAATATTAAGTGAATACTAAAAAATATCGCGATAGTGAACTCTGGTAAATAATGGTCGATTCAAGGAAACGGCATATGGTCGGCATGCGTCACGCGAAACTATCCTGCGATAACATAGTATCGATGACATGTGCTTGGTGTTTATGTTTCAATAAATAAACTATCTGCAGCAATGACGCCATCATGTGGCTTTTAAAATCGTTATTAAAAAATTAGCTATTAGGTTCTAAATACAACAATAGTTTGAATGAACCACAGGTTCTTGATGCTCGCTCTTCTTCATAATATTGTCCCATGCTTACTAATCTTAGATCATTTTTGCTCTATAAACTATTCATTGAAGCATCAAAACCTTTTGAATTGTATATGCCTGGTCTGGGAATAGGCATATACATTTCTGCAGGCACAGGCATACTTGCTTTTCTACATTTTCAATAACATAAATTTAAAAAGTTGCTTGTAAATTGAATGGGTTTATGTTATCTGCATGCAAGTAAATATTATCAATAGTACTTTTTCTATTAAAATATTCCATTTAAATCGGTTATTTTCTTTGAAACATAAATTATGTTTATATTCTCAATACAAATATAATGAAATGTCATAATGTATTGAAATATTCAATTTATGTTACTTATTTACATGTAATCACCATATTTATCGAATGAAATGTCTGGGTAAGTAATTGCCATACATTATTTCCAAATTTCTAAGCATTTATTTATATTATGAGTTACTTAATGGATTTACTTTATAGTTAATTAGTGCTAATGAAAACGAATGGAAAGGACGTGACACTAACATGTAGAATTTACAACATTTGATATATTTCGTGTATCGAATTCTGCGGTTTAAGGTGTTTTGTCAGGTTTACTATTACTTGTTTGGCTGACAAATTTACTAATTATTAATATTGGCCTGTATACGATGTTTTTGCTGGTAGCACAAACGTTTGGGTTTTTATTACGTATAATCAGTTCAATAGAAGGGATTACAGGGTAAAACTGAGGCGTAAATTAATATGCAGCAACGGTCAACTATTCCGTGTTGTTAAATTTCCCATATCTTCGAAATCCTGGTCGAATACTATCAAAAGGCTTAATTAATTAACAAGGGGTAATTAACTATCAACATGCATGACTTTAAGAAAAAGTGATCTGGTGACGAAATTATGAGCTAACTCTAATCCAGCCCCCTCCTAATAAATGTACCACTTCTATTAATCATGGCAGCTTCTAATTAAGGCACCATTTAAAACGGTTCAGTAATAAAGCTATTACCATCAATATGATCTGACAGGAGAATGGCACGCGCCATCGCGCGCCTATTCATTAACAAGTGGTTAACTAAAGGATTGTATTCAAATCCACAATGAAAGCTACGGTCGTTGCACTGGGTTTACTCGACCATGTAATTAGGTGGGACTGGGCCATTATTACATTATTTTTTCAGTATCAAGCAGATGATCTTGGCATTGTTTGTAATGAGGGTAATTTTGCCGCGACGTTCTGGTATTTTTTACTGCTAACTGAACTAGGAGACTTTGCAAGTTTGATGCTGTTTTGAATTTAATTTGCAAATATTATGCCTGTCTACGTCTTTGTAAGTTATATCTTTATAAATAAATATGAGAAGTCAAAATCCATTTAGCATCATAGTTAACAGGTAACATTACACCATAGTCGTATAGATATAGCAATGACAGTATGAGGACAAGAAGAGGAAAAATACAATTATAACCCACCTTTTTAAAAACTGCCATGACCAAATGTTCTCATTGCCTGTGGTGATGTGTGCAATGAAGTTCATAGAGTGATAGATACAGAAAATGCAAGAGACAATTAATATACCGACCTGAAAGTAACTGGATGATTTGATTTGCTAACACTCAAAGTATCGTCAGAGTCTTTAACCTCTATGTTTAAAGTTGAGCCTTTCTCCAAAGGGTCATTACGTTATAAATCTTACAGAATAATAGGCGTGTATGCATTTGTAATATGCAAATAAATACTGCCCGTCAACATTACCTCTTGCGTTGGCATATAAAACAATAAACATATATTTTGACGTCATGTCGGCATATGGTTACCATATGACGGTAAAATGCATCAACGGGTTATATTACGAAATTAATATTAAGTAACACCTTGTTAAGGTTTTTGTAAATATTATAGTCACAAAAATACGACGAAAGTACCCCTTAATTTCATATTCTTTAAGATTTTCCAAATATTATTAAAATAAAACAGTTCGGAGTGTTTTAAAACTTTTACCAATTCGTCAAATGCTTTACAGCTTTCGTGGTCACGGGGAAACAATAAACATAAAAAGCTTTCCAGTTACCATTCTTAATTGAATTGATTTTCTTTAGTAAATCTTTGTGTGTGTGATCAAAATCATCCTTGTATAATGAATTTGCATAGTGGATATCATACGCTAAATATTTAATGCGATATCCTCGTTTCACTTACACGAAAACATCGATGTAAAATCCGCCCACATTTCGCCGTGACCTATATGTAATTTTCAGAACGCGACACTACAAACTATTGATAACCGATAACCGGGTTTACTGCAGTCATTGATGTATCTCTTGCCAAGTTATATAATACAAAAGACACATTTTTGCGAAATATTTCATGCTATTCTGTGCGACCCACATTCATTCTTTTCATCTTATCTGTCGCTACGCTAGTTTTAGCTATGGGTTTTGTCACGAATAGCTTGCTCGTTTTTAAAGATTTACTCCCAGAAGATAGACTAGTAATATTATTCTTCCCGTCCATATCTACTTTCAAAACCACCCATACAAAAGACGAAAGCACCTTTTTCCATTGTATTCGGCACTTATTGAAACAGATTTTTTTGATACCGAATACCAGCATTCTCTTTACCACGCTTGCAATAACACGGTCTATATTTTAGACTAGTAAGTACTTATAATAAAATAATAATCCAATTACCAAGTGAATTGTTACTACAAGACCTAAATTACACTCTTATCAACTTTATATCTAATCTATCAATGCATGCAAATGCATCGTAAAATTTTTGTAGCAACGCATACAATAACTTGTTATTTGTTCGTCGCTCACGCATGCACTCATTATTAAGCTCAATAAAGTAACATAAAAGATGCTAACATCAATAAACACGCATCTCGGCGTGTCCGCTGTACATTTAAATGGAGCCAGGTTACCTTCGTGTAATCAAATTAGGTTTTATCGATGTTCGAAGTGCTCATTTCGTAACTGCCATTTGTTAAACGTTAGTCAAACTGTTAGCACCTCCCCGATAAACAGTATTAAATTTTGAAAGCATTTCTGTTTACGGATAATTTTGTACTGTTTTGTTTAGACGCTTTCTCCTCGATATTCTTGCTAGCTTCAGTAAGACTCGTTTCTTTTTATTAAGCAAATCTTTTGTTGGTCTTTGATATGCTCGACTTATTATATTTGATTAGTAGGAAGCGGTTCCTGGTAACGATGTTTATTGTTCTGCAAGAAAGAGCAGTGAAATCAGATGTATTTCAATTTCAATTCATTCCACCTTCACGTTAATGATAAGTTCAGGCTTCAACGACTAAAAGCAGGGAACTTCAATAACGACCTCGATATAAATGAACACTAAATCATTAATTGCCAATGGAGCAGCTACATCATCTGTCATTATTTTAAAATGATGTTTTCATGTCGTGACTTGAACATGTGTGATTAATGATACAGTTACTACAGTGAAATCGCCAGTAGGCCGTACTTTAACTAGTAGTCCAATGAATATGACCTTAAACTGTTCATAGTTTCTTTGATTCAGTAGAAACATATTTTAAAGTTATTGCCTATAACTGTTGAGGTGAACTTAATCAAGAACTTGTCCCGGGATATGAAGAAATAAAATTAAAATTATTGCATCGAATAGTCATCAGTATGGCAGCGTTAATTTTTGAAACTTCAAAGAACACCGCACCAGTAAAAATCACTTTTTATGGCTCAAAGTAAAACGCGTGGGAATCTAATGCGGCTCTAAATGTTTATAATCCAACGTTTGCTTTCTAATTGAAAGATTACGCACTGTACAAACAGGGACGTTTTCTAACAGAGACTTAATAAATACACCAGTTGTCTATTACAATGTGAGTAGTTGCGAATCGTAGGCCGTTCCCCTTGAACCCGCATTTGTGGGGGAGGCAAAGATGGTAGTCTTTGTGGAAACTGTTTATATTTAAAGATTATGCGTAATAATTATAACCCTCTTCATAAATTGGAGGGGACAAACTCAACTAGGGCGAAAATATATGCATAATTATGCAAATATACGGTATTGAGGGGTCCAATTCGACTGGGATTAGATTTTTATCGCACTTAATCAATTATATTGATAGTCTAGATAGTCTAGATCTGCATGTTAAAAGAAAATTATTCGAATTATTTTTCGTTACATAGTGAAATGTGAAGAAAATTGTGCGATTTCCTACATGTTTACCAATGTACGTGATACCGATTAGCATATTAAAGCGTGCAAAGCCGAAAGTCACGGCGTCACTGCAAAACAGTTTAGTATAATGCAACGAAATATCCAGCGACTGTTTAGAATCATCAATTGAGCTGACGGAAGGAAAGTAGCGCTTATTAGCTTTGCAGTGTCAAAATGGCTGTTCATGTAAATTGCAGGCGGCTTGCAGCAGACATACAATATGCTAATTTAAATGTATCGTCGCATCTAGGGCACGCTTCCTCTGCAGAAGAACTGATAAACTTGCAAATGGCGTTGCCTTACAAAACCCACTGTCACACGACACAATATTACTTCATAAATAAGCAAAATGAATGTAATTTGACTGCGCTCCCATACCTATCGTGTCTCCATTGGTTCTGGGAATTTAAAATGTAAATAAAGATGACCTTTCATAAACATCATATCGCATCTAGATATTACAAAGGTGGGTGAGCGTACAAACGTAATATGTATATCGAATTATCAAAGTATTAGTTTTAGAAAGCGGCGCTCCGGTAAGGCCGGATCGATTAACTTCGCTCTACGATTAAGATAAGCACGCTAAGTTAAATTGAAAAGTGAGTATTAAGGCATTATGCGCCTTGAATACTGCAGTTATGAAATATGTTGGTGCATGCAAACATAATATATATGTAAGGTCATAGGTTCCGTGCAATGCAGTTGTTATATGTTACGGATAGACATAATTATGTAATCGGTTACCAATGAAGTAACGCTAATTGCTCGAAAACGTAACGTGTTGAATTCAAGGTTTTGCATGAAGGAGACTTTGTAGCGCTGTAAAACCGAAATAAATGGAGTTTATCATTAACGCAAATCATTCTTACTCATTTCGTATTCCAAATGGGTGATATAAAGACGGACGTGAGTCGTGTGCCGCCGTTGATGCAAATGTTAAAAAGATATACAATGAATAACAACTACCTACGCGCAGAATTTTAAATGCTTTCCAGTATTCGTGATGCTTCATCTAGAAAAATGAAAGTGTAAATCTAAATCTTATTTAAAACCTAGACAGGATTGGCTTCTGAAACTTATTTTCTTGTCATTATTTTTAGTTAATTCACAATCTGCAGTAAAACAAATATCAAATAATTTACATTTTAGACTTACACAATATTTAGCACGAAGTCTATTACAATTGTAATAAATCACTGATTTCAAAGCTACATTTCTAATGACATCTGCAATGCTCGATTATGCAGCTACATTATTATTGCTAACAGTAGTGTAATTTAAAAAGAAATTAACCTATTGAGGAAGTATAACTATAAATAAGAACTAAGCAATATTTCTTAAACGATCTTCATGAGGATTAAAACAATATAAACGCGATAATTACTTCCAAAGCTCCGCACTTAAGCGGAATCATGTACCGTGACACGAATAACAAACGCAGATAAAATTACGATCAAGTTAAAACGCGATTCAACGCAAGTTAAAATTAATGAAGCAAAATTTCAAAAGGAAGTGCATATAAACTGATTTGAATAAGGGCACCATATGTCGGTCATATAATATTCGGCAAGGTGTTTTGCGAACGTTTGAGGCAAGGTGGTTTGGCATCTGCCGAATCACAGCTGAATCAATGCTGTGCACCTGTCGAAGCTTTTTGTTCGCTTCATCGCAAGGTCTGGTTATTACATCAATCGTTGTTCTTATTATCCTCGATGGGGTTTAATATTATTTTCATTCTAGGCTCTTTAGAATTACTTGATGGGATTTGCAGGACAATTTGTCTTTTGTAGGCTATTTTATAAAGAAAAATATCAGTCAAGTCTTCATTATGTGATGTTTTTAAAGCTATAATAAGCTTTTTCTTTACTATTATTAGTATAAATTTACTGTAAGACTAAAAAAATTCTCGTAATTTCTGATACTTATCTAAAACACTAGATTTGGTATCTTAGTGCTTTTAGTAGTATCTTACGGTCAATCTTCAACTCTAGATTATTAAATTCACGATTATTAATATGCTGTAAACGAAGTCTGCATACTAAATACCAAGCTTCGTTAGAACTCTCAAATATACTGTTAAAACACTAGATTAAAATCAATAGAATGTCCTACAATCCACGTTAGCCGTAAACGTAATAAGGGTGGGTCCAAACAGGTAAGCGTGTCCTTCGACAAATTAGGTTATTTGTTCAGCAATTCATCCTAATGCTATCCATTACAAATTGAGAACACCCCCCGTGTTGTTACTGAATTGTTCCCTTTTCAATTTAACGTGTTTCCCCGACGTAACGGCATTTAGGTCATCTGGATCGACTCCAAAAGATTTTGTTTGACACGCGAAGAACTGAATTATGTTTACAAACGTATCTGCAGTATTTTGTGACTTTTGATACGGATAACAGTCGTTAATGATCTCCTTTATTGGTATTATTTATATTTTTATGTTACTCGCTTGATAAGGTCGGATTTTGGTTCTATCTTATTTAGGAATAAGCATCAAGATTTTCACTTTTTAGAAAATAATTTAGGTAATATTTCGCTATAACTTCGTAGTATCTTTGATTGTACTGACTGATACTCATAAAACTGCTATAAAAAGTATAAAACGATAAGGGTACTGGGAAAATGTTCTATGTTGTTCAATAAAAGTTCAGTAGAGAGAAACCTTAGCACAATGTGATATAATAATGAAAGCTCATTAAAATAACAAAATGAACCGAGAGAACAATATTACCATAACAACAACAGCCTCCGTGGCGCAGTTGGTTAGACGCCGCCTGTGAAACGAGAGGCCGCGGGTTCGATCCCCGCACCGAGAGAAATGTTTGTGCGGCCCACAAATATTTCTTCCGGGTCTGGGTGTTTGTGAGACCGAAAAGTCTCTCGTAGTTCCTGATACCCACGACACAAGACTCGATCTTAGTGTGGGGTCAGGACCTATGTATGTGACTGTTGGGTGTTATTATTATTATTATTAACAATAGGCAGATGTGAGAATTTTACGAGATAAACTGTGTGAACTGACAAAGTACAATGTTTCACAAAAAAAAGTTACTTTTTGTGAAATACTTAGGATCTCACTGATTAGAAGTGGTATTATGAGACACAAACAAAAAAATAAAAGCATATCTTTTTAATAAGTTGATAATTAAAGTAGATCTCAAAGTTCATATTTGAACCAATTAGATTACCAAACAAATTACTGTAATTATGTTTGAGTGGTAAATGTAATAGTGTGTAGGTACTCGCGTGCCATATTTTATCTCAGTTTGTCAAGCCGGGGTTAGAAACAAAGAGGGAGAGGGCCGTGTTTGGGAGGGGGTGTGATGCGTCATGCGACCACCCTCCGACACGCACCCCCTGCACCCTCGACCCGAACCATCGATCGATCCCGCGACCGAGAACGCCATGCGCAAAGCCCGTCCTTTTTGTTTATATTCTCTGATTATCTTTCCTCAGATTTCCAAGATTTGTTTGCATACGAGCTGGTGAAATTGTCTCTTATTCTAATATGGGAAAATTGTTTGCAAGAATGACAGGGACGATGACATCACTATTACTAGGGTTTAATGAATTTTTCAATCTGTGTTCTGTACTTACTGGCATTCGTTCATAATCTCCTCCTGCGTGCGAACCTGCACCGGCGCCAGCTTCTCCACGCTCTCCTCGTAGTTCCCGAAGCACTTAGTGATCTTCTCGTCGAAAGTATTCACCAAATCCTCCAGCGAGCCAGAGAAAGTCTCCGTGAAATTGTCTCCTTCACTGTTTTGCATGTTATCCTGTTTACACTTCACCGGTTTTGGTTCCTCATTATCGTTTATTTTATTAGAATCGGTTTTCATTTTGACCATTTCACTTTTAATATTGTTGATGTTGTTCAGATGTATGTTGTTGCCGTTGATAGTTTTTTGCGGGTAGTCCGCTGTGGAGAGGCAATCATCAGCCTCTTCTATTTGCGCGAGCGGCGCTTCGAACTCGAGCTCGGCCATCCTGCCACCCGCTTCTCGCATGACCGTACGTCCGACCGCGCTGTGTACTGCGCGAAAACTGCGTGTCGATGTGCACCGTCGACCTGACTCCAGCTTGTCCAATCGAGTGACGCACCGCGGTCCGCTGTTGCCGTCGCCGCCGCGCCGCGCCGACACCGCCGCCGCTGAACTACCGACTACCATGGCTCCCCTACGGACATTGTTTCATTCCTGCTGTATTATTTTCTTTTACTGTATCATTATATTATGGGTAACCATTACTTTACGGACTTTTGTCACGACAGCATTGTAGAGTGATTTTATCGTATTTTTGACATAGTAGAGCGAATTTAATACCAACGTCTATGTTGATATTGTAATACAATTTTTGTCATAGAATTATGGATTATTAAATATGTAATGTACCTACTGTAGGTATCGATTTATGATTGGAGGAAATATTATTTGCATGAATAATAATTACTATAATTTTGTATTCTTGTTTCATAACAGCTAAGCCGATAATATGTAACAGGGAAATACTTCTTAGATACAATAAAAAAAATACTGTGGTCGAGTTAGAATTAATATCCATGGACGCACAGACTAAGAAGTAAAGTATATACATATGAAATACTTAGAACAAGTATTCATTTTGATAACTGGGTCATAAAACACTGTAATGCAACACAACTAAATATATTAAACCTACTATATAATAAAATAACTCACAATGTATAAAATACAATACACGCAATTTTAAAAAGACCGCGCTTTGTTTTGTTGCCAATAGAAAAATACCAACAGAATCCATATTCCATATTGATATTTTTTACTAACAAAATTGTAGAAACACAAATAATCTATTTATGCATCAAAATATAAAATAGAAGCGCACATATAAAAATATAAAGCACTAGGTTAAAGTTGCTTATTATTCTGAAGTCTGGCTAAAATACACGTTTCTACTGCTATATAGTAATTATAAAAGTTACACGTTACGTATTTTGACAGCTGATTTTGACATTTCGTCGCAATTAAAAATTAAAAGTTGCCAAAATAATAACATGAATATCTTTAGGAAAATCTTTAGAGAAATTTATTTATCTAAAACACCATGCACCTCATAAGTCGTAGTCTCGACTTCAGGTCTTTGACTACACTCATTAGATACTATAGGTACGTCTGATATTTTGATACTTAATTTCGTTCTTTTTATGACTACGTATTCTTATCTATTTTTACAGTCGACGAAGAAAAACTCACTATGAAGTCCTCAATTTACGAAAGAACTGCTCAGATAAAGATATTAAGGAAGCATTTATACAAATGAGTAAAGAAGTAAGTGTTTGTTTCACTTTGTTTAAGGACTCTGACAAAGCCATCTAACATATCCATCCCCATTTATGACATAACATAGATTGATTGTGTAGATACCATTATTATATGCTTTACCTCTCATTTTAACATCAAATTTTATGCAAGTAATATTACTGATAGGATTTGATCTTCTACCATATTTATCAATGTGCCAAATAAGAAACTAGCATAAACACTTGCAAGGAGTGCTCTAAATTTCTCTCTCTAGCTGTAGAAGAGAAGACGGTAAAATATGCTATAACATATAAGTTGCATGTTTACTTTGTAATACTTTAACAAGTAGTGTAAACACTGGTTTTGTAGCACTATTCTGAACTGAATGTCATTATAAAATCAGTAAATTTTGTTCTAGGATATGAAAGTATGTCAATTAAAAACACATCTTAAATAATGAAACACAGCTATAAAATACAAGTAAACAATGTAGTTATATAAATAATGTATCTATACTCGGAAATGGAATCCGAGATAAAAAAATGTAAACAAATGTGTCAAGGGTCACGTCGACAGGCATAATAAAACATTCAAAATGTTCAAAATTCAAAAATAAATATAAATAAATAAAACATAGTACTCGCAACATTTGAATCTATTCACTAATAAAATTATACCCAATATGTTTTGAGAAAATGTTTCATAACCCTGAAATGTCACTTTTACAATGACATTTGTTTGTTTACATTTTTGATCTCGGATTCGATTTCCGAGTATAGGTTGATGCTTGATAATTATTATTTTAACACAATGTTCTTTTACACTATTTTTTGTCTCAAGAAATATCCTGTAACTATCTAACATTGATTTAAAGTTATCTACTCCAAATAACTAAGTAGCTAATAATATGTGATATATATTTTCAGTTCCACCCAGACAAAAATAAAGATGCAAAAGCACAGGAAAAGTTTGTTCAAATTGTTGAAGCATACAATATACTGGGTAAACCGGGTAGTCGGGCACAGTATGACAGTATGGAATTAGCTTCAGGATCCTCGTATGTGTACAGGACACATACACCTTACAAGTAAGTAAAAACTATGTTAAACTAATTTAAAACTGTAAAACATATTTGTTATGTGTAGTGATATTATGCACCGTTTTTTTTTCTTATGATATGGTTTAAGTTTTTGTGCATATAATATACAATAGTACATACATACATAAACTTACGCCTTTTTCCCAGAAGGGTTAGGAGAAGTGGGCATGTAACTGTACTGCGGTTACTTGCCTACCCCTCCTACAATATGCAGTACAACTATGCCACTGAGGCAGTCCGATATAGAATTGTTCCCCTGATTTAGAGTTGTTGCTATAATTTATTTAAATATTTACCAAGATTTGAGAGGGGGTAAGCTCATTACATTGAGAGGGCAAATCCTGGTGAAGCCATTTTTAAGTAAAACATTTTTCAAAACTAGAATCTGAGGTAATAATATTTCTCTATGAGGGAATCAAAGTCTAGACCTCATGGTTACATTGTCCATACATACTGCCATTAGAAATATTCGGCAGTGAGTGTGTTTATTTGATTGAGACTACCTTGTATGTCCGAAAAGTACGATGCAATATTCCCTATGTATAAATAGACCTAAGGATAGCCACTTTAATTCTTTGAACTATGTCCATATATTTTAGTCAATGTCTCTCTCTACCCTACAAATTATTTATTAAAGCACTTGTTGATAGTATCCTTTAATGCTGGGTAAAATACAGACAAATCAATAAACACCCAATATAAATTGTTATTAATAATCCTGCCAAATTTTATTTTAATTTTAGGTAGTAAACTTGCCATGCGTTTTTATTTTACACTGTTATTGTTTGGCATCTTGCCATTCTCCAAATCAAATCTGAATAGTCACTGTTTTCACTATGACGTATGTATTGTAAGTTACACAGTAGTTTTTTATATCTTTATAATTTGCGTCATAATTTAATCTAATTGTACAGAGGGTTCCGCCCACCATTTATGGTTTGTATTTATTATGATGTGTCTCTATGTGGTCATACTTAAAAAATGTTCATTTTATTTGACATTTCGAAAATGAATGACATTTTGACAGTCTCTGTGTTGCAGTTGGGTAGACTTCAGCTGTAAAATGAGTGGCCGCGCATTCAATCCCCGCACCGAGACAAATTTTTGTGAGGCCCACAAGTATTTGTCCGGGTCTGGGTGTTTGTGAGACCGAAAAATCCCTTGTAGCTTATATAAAATTGTTTTTCTGTGTTCCAGCATGAGAAATAACCCACAGGACAATTATTACTACGACACAAGCGCCAGAGCACAGAGAAAGGGCAACTCAAACTCATACTACGGTGTGGGTGGAATGAGGAAACTGCCAAACTATTACATCATTATCCTGTGTTTTGGTGTTGCATTTATTGGTGTGCTGATACAAGTTTTTGTTATCAGGTATAAAAATATATTTATTTAATGTTCATTCCATTGACTCATATTATCACCATAGTTGACAGCCTCCGTGGCGCAGTTAGACGCTGTTTGTGAAACGAGAAGTCGCGGGTTCGATCACCGCACCGACACAAATCTTTGTGTGGCTCACAAATATCTGTGTCGGGTCTGGGTGTTTGTTAGACCGAAAACTCTCGTAGTTTCTGATAACTACGACACAAGACTTAATTCATCTTAATTTGGGGTCAGAACTCAGAACTATGTAGTATATATATACATATAATGCGACTGTTCGGTGTATTTATTTTATTTATAGTTGATGGTGTCATTAGCCGTAGATTTACTGAACGTTGAAAAGTTTATGTTATATGCAAAATATTTTGAAAGCGTTATAGTATTAAAATTGGCCAGTATGCATAGAACTCCTCAGTTATTTGGTTGTCAGTCTTTATGTCAATAAGAAAAAAAAAGAATCGCCTAGTTTTATTTTTATTGGTATGATTGGCGAGATGGCGAGATGGGAATGCCATTCGTCATGATAGCAGTCTCATGGATAGCAGCGACACCAAACAACACAAAGAATTACAAAGCAATGGCATTCAGCTGTGCTCGCCGTCTTGAGACATGATATTATGTCTCATTAAGTCCAGTAGTTACTCTGGCTACAATGTCCTTCAAACTCAGAGGGAATCTCACATAAGAGAGACCACCAATAAATATTTTGATATAATTTAAACTCCAATTTAATACCATTCCAGAAATACGTATGTATTGCAACAGAAACAAGCCCAAGAGAAGTCAAAGTATTTAGCGGAGGAGTTAGATCGTGTCCGAGCGGCTGCTCAAAATAATGGGAATGAGGTGAGAATATACCGTACTTTATTATTTGCACACTAACCCCGGTTCATTCCATGCTGTCTTGTTCTTTGAATTATGTTCTTAATTATAGTGCAAGACAGTTTACTAAATTATTAATTTATACAGATGTTAGAAAAAGTATGATATTGATATTTTTATGATGCTCCATTTCAGTTGTAGTGTTAGGTTTATTCTTGCAACATATAACTAGCAGCCCGGTCGGATTTCTTGAACCATCTTTATACCAGAAAAATCTTATTTCTAGTGTTTCGCCACGGCAACCTCCTTAAGACAGGATCAATAGTGGCACGCATTTTATTAACACTGAACAACGAAGTTCAGCAAATCTGGGAAATGTAAAAAAAAATACGCAACAAAATGAATCAACAAATCAACAAATTGTGATGCAGAATTCATCATCATCATTACCATGTCAGCCACAAGAAGTCCTCTGTTGAACATAGGCCTCCCCCAAGGATCTCCAAATTGACCTGTTGGAAGCGGCCTGGCATCCAGTGACTATGAATCAACAAAATGCATAAATACTACAACAAAATACAGAACTAAAAATCTTTTTTTCTAATCTGTTATTTTATTTGTTTTCAGTTGCAAACTCGACTACTTTTGGACAAGATTGTGGCAGCAGCCAATCCGACAGTCGCCACCGCCTCGCTAGGCCAGGCGCTGGCAAACGAAAAAAAGTGATTCATTCAACAAATTATAGCATTAGTAGACAATTTTATACACACTCAGGCACGGATCTAGGGTATCATTTGGGGTGGGAAATAATAGTTCAATTATTTAGCGCATTAGTCATTTTTATTTTGACGTGGGGAACATTTAAGCAATATTTCTTTAAAGTTAACTAAAGCTACAAAATACTGTTACGTTCAGCTAAAACATAATAACTTGGTGATTGATTTTGCTAGTTAAAAGTGATCTTCGAGGTTTGATTATCAGATCACTTAATTTGACATTAGGTAATTTCTCAATAATTTCTTAAAAGTTCAAAGTTAAAAGTGCGTGGTGGCCTGTTGGTAAACGGACCAGACGCGGCTGCCAACATGTTCACGGTGGTCGCGGGTTCAAATCCCAGGGCACAGCTCTGACTTTTCGGAGTCATGTGTGTATTGATAGTCAATCACCACGCACTAAAACGGTGAAGGAAAACATCGTGAGGAAACCTGCATACCATAGCGATTCATAAGAATTTATATGGTATGTAAGTCTGCCAACCCGCACTAGGCCAGCGTGGTGGACTATATGGCCTAACCACCCTCAATCGTACTCTCGATTGTAGAGTAGGCCCGTGCCCTGCAGTGGGACGTATATGGGCTGATCCAGAATTTCTCAATATAATAGTCAGATCATTAGCAATATTTTAGCATAAGCAAAAACTAATTGTAGCACGCTTTACATATTGCATCGACCGTAAACACGTTTTTAAATATAATGACCCCCATATTCCTAGATTCGAGCCTGTACACATAGGAAATGTACCTACGGTAACTATTGTATATAAGGGTAAAAGTTGTTATATGTTTTGTAAATCTTTTCACTTATACAATAACTGTAGGTAGACTCGTCTTAGCAAGTAGATTTTATGTATAAAATGTACATACAAACCGGCAGATCTGTTGTTTATTATAGTTATTTAAATATTTTTGGAATTTGTTGCAATGTAATATACAATTTTAGAACTTCATTTTGTGTAGTTATTTTATTATTAATTAATAGTGTTTTTAATCGAGGGTAAGTAAACATTTTGATTAGTTTTCTATAGTTTAGGAGTTCTACAATATACTGGGTATATCAAGACTGCTACCGAAAACGAAGCCGGGTGGTAGTTTTAGGGAGTACAAACACAATGCAACTAAAATTTTCACAAAAAAACGCGACAATTATTTTTTATGATTTTTTGAATATCGTAATTTTAGGGTGGTAAATCCATAGTTATTGCTAAAATAATAATTTAAACTCTTTTATACCTTAGAATCCTTATAAATAAAAGGGTATACACTATTATTTTAGGAAAAGAAATGAATTTACCATCTAAATACGACTTTTTTTTTCAACATTTTCTGTTGCAATGTGTCTGAAGTCACTAAAACTACCACCCGGCTTCGTTTTTGGTAGCAGTCTTGAGATACCCTGTATACAATACACTGATGGTATATCAGAAAAATTGAAACATCTTGCAAGTTCATGTTTTGTAAGGATTATCAGAAAAATGTGTTTATTTAGGAATTCATTTCAAATGTCGTTTTATAGTGAATAATATGAGGATTTAAAATCGTAATGTTGATGTTCGTAATTATGTATAATTAAATTGATTCACATTTTTCTGATAATAGTCACAAATCATAAACTTGCAAGATGTTTTGATTTTTCTGATGAGAAGTGCATCTCAGAAATATCATAAACCTGAGAGTCTATCAAGAATATTAGGTACTTTCTACTTTCTAGTCTACATACCTATTTCTTACTTGCGGCCCGTTCATGTTTCGCCCGGGGTATTGTTTTACTCCACACTAGAACTCCCTGTTTTGCAACATTTTGCATTCATACCCCGGTGATATTCATATCATGATGATATATAGCCTATAACTTTCCGTGGTAAATGGGCTATCTAACAAGACAATAAGTATTCAATTCATCCAGTAATTCCTGAGTTTAGCGTGTTCAAACAAACTCTGCAGTTTTGTATATGTGTATGGATAGCAATTAATTTCCAAAATTTAGTGCCATATTGAAGCCCAATGTTCTAACAAAAAAATCATATTATACAAGGTTAGACATAAAGGGTGTATAAAGCCGAAAGGAGGATGCTACATTCATCATAATGAACAGTTTTTACTATGGGGCCAACACTCTAATCGTGAAAAAATCAGCTGTTCCATATATTTTGCAGATTTAAACGATCATTTTTGTATAGAAGAGAAGATTTTTTCGCTTGGTTTTATATACCCGTTATGACTAACCTTATAAATGTAACATTTTAAACTAAAGAATTCCATTACAGAAACACACCAGAAATATTCACCACAGATTATGCAGGAGATGGGAAACGCGATTACGATAATGACACGTTCACGAAAAGTGATCTTAAGGTACTATGCACTTGTTCTTAAATTATAGTCATACCTTTGTAAAAATATTCTAGGTTGTGATAAGACTTTAGCCCGTATATTTCCTGATTTGATCAGTATCTGTATCAGACAATGTACGTCCCAATGTAGGGCACAGGCCTCATATACAATCGAGAGTACGATTGGTTTAGGGCTACTTCATACCGGGTATATCAAGACTGCTACCGAAAATTAAGAAATTTCTAGTTGCAATGCACCTGATTGCAACTAGAAATTTCGCAAAGAAAAGCGACAATATTTTAAATCACTTTTTGAATATCGTCGTTACAAAAAATACAAAAAAAGTCGTCGCGTTTGTTGTAATATTTTCTGTTGCATTGTGTCTGAAGTCGCTAAAACTAGCACCCGGCTTTGTTTTCGTTAGCAGTCTTGATAAACCCTGTATAGTCCACCACGCTGGCCTAGTGCGGGTTGGCAGAGTTTATATGCCGTATAAATTCTTACAAATCGCTATGGTATGCAGGTGTCGAACATTCGAACTTCTTGTCGGATCACTGAGCTACCCCCAGTGTAGTTATTATGCAGGGACCAGGGTCAGTGTAAAAAAAAAATTGTTGGCTCTCTCATCTTCACCATCAGTCGCAATTCATGTTTAGTGTTACTTCCACAACAATACATAATAATTTGATTTCAGGAAGTATTAACAACTTTATCATTTCAAAGTTGGTAACAGAAAACTATGTGAGTGAAAACAATGTTGTTGAATATTAATAAGTCTCAATACAAATGTGTTCTTTATTTCGTAAGTTATTTTCGTGATTTATCTAGTAAATATCCTTACGACATGTTACTGAATGATGTTACTAAAATTTTACCTTAAGCTCCATAGACACGGTGAGTGTCTTGCGGTGAAAATCGCATGCAATTACCGCATGATATAACCACCAGTTTGTACAAAATGTAACTTTTTGATATCCTTACGATAATCTTTCTACGAGGCGAGCACTCTCCCCTTGTAAATGGGGCTTGAGACATCGTGGTGATTGGAATATTTGATATCGGGTTAAATAACCACTAGTTTCATGATGATGACTTACCAATAGTCACCCCATAAAAGTACATGGGAGTCCATATTCAAACTATGTATATTCAGGTTTGAGTAGACACACCTTATTGTTTCAACCGGCGAAAGGTATATCTCGCTTATGGCTTGTTTTTTATTGCATAGAACCAGCAAACAACCAAATGGACCACCTGATGGTTGGTGATTACCGTCGCCCCTGAACATCTACAGGGCTTAGATATGGAAAAAGAAAGGGGAAAGGGGAGAAAAAATAATTACAGAAGGAAAGGTATATTTCTACATACATAGATAAACTGATGCGTTTATCCCAGAAAAGGTAGGTGCTACCAGGACACCCAGGTTTCACCTTGCGTGTTCCGCTCCCCAATCTGTAGGGGACGAGCCTGTTGCCACATTGGGCACATATTCCTGACCCTGATAATGAATAGAAAAATCTAATATCACTTTGCCTGATCCAGAATTCACCCAAGACCTCAGCTTTGCATTCTTGCCGTAGTACAAATGTACCACCAAGGTATACGCTTTCAGAAATTATTCGGATTCTACTGGATTTACTATTAGAATATGCTTTTAGTCGCTAAAGTATAAGTATGTGAGTTTCCAGAAGGTTCTAGACCTCAAACAAGTGTCGTTTAATTGAAACTTGCGTAAGAATACAAGAAGAGACGGGAAATCATCCTCCCATTACTCATGACGGATGACTAAACATTTTATAAATACAGTTATTGTTCATAATATGATCCTATTTAATAATTAATCCCACTGGAATGGTGCGCATATTCAAATACTTAGGTGTCATGCTATAAATTGAACAATTGCGTCAACGACTTGGTGATGCTGCTCTGAAAATAATGGAGTAGTCTAGAGCCTTTCGTCTTTTGTTTACGTCCATAATATAGTTCATACAGTCCATATAGTTGATGTTGGAGATCTAGGGGTAATTAAATGTCGTGGAAATTAATGTAGAATTAATCTTTCTATCCAGGATACAAAATTCACTACTTAATTGATCTTGTAATCAAGTATTTTTACATACAAACGGTCTCTTACCAAACAGCAGTGTTGTTCTGGTTTGAAGGACATTGTAGCCAGTGTAACTACTGGACATTACTGGAAATAACTGGAGGTCATGAGGCTCACAAATGTTATGTCTTAGGATGGCGAGCGCAGTGGAATACCAAACATTGCTTTTGCAGTATTTTACTTCTGTCCATTAGCGGCCGCATCACTAATCATCAGGTGAATGTATTTTATTTCCGTCATTCTATAGACGGCTAGACATTGTATAAATCTATCTCAATTATCAAATGTTTTGTCTTCTTCGCTCAAACTGAATTCAAAAGTCGTTCGAACAGGACAAATCATGCTTTGAGTAAAATATGTTTAGAAACTGTCTATGAATAAGACCGGTAAAACCGAGCTGCAGTCCAGTTCGGTGAGTTGTACCAAAGCAAAGGTCTTAGATTCAGAAAGCGCAATATACACTGGTGAGTTTTTAAAGTTGATGTTGCGTTGAACATCAACTTAATTTGTGATAAGTCAATTGCAAGCAGAAAAGTTAGAATTTCCCCTCAAAAATAGAACAAAAACAAAAAGGTTTTCTAAGTTTTATGTAACTATAAATACTTAATTAAGTTTTATCAAACAAAGTCTTGACATAAACACCGTCTTCGACATGCGGTGGCTCTGGTACTATGATGGGTCGGCCGTCCATTATTAAGTCCTTATACAGCGCCTTGTAGTAACACTTGAAGCCTAGCCTCTCAGCGGACATCGCGGAGTAGGCACTAGATGTGTCCATACGTATAAGTCTGATGCCTCGTTGTTTTGTGGCGTTTCTGAAATGAATAGGAAATATTTATATTTTGACAAAATGTCAATTTTAATAAATAAATTTTGGGCCAAGGTGTTAGAGCGCTCTCTACTTTGTTTCTGTTTTGGTATGTTCGCACCATAAAGCAGGTCTGGTTTAAGCACTTGCAATCCCAGCAGTGAGACCCTGCCCTTTCTTAATTGGTTTCCTGAGCGGTGGTAAAAACGTTCTATTTGAAAGTAGCTAGTTTAAAAAGGAAACAATACTACATTTCATCCTGAATATAGCGGACTTAAGATATAATATCAACCATCTATTTCACGTCTCCGTAAAATATGTCAGCCTGCTCAATTGCTTAATCAAGCTTCGCTTATATCGCGAGCAGTTTTAGAAACAACACAGGTATTTTTATCAGTTATAAAATAAACATATCGATTTGTCGCAAAATGTAAGCAAATCATTATATTAACTTTTATCACAACTTATAAGTGAAGGAAAACACTACAATATTACAACGTTTTCATAGTTGAAGTCATCCACGTCTTTAATGACCATTACGGTATGCAAGGGCTTTAGCACAATCAGTGTCAAAGTGTTGTGGGGCAAAATTGTTACGACCCCATCGGCCATCTGAATTTATACAAAAGACAAGGAAGCCTCGATTGGCGCCCAACCGGGCTCCACCTACCTCAAATCTGCCCTAACGTAATATTAATTTCAATTTAAAATAATATATCAGAATCCTTACTCAGTCTCTCGTACAAGTTCATTCATAATCCCACGTCGCCTCCAGCTTGGATCTGTGGCTGCCACCTTCACGTCAACTAAATGCTGGTCGTTAGGAAACTGCTCCCATAGCTTAGCACCTTCCTCCCTCCTCGCTAATATGTACAATATCTTCTGGAACTTGGGGTTCTGACACTTCTGAGCTTGGCTGAATAGGTCGTTGCCGTTGTCTTCCTGGAAGGTGTATTTAGTTTCATCAATAGATGGCGTTGGGAAGTTGATATTATGGAAAACGAGTTCATAAAACTTATACAGGCCGTCATATCCGTTACGTTGAAAATAATGAACAATATTTGGACAAATATGAGATGAACGTATCTGCATCAGCCCATACACGTCCCTATACAGGGCACGGGCCTCTTCGACAATCAAGAGTACGATTGAGAGTGGTGAGGCCATATAGATAAGCTATGGAGACGAGTGATTGCCTTAAAAAATGGGCTTTCGAGCCGCTGAGTAAGGCTGCGTTTACAGCAGAAATATTATGCATGAAAACTATGTGATTCTATGATGTGCAGCGTGGCATTTCTATCAGAGATGTGTGAGATAGATCGGTACGAGAATGCGCGGTAAAACTTTGTAGCGCTTCCTATTGACTACTTAGCTCTTCATCGCTATACATCGCTTCACGCACAATACTCACTCGTATCCCTCGCGCATATTATCTTACATTTTTTGAATAAAAATACCTCTCAACCAAAGTAGTCCTGGCTGGGGGGACTAAACTATACTATGGGACTATACTTGTTGTAATTTACACTCCTGTATAATTTTCGTTAATAAACCAGCATTAATTTATTAGGTAAATATTTGCATGATATTTACGTAGTAACATTTCGATTACCTATTGATGTTGGTATATCGGGTTTGCTATCAGTGTACGTTTATCTTAAATCTAAGCAGATAGCAAAGTTTTCAACATAACTCGACGTGAATATAACATATGTAAACAATAAATATATTATCATAAAGACAAATTACATTTATATAGGAGTGATTTTTTCTAGTGGGCGGGGATGGCCACATCCGAAATTTAGAGGAGCATCGCTATATACTAAAAATGGTCACGAGTTCGATTTTGACACTTTTAAAACTTCACCCTGTATTAAAAAATTGACATTTTCCTCAAATAGATAAGTAGAAATTATTTAATGGTCGATGTTATTTTTATGGGTCTTCAGCGTAAGGGGCGTTAAATGTAATGGAATCATGTTACGAAAGATGATTCTAAAATATTATCTATTCTACTGTGGTGAAATAGACGTATTCAGTGACACTAAGCCATAAATTAACATATAGCATTGAAAGAATAAAGCCAACAGTATGGTGACTAAAACAAAATGATGACGCCATAAGGCAATACAATACCTCTTTCAAAGGACATACTCCGCTGATCATAACGCCTACTATTTTTCCATTGCTGTCCACGGCCTTGAAAGACAGGCCTTTAAGTAAACTAACCGAGCAATATTCCTCTAAATCTGAACAAGTACCATTTTCGCATAGACCGATGGCTTGGTTCAGTGGTTCGTCTATGAAGAAGGTTCTGGAAGGTGATCAAAGAAACATTAAGTTATTAACTAAAGCAAAAGACCAACAGGATCTAGTTTGGTTATCAGGGATCGGCTTTTAATAATTATAATTTATAATTTAATATAACATTTTCTTTCTCAGATGATGACTTAATTATCTATAATACGGCGTAATTTTCTAAAACCCATCAATAGAAAGCGAGCAGGGTACAAAAAAACAGGATTAAGGTATTCTTCTATTATGAACTGTATGACTTGCACCTATTAAAGGCCTTGGCAATCAGGTAAACTGATTGCCACCTTCTTACATTACGTATGTATATCTAGTAGTTATACATCCGAGTTGACCCAAGCCAAGGCTTGAAGTGTTTACGTTGTCATTATCTATAAGTGCTAATTGTTTTAATCGCCGATGTCTTTAGCATTGCTTTATAGATAAAAGATATTTCTTGTCCTACTAGCAACAAATATAATAAGTCCATTTTTTACACACCTCATCAAAACTAATTTTAGGGCATACTTTAGCTACATGTATAACCTATATACTCCTACTTCCCACTGCAGGGCACAGGCCTCCTCTACAATCGATAATACGATTTAGAGGGATTACGCCATAATCCAAAAAACTATATGTACACATTAATACTTATATCTCAGTTCCCTAAGTTACCTACTATTCAATCCTAAAATTCTTAATGTTATGATCCCTATTCTGTATTACGCTTTGCTTATTATGCGTGACTATTACGCAGTTAGTATACTTCAAAAACATTTAACTTGAATGAATATTCATTCGGTGGTTTGATTTCTCACATAAGAGTATTGTAGATTGTCTTTTTTTAGTAAACTCCAACTTAATATGAGATGTACGCTCAACAATCAGACATATTGTAGTAATTTTTATATTCACTCGTAATCCGAAAATCACTTTTATCTGAAGCCTAAATACTCATGTCTTCGAAGCTCTACCGAGATACAATTCTATGAATTTGAGGAAAACATGTTTTGTGTTAATTATTCTAACAAGTAAGCCATACCTGATGATACACATCATACTAAAAACTAGCAATATCACATAAATTATACAGAGATCTAAGCTGAATCTAACCTACTCGAAGCATAGCATTTATTATGAGCACATAAAAATGTCAAGGTTGTAACCAGGTAAATAGAAACAACATAACTTATTTACCTTCTGAGTAGGTCCATGACATCATCAACGTCTTCTTTCCGCACCGGTTCTATCGTAAATCCTGTTGCTTGCGACATTGGAGGTTCTATTCCTGGCACAAAAATAAGTAAAGTATAATCTATACACCTTAAACTTCACTGGTAATAGGAAGTAACCGAGGCCTACGAGATTTAATTTTTTATACCACGCAATTACTCGTTCTTTAAGGCGGTTAGTTAAACAGGATTGAAAGACGTTTAATAAAAAGCGTACTGTGCTCACATGCTACTGCAGCGAATAGCTCTCGTTTGAAAGTCGGATTAAAAACCTCACGATTTAAACTCATGGTAACTGGAACTGTTTTGGTAACGTTCCTTTGCCTCCAATTTATACCAGTCTAATTAACGTTAATTGAAAATGTACTCATCCTGTTAGGTAAACGTAAATTATTTTAATTGGATGCAAACTAAATGAAAACCCCGCTCTTGAAGAGCTCTCGTATCAAGAGAACCATTCGGAGTGTTCAAGCACTTTTCAATTTGTTCTAATTAGAAATTTCTATGGAAACGTAATTTCATTTCCAATTCCATTTACTGAGAAAGAGCTCAACCATTTTCAATTTGTGTTTTCAACAATATGATTGCGAAATAGGAGGTCAAAAACATCTGTACCTTCATCGTTTTCTTATTTAGTAAAACAATTTTCAGACACTCGTAGCCTCATTATTAAATAAACATAATTTCATAATTACAAAATTGCCTGGTCTTCCCGTGGAGGTTGAAAAAAAGGATTAGTATACACCTACATGAAGATTCCTTGATTTACCGTTTTGCAATTTAGCCTATATCTACTAGAAACCATGTGATCATATTATTATGTTGTCAACAAACTTTTATAATACTTAGATGGATCATACGGAATCAAGCACTGGATTTTCATAGCATACATACTCTGCTCTTATAGCAGAGTCTTTAAGAGTAAATATTACACTTAAGACATATTTTCGAGTCTACGCATGCATTACCTACTGCAACTCTTGGGGCCCAAAATATGTAGAGATCTCCTTGACACGAGACGAGATGAAATAAAAAATTAAGAAAATATGCAAAAGTTGAAACATATAATGATGCGTTTTCCTTGATGTTAACGAGAGACAAACATTATTATTTGTCTTATTCATAAACATATTTTAGTTATCGTATGTTTTGTCCCTTTCAAACGACTTTTGAATTCAGTACGAGCGAAGAAGACAAAACATTCGATAGTTAAAATAGGTTTCAAAATTGTCTATGAATAACGATAATGTATATGTTAAGTTATATGAATAGATGAAATCTTTATAATAATAGTAAACAGATTAGACAGGAAGTGCTTGGCCACTTAGTATTTTAACTACACTACCTAATATAAATACAAATAAGCGTTTAAAATGCCATCAATTTTACAGTCTACAGATTGGTAAACAACGTGCCATACGAAAACATCAATTAACTTCACGAAAAGCGTCAGAATAGGTATTTTTGCAATTACTTACCAGATTGTTCTCAAGTTCTTTAACTCTTCGCTGGCGAATACGATAAATCACGATGTAAACAACATCACTGACCTCAATAAATGTATTTTATTTACGATAGCAGACAAACGTGATTATTTTTAAATCGTTTGAGGTAAAATCGATAAGTTGAATCGTTGTGGATGCCCGGGCGCAACTGTTGGTTTGAGCGCGACATGCGCATTTACATAATAACGGTGAAAGATAAAAATACGATTTTTAAAGGCTCAGATACACAATCGACGCTTTATCGATTGTTTTTTTGGCGTTTGTGTATTCTTTATTATTTTTAGGCGTAGTCTAGGAATCTAGCTTAAATAATACAGGCATGATTTTCCTCTGCAGGTATCAACCAACATGGCTTGATAGAAGTTGGTCAGATGATGAATTTTTATAAACATACCAATGATAATCTTATTCAGGACGGTCTGTTTGGGGTTGTTTTACCGATACATTGAATTTGAATTCGGTCGTGATATTTTAGACCAGAGGTGTGTAAATTGTGACTGAACCCAAGACTACATATCTCTGAAAAGTAAAATATTGTCGTTTCCTAGACAAGGTATTTAAAAGAAGAAGAAAAACCATTTAATTTTAACCATGGCCATCTATCAATCTTTAGTATTGCTACTGGTAAAGTAACCGAGTATTTGTAGAGTAGAATGGCTTCATAATTGTACTGCAGAAGAAAATATTCAGCGGATACGCGCAACCAACTCTACCCCTCTAATTAGTCTTGGATATTAGCATGTCACAGTTGAATCGCAAGTTACAATACGTTTTATATAACGTTCGTATTTCATTCAATAAGATTGATACCTTCAAAAAGTAGAAATAATAAATAGAATAATTATTATTTCTTCTAACGCATAACATACCTAAAAGATTTGTATTTTTGATTGAAAATAAAACGCAAAAGTGGTAGAGCATCATTGAAATTATCTTTATACTGAATTAACTACATGATTACACTTTGTCTTTAATTTTCTTCGATAAATGATAAACAGGTGCGGACGAAATTACTATTTTTCTCTTTTTCAATTTTCCTTCCTTTTTCTCTCTCATTTTAACAGGCTTGTAAAGTACCTATCACTTGATTTTTTGCGATCTTCGTTAATTAATGTAGTGACCTTAATTCCATTGAATAAATAACCGTTTCTAGTATAATAGGGTATTTGTGATTTTTTTTCATTGTATTTATCCAAATATATCCTGTAAACAAACAATTATGTGAATCCATTGAGAATTAGTCAGAAACGTTTTAAATTTTATAGTGGGAGTAAAAGACTACAGATGACAAACAAAACTAGTGACGTGACTAGTCTTAATATGCATTACTAGTCTTAATATTTACCATCCAAATACGACCAAAGGAAAAAAAAATAACAAAAAAAAACACACTTTTATTTTGCAACATTTTCTGTTGCATTGTGTCTGAAGACGCTTAAACTATCACCATTCACCCGGATTCGTTTTCGGTAGAAGTCTTGTTATACCCTGTATAACATGATATGTTTTATTTTAATGAAATTTGTGTTTGTACGCAAAATACTTAAAACATCTATTACAGTCAAATTTTTCTATTCTAATAATATTGAAACGGTCGATAGTGTGGTCCAGCCTTTACCACATCTGTTTCACAAATGTTGACATTTTTTATCATGCGTAGTTTTATTATTGAATTAACTCCGGTTTAGGCTTAAAGTTGTTTGAACAATAATAAACTAGGCATGAGTTAAAATGTCCTTGGTGAAGGAATTTGAGTGATCATGTACTTAGGTCCACAGCTAATTCATCTGTATCAGCCCATATACGTCCCACTGCAGGGCACGGGCCTACTCTACAATCGACAGTACGATTGAGAGTGGTTAGGCCATATAGTCTACCACGCTGGCCTAGTGCGGGTTGGCGGACTTACATACCATAGAAAATTTTATAAATCGCTATGGTATGCAGGTTTCCTCACGATGTTTTCCTTCACCGTTTTAGTGCGTGGTGATTGACAGCTATCAATACACACATGACTCCGAAAAGTCAGAGGTGTGCCCTGGGATTCGAACCCGCGACCACCGTGACCATGTTGGTAGTCGCGTCTAGTCCGTTTACCAACAGGCCACCACGCACTACTACTACTACGCTAAGAGAAATATTTGACCAGTTTATTGATTAGAACATTTTAAGAACAGATGGCCATTGGGACCGAAAATGTCTGAAGTTGATGCCACGTACAGGAAAGCGCAGAGTCGGATGACCGCCTACAAGAGGGACTAACGACTTGGTTAAAGTTGTAGGAAATCGCTGAATGCAGGCCACTTCAAACAGGTCGATATGGAGATCCTTGGGGGAGGCCTGTGTTGAGTATCGCCTTAGGTCATTTTGGTAAACTAAAGACCTATTTCAGTTTGGGTTAGTGTCAGACGGATATCATTTTGCATTGTAGCTTAGAAGCCTTATTACGCCGACAGAAACGTGTTTTAGGAATAAATGTAAGTCTTATCTCCATCAGCGATTTCTTTCAGACGCACTCAAGATAATTGCAAATGGTTTTCCACGAATGTTTTTATATATGTTATTTCATAATATTGTTATTTTTTTTTTTTTGTGTACAATAAAGATTACATACATACATATCATACATAAACTCACGCCTTTTTCCCAGAAGGGGTAGGTGCCTGGACACACACATTTCGCCTTGTATGTTTCGTCCCACGATGTGATAGGGGGCGAGCCTATCATCATATCGGGCACCAATTCTTGACTCCGGGTTGATAATGAATAGAAAATCCAATATCACTTTGCCCGACTCGGAATTCGAACCCGAGACCCCAGCTTTGCAAGCGTACCGTTGTATAACTACCTCCGAGGCACATTAAATAAATAAATGAGTGTTTGTGTACACAACGCTTTTCATAATCGACACGTTTGCGAATATGTGCAGACTGCAGCGTCATGGCGTTGGTCGTTCATCTTTTGTTTGTTTACTAATCGCTTGTGTCAACAACTACACATTGCTACTGATTGCTACTCATATATAAAGTTTATGGCCTTGATCCTTTAATAATAGTAAACAAATACACATTCATGCATTTACTTAATTTTTATTTAATTTATTTATTAAAAACACAAAGTTATAATAAAAATAAAAGTATGGTCCCAGGAAACTGTGTGCCAGTTTGACCGTGGAAATAAAAATAAAAGATATTAAAATCCATTAAACAAAAAACAAAGTACCTACCGCTTTTAAATATTAAAACATTTTAATTAAACCGACAGTAAGAGATCACTTAATTTCATCCAAGAACCCTCGAGATCAGATCACAATTATTTTATAGAACCTGAAAGTTTCTTCATATATTTTCCGGGTATACACGATCCCCAAATACGAAATTCGAAACCCCATTTATTTGGTAATTTTCTTCAATGCGCCCGACAAGTAGAAAGAATCCTCAAAACTGTCTGTATCACAAGGAAACACCCTTTAAATACTGAATTAACGAAGAAAAATAAAGAAACGTGAATTTTATAGCCTTTTACTATTTAAAACGCTAGTAGAACTCCATAAAAAATATAATATTTAACATGACGCTTGCAAAATGCAAGATGGTTGCAGAAAAGCTGATAAACCACGAACAAGTACCTACTTAATAACATCGCACAAAAGTTTATGTGCTGATGATATCGTCTGCCAATATTCTTCAAATTATATCAAGGGGTTTTAAGGATAGGGTTAAATAAAACAATTATTTCACTAATTTATTTATTAACGTTACATTGCACAACATTTAAACATGTCTAGTCTACAATAGAATTGACGAATAGACTCCTTTATAAGGTAAGTTTATTACAATAAATAATAGTATAGACAAATCCACAACATCGAGGCTAGATACAGCTCACCAATAATACTAAGGATTCTATAAAGTAAGGAACTATAAAGTAAGTTCTATAAAACCCTGATAAATTTGTGCTTACAACACATCGTCGACATTGCTACTAGATTTTAATCAGGCGCCATAATTATTTTACTTTACTGGAATGTAATTATACTAACACAAATAATATATTAAGGTATTATAAAAAAAATGGTAAAAACTGAGAGCGTTAGACTGGAAGACACTATCAAATCGAAATGATTCTAATGAGAGATCGAATTTCCTAATATACAATTTATGAAACAGTGTGTGCTACAACAAAACAATATTTATTTTATTTAAAGTAATTGTCAAAATGTAACCGATTTTAATGCTTAGAAATGAAAAATAGTTTTGAAAATGATGGACACAATACTGACTACCCAATGTAGTACTGCGTGGAAAAATATATTTTCAAAGCAAATATTGTTATTTTGTGAAAGTTGTAGTAGGAAGGATACAGAAACGGTCACCATTGTTATGATTACTAGACAGAATATCATAACTGAGAATTAACGGTGAACGTAAATATTTAACCCTAGATAACACATTTATAGTTCTAATATTAACCACACCTAATGCACAAGTTGAGAGCTCACGCACACTTTCAACTTTTTGTCAATTTAGAATTAAAGTAGATATAAATAAAATATTTTTGCTTCAATATTCATGAAACATATATAATAATAGCATTTAATAAATAATAAGCAATTTATAATAATGAAATACACAATAAAACTTTAAAACGCAAAAAGAAAATTGGTCCTTTATGAAGTTGCCTTATTCAAGGACCATTCAATAATCGGCGACAAAATAGTCGCGCTGACAAAAAGTCGATAGTGTGCAACTCTAAAATCGCAATACAGGTAACTAGTGTAACATTACAATATAATTAGGTGCACAAGTTACTTGTTACGTACTAATATAAACGCCTATCGGCATTTGTTGCAGGTACATAGTGCATTATGTGATACTAAAATATTCCGTGTATATACCTCTAACGATAACTAGGTTTGTGAAGGTGGCATCTTTACCTGGAAAAATATAAAAAATATTAAGTACATTTAAAAACATAATTAAAAATATATTTAAGCCACTAATGAATAAATGTCTTTAAAAAAGGACTTAAAAAAAGGAAGCATGTTATGCATATATTATGATTTGTTGGCTAGTCAAGTCAATAAAAATTAAATTAATCAATGTGTACAAGCACGATTAAATAATTGAATATCTTTTTATAGATATTCGATTTGAAAATCTTAGGCGCTCTAATTTGTTTGTTTTGAGGACTTTATGGTCACAAGTAACAATATTTTTTTTTTTCCTAATACTGTGGGGTAGGGAATTGGTCGTGAAAAGTTGTATGTATACCCATGGCTATCGAACACCGAACTCTATGGTGAAAAATCCGACCGTACCCGTCACACCGACACAACCAATCGTATTACGTTTCAGGATCAGGCTGAATTTATCTGGTTTCAACCAATCAGACTTAATTTTTGTCGATCGTCGAAAAAAACGCAGTAACCTATGAATGCATGGAATCATCTTAACTGCGGTAATGTCCTCCTGACAGTTCAAAAATGTACATACATTATAGTTAACATTTAACTGGCATGTGAATATTTAACTTAACAACTTATCATAAGATGGTGAGCGTAATGGAATGCCAAGCATTGCTTTGTTATGGTGTTGTTTAGTTTTCTACTGTCCATCAGCGTTCGTATTGCTAATCATCAGTCGAAAGGCATGCTCGTCTCCACATTCATACATAAAGAAAAAACATACTAAAAAAATCAGTCGAATTGATTACCCCTTCTTTTGAAGTCGATCAATTAAGCATGCCATGCTATATTATATACCTAGCATAATAGCTATAGTATCGTATAATGCAGTGGTAATTGTTCCACGAGTGCAAATTGATAACTGTATAGACTAATGGCGCATTTACTCTCAGTAATTATGTAATGTTGACATTGTGGTGTATTATCTTATCTCGTGGAATGTGTTATTAACGGCCAATGTACTCTTTTGTAAATACAGTTTGTTATTTATTGATGGGAGGATATCTTATGTGGGAGAGCAAACTCCGTATAAAATGATTAGAAAATTTGGAATTGTCATAAGGCAGCATTCATATGTTTATTATAAAATAAAATAGGTATTTATAGGCAGTTTTTAACCTATAATTGATTTAAAAACTAAGGATAGGCCCTCCAGCACATTTAGAGTTTCAAAAAGATTTAATATCTTCATGTTATCAAGCTTTTTGTTAAAATACAAGTAAGCATTTTCAAAATCGTTACGAGCTACGACAAATTTCAGTAATATTCCACTAGAGATACACTGGACACCACTTACATCGGAACACAGTACGCGCTTTTCGCCCTGTCCATGTACATATTTACATATGTCTAAATATATCAATTATTTATGTCTAAAAGAAGATGTCGACTGTTTTGTCTTCTTCGCGCAAACTGAATGCTAAAGTCATTCGAAAGGGACAAAAGATTCGATAATTTAAATAGGCTTTAAAACTATTTATGAAAATTCCGTAAGTATGTCTTTTTAGTATGTAGCAAAGTTGCAAAGTTGGACCATTTTCCTTTATAGCGAAGCAGGAGACAAGATATCGGTCTAAGAGATATTATCTCTTTTCTATAAAAATACGCAACTGGTGAATTCAAATGTAAAGAGCCTTTCATAATACTTTCGATTTTGCTAGTAAAGCACTTAGTTTTTTTAACTCTGTTTGGTTTTCCTGATCGTGTTTTAGCAATTGTTTTATTTTATCTATAATCTATATACGTAAACGAATAAGCAGATTTAATCGAAGTGACAATAGTTTAGCATCTACACCATTTAACGTTTAAACTGGGTTAAGGTAATCACAGCTACGTGATTCTAACCAACATTGCCTGTTTATCATCAGCCGATCTAACTTCGCCACTAGACTTCCTAAATACGTGAAAGGTGACTAATGGCAAGGTCTTCACATTCTATGTTTTACGCTTGATTGGTTATATGAACGTAAAAACAATGCGTCTGATATATTCAATTATTGTTTTTGCCAACTGAATCGATTTAGTAAAATAAATCTGAAGGTATTTGTAGTGTAATGTATTTTTCCATTCCATAGACCTTTCATTACCTTTCAATGTCTCTCGAATGCGTGACGTCACCAACAAAGTTCATTGTAAAAACCTTAAGCCAAACTAAAATTCAAATAAATTATTCTACTACCAAAGAACTAAAAGCCACCAAGGCTATTAAGACAGCTAAACCGTGGTAGGAACTAGGGGTACTTACTTTATATCTCCTTAATATAGACTCTAGCCTCGAGATGCGGCGGCGGTGGCTGCGGTGCGAAGGGCAGGTCCGAGTACCGGGTTCTGTAGATCATCTTGTACCCGAGTCTTTCGGCTGCGGCGGCGGAAAAAGCCGAAGTCGCGTCCATGCGGAGAGCGCCCGCGCCGAGCATTTTCGCAAGGCGTCTGGAATTTAAAAAGTTCTTATAGAATCAAGTGTGTAGTTAGGTAGTGTAACGGAGAAGGAAAATGCTACTAAACTCTCCGTACGCAAGATTCGTAGCATTTTCAAGATTCGTAACTTTAAAAGTATTTCTATGTTAGGTGTAGGAAGAGAATTCTAACTAGGCCCAAATGATAGACTATGGCTTAACGCTTAGCCCATTTTCCGTCTTATATTGAGGATAGCTCAGGAGCTTTCTTAAATATAGAGGAGGCCTAAACTCATCAGTACAATATATGGCTTAAAATACGTATTTTATTAATAAATTACTTAATCAATATTCAAAGAATTCCAGTGCAGAGCATAAAATGCTTATAAATTATGTCATAATTACATAACATACTTTATTAAGAATAATTAAAATGCCGATATCTCGAAACCTGTATTTTTCAATGAGCTATTCAGGTGTAAGTTTATAATGGATCAGATAATGTATGCAAATGATTTATTTACAATCGTATGTACATTATTAACGGGTTAACTTATTTATTTGTGTTACTACGATAATAGACACGATGATTGAGCTACAACTTAGTGTAACAAGCGGAAAATTTAACACTATCCGTGCAAATGGCTTTTTTGTCCCGCCTATGTTTAATTCGGCTCGTGCACATTTTTTATAGCATAATTACCTACGATTTATCGTAGATTAAATTAAGATATTATGTGGTAACTGGTTAGTTTGAGCTATAAAATGGGTCGTTTCAACTGAGGTTGTAGTCAATATTTCGGTAATAAGCAATTATGGTTTTGTGCAAATTATGTATTACAAATGTTCTTAGAATTTTTAACGACATAATCTGTTTTTTGTTCACATCGATATATGTAGTACTTTAGACTCTATCGAAAATATATTATTATGTTATATTATGTAAAATATTATTATGTTAAAATCTCGAGATCTCAATTATCATTTTAACCTAGCAAAACTTCCATTCACAAATTCAGCTTATTCATCAATGACTAAGTATTTTTTTTCCAATAATCTACTATGACTGATGTAGTTCAATTTTAGGGTTAAATGGCCTTCACGCTATGAGCTGACGTAACAGTAATTTGACATTAGTGAGGGAGCGTGACAAGAATTTGCTACGAATTGCGTTGAGTGAATGAAAATAGTCTTCCTTGTGAGTAACTGAGCGATTATAATTGGAGTGTATTGAATTCTTAGGTTCTTGGAGATTTTCCAGGTCAGGCAGTCTAATGATTGGGCCGAGATTAAATTAAACTGGAAGAGGTAGAGCCACTTCAGTTATGACTCAGCATGAATGGATAGGCTCGTCCGGGGCGATACCCCTAACTCAAAGGAAATCGACGTGAAGCGACAGCATTGCTGTTGCGTTCCGTTCGGCGAATGAGATTGCCGGATGTCCACCTTTCTCTTCCCATCCTTTCTCCTTCCCGGTCTCCTCACGATTTTATGTGCTGGCAACACATCCAGTTGATGGCCCATCAAATCGGTGCGAAAGTTGTAAAGTAATCGAAACGTCGTGAATTTGAAAATGTAAAAAAAATAATTAATAAATTCGCTTCGTAACATTCGCGTAAATCTAAGAAACCATCATGAAGAAAGTACTAATCCATTCATATCATTATCAAAATATAACAGTGGGATTCTATAATATTTTAAATTGGTCTAGAGATAACACGGGTAGGTAACTTGGAGCTGGTTCCAGAACAAATTTTCCCAACATCGAATGAGAGTATATATTTTGTCAACGGCTACTTACTACCCATCTCTGTCCAATATATCACGCGCTTGAGCTGTGAGCCCATTACCTCCACGATCTAAGTCCACAACGTTTTAAATGTTTCTGGAAAATTTATTCCTCATGATGTAACTAATGATAGTCAAGATTGATGACCGGTAGATGAATATTAATTCTTATTAAACGAATGTCATTAGTTGGGCTGATGACCTGGTAGGAGGGAGAAGAGGTGATTTCATAAAATACGAGATAAAACTGAATAATTAAATGACGCTGTAGAAACGTCTGTCCGATTTATCAGTATGGGAAGATAGACGTGTGTTACTCACAGTTTACTAAGTAATTTTTTATCGTAATATATACATATTATGTGGTAGGGTCACTCAAAGTTTGCTTGAGTCAGAACTCGAATCTAGAATTTGTTCCACACTCCACAGCGGATATATACTAGCTGTCCGGCCCGGCTCCCACCAGGTGCATGGACTTTTCAAAATAGCGGCGGAAAAAATGTTCAATTCCGACTATCAATTTAGAATATCGACCAATCGGGCCACAAAAAAAGTATAATTTCCTCGTTTTTCCAGATTTTTCACTACTGCTCATGTAGGTCATAGCGTGATGATATAAAGCCTATAGCATTCCGCGATAAGTGACCTATACGACACAACAAAAAAACCTGTTCGAATCAGTAGTTCCCGAGATTAGAGGTAAACAAACAAAGAAACAAACTTTTCAGCTTTATATATTAATATATATGTATATATGCGGAGATGCGGAGAGACATATGAGGTCAATATCAGATTTCATAATCTTTTCAAAACATGTTCTTTTAGCTACGTAGATACAGTTATGTCCATTGTCTTAGATTAATGATTATATCACAGACGTAATCGTGTTACGCGTTTATGGGCGGTGTCGCTTCATTTTTTTCTAAAGGACTTGAATTGCCTTGACCTAATGTTATGAATATGTATTAGATCGAACTCAGCCTGTACCGGTTTTTTTATAACAGTAATGAAAACGAGAGTTTGTTTGTCTCAATATAGATTAACAGTTTCATCTTTTTTTAGATTATTATTTGGATGACCTATTAGAAAGTAGATTGTCATTGCTTAAATTTACGTTTGATCTATGAAACATTTTGTAATTGGTAAATCCTGTTGGTCAAGTGGCTCCAACTAACAGCTTTCGGTGCAAAGCCATCGTCAGCTCCTTGCGGTGGATCCGGTAAGCCAACGAAAGACGCTCAGATAGCAGTACGCATCAGTATTTATTTATTTTATTCATTTCAAAATTATTTACACCTCATGCAATAATAAAACAAAAATAAATAAGACAACTAGTTTAAATATAGCTGACAAACCAGATACAATAATGGGACAAAAAAAACTCGTTTAAATAAAGGTGACAATTGGCAGTCTTATCGCTTACCGCGATTTCTTCCAGGCAACCCTTAGATGGGCTGGATTAAAAAGAAGCTAGGAAGGGAAAAAATAATAAGTGTATGAGATTTAACCGTCACAGATGGTGCAGGAAAATAACAGGATTTTGTACGGGAACAGAGTCATCAGAGCGAGAAGCTACACCTACGCTCTGGAACTAACTTGCCAATCGTAGCGAGTATTAGCTACGGCAGAAATATGTCGACTGTAGAAAACTATCCAATTCTGATGAAATGATCCTACGATCATTGGCAGGCACTTAGTTTATATTTTATAGCTATACACAAAAAAATATAACAAAGATCACATACATAAATATTACAATTGACGGTATCGTCGCTCAAAAGCAATATCTTACAAATATCCATGGGATAGACATAAAAACCATGCCAAGGATTGTATCAGTGCAATAAAAGATCAGAGGATCTACAATCCTTCCCATTTCCCTTCTGTTGGGGGGTAAATCCAGAAGAACTTGCAAAAATTGAGTCAATTTATTTATTATTTAAAATAAAATAAATAAATAACATCCAACAGTCATTATCAGTATTTGTTTTCTCCATTCTCTAATCTATACTAATATTATAAAGCTGCAGAGTTTGTTTGTTTGTTTGTTTGAACGCGCTAATCTCTGGAACTACTGGTCCGATTTGAATGATTCTTTCAGTGTTGGGTAGTCCATTTATTAAGAAAGGCTATAGGCTATATATCATCACGCTATGACCTATAGGAGGAAAGCAGTAGTTATATTTCTAGCAAATACGAGGAAATTTTGTTCGTTTTTCGTGGTCCGATTGGTCGATATTCTAAACTGATAGTCAGAATTAAACATTTTGACCGCCATTTTAAAACGTGTATGCACCCGGGCGGCGCCGGGCCCGACCGCTAGTAAGACATAAATCCGCCAATCTTCATCAAACGAGCTCGGAGCAATAAGCGAGCGCAAAACTTAATTTCAATAGCAACGCGTGCCTTATGCAATTGTCTCGTCGCGCCATTACGACATACGATATTACGCTACAAAGGGCATACATACGCGAATGATATAATTTGCTGCGCATCATGAGTTATTGTTATGACTTTCTTGGTAATGTTCTAGGAATATTATGCGTTTGATTTAATACTTCTCATCTTGGAAAACCACGTCATCTTAATTATTCTGTAGGATGGTTAGAGGAACTGTTACGTATTTGTATGGTTTCCTAGATATCTGAGTCTTAGAATCCAAGATGCTAATTAAGATTTAAGACATTGCTTTAAGCGATAAGACCGCCATCTGTAATGTTCAGTTTTTCCTTTTGTTTCTGTATATTGTATTTTTTTATGAGTACAATAAAGATTTAAATAATTAAAATAAATAATTATTTGATGAGGACGTGGTCATTTCTATAGAAGTAACCCAATTAACGATTTAAAAGAATATGTGCATTTCTATTTGAGTAAATAATATTTTTTATAACAATTTGGTAGGCATACATACATCTGTTTAAAATCTTAAATCATCATTGACCATAGGATGTCCATTACGGAATATAAAATACATTTCCGAAATATAACTTAGAAACCCCTTGCACCGAGCTGTATCGTGGTCACATTAAATACTGCTTATAAAAATGTACGTATGTATATATTTGTAATTATTTGTATCACTTGCTTTAACTACGAAAAACATCATGAGGATTCTTAATAGCTCAAAAATTCAAAAAAAAAAATTGACAATTGCGTGTCTTAAAGTTCACCAAACCCTATAGGCTTGTATGATTGACAAAGGCCTGTAGCCTCTCAACCGTAGAAGAGGCCCGTGCTCAACCCTTGGACGGAAATCGTAATACACAGAACAATAGGAGAGTTCCGTTGTCCAATGAATTATATTAAAATCACCCAAGCGAATCAGCAGCATATCAATTGAGCTGTAAGTCGTATCATAACAGATTAACAACCTTATTAAGTAATTAACTATTGTTGAGTTTTTTTGCTGTATTTCAATTATTTGACGCTCGCTTGTGAGTTCGGTAAGTCACGCTATGTTACCGTATGCTTGTCCTGGTTCTCAATTAAAGGTCACTTGACAGTTGACGCTGTTCATAATTTTCCAGTATCAATTAGTGTTTATACTTAAACGCAGTATTGTGAAGTGGAATTTTTATTGATTTTATGAGAAGCATCGACATAATTTTCAAAATCTTCTACAGCAGTCTTTCCAACCCAATATTGCACAAAACCCTTCCCAATGTTTAACTTGTTGTAGGAACCATCATACATTGTATCAAATTTTAATGCTTTCAGTGGAATTACTAGTAAGTATAAATTAAATTAATCGTAGTATTATTAGTATTATCCTTCGATAAAATATACACTAGATACAACATGAGCGCTTAGAAAATGGCACCAAAAAAGAGTGCTTAAAGCACTCTATTCCCTTCAGTCACGCACTGACCGTTGCTTCTTAAACGTCGCAGAACTTTAAACACTATTATGTGAAAAGCTACTTTAAGCTCCAGGAATAAGGTGGAATTTGTGTTAATATATTTGGAATATGTGATCTTTTTGTTTACTTTTTTTCATGTCATGCATCGGTGCCACTTTTTAATAGAACTTTTACAGGGAACTGTGTATCTAGTGTATATTTGATCGAAGGTATTATCGTAGAAAAATATTATTCATTGTACAGCACTAATTATAGGTTTTAATAACACATGAACTTTATCATACGCTTATAGTATTTAAAATAAATCAACGGAGTTTGCACATCTAAATTAACAATTTGTAATGATTTTATTGACTCGTAGTGACGACAATAGTGTCGTATAGGCCTAAGGCCAACGTGGTGGACTATAAGGAATAACCCCTCTCAATCATACCTTTGGTTGTAGGGAAAGCCCGTACAGTGCTGTGCTTCTCGTTACTCGTAGCTATCGTATTCTCTAAATACATATTATTTTACTGATGGTAGGTGTCCTTTATGTGAGCGACTGCCTGGGTTAGTACCACTGCAATGTTTATTTCTCCAGCCAAACAGCACTGTATAACCTCTGTTGCGTTCCGGTTTAAAGGACATTGTAGCTAGAGTAATTACTGAACATATTGAGACTTAACATCTCATGTCTCAGGATAGCGAGCGCAGTGGAATACCAAGCTTAGGTTGTAATTCATGGTGTTGTTTGGTATTGCTACTGTCCACATGGGCGTAGCCAGCCATGGGCTCAGGGTGGGGCAGAAGTCTAAAATAATATTTAAGTAGCAAACTATACCCGTTGTTTACCCGTTTATTTTTTTCATACAAAAAGGTTACACCCTATAACACCATGTATCGACAGGGTATATCAAGTGTGCTACCGAAAACGAAACCGGGTGGCGGTTTAAGTAAATTCAGACACAATGCAACTAAAAATTTTGCGAAATTGAATTATAGTTTAAAAAAAATACGCTTTTTTATACGATCCAACTAAAAAGCAAAAAAAAATGATAATGAGTTTAAGATTAGAAAATTGAGTAAAATACATACATTTTATTGTTACAAAGCGTGGGGGTGCTTACAACCTTTACTACATCGTATCAATCGAAAGTGTGTCGAGCAGGGTAGTTTACCTTATACTTAGTATATAAAAAAATATTCGTTGAAGGTCATACAGGTATATGCACCGACCTTGACACGTCCAGATGAAGAAGTAGAGGAGATGTAAGCGGGGCCCTACATACTTCCAAACCCTGCTTTAATGTTGTTATAGAGTACTAGCGGCCCGACCCAGCTTCGCCTGGGTGCATATATTTTTTGATTCCACTCCACACCAAATACATGTTGTTTTTCGTATAAACTCTTGTATGCCTAAACTTGACATAGCTATCTTACTGTCCGGCTCAATCCCATCTCATCCGCCTGTTCAGTCTCTTCCCAATCCGTCCCGTCCCTTCTCTTTATTATCCATCCCGTTTTATAACGTGCATTTACATTTCGTCCTAACGAATCTGTCATCTATCCCAGCCCTCTCCCGTACCTTCGATTCTATTTTACTTTATGTCCCTTCTCTCCATAAACATCCATATACATCTTATATATAAAATAGGAATGATTAATAGTTAATATGAGAGTTACACTGAGATAGCAAAAAAATAATTGTCAATGTTACTACTACACTTGATGCATAAACAATAATGATGGCCGACAACTGTGTAGGGAGTGAGAAAGAAAGGAGACCGGCTTCGTTCTCATCCCTACTCCGTTTTTTTTACTGGGTCAGAAGTGACACCTGTAGACATCTGGCGGGGATAACTAATTAATTGACGATTGATCAGTTTTCGACCGGAGAGGAAATATGATTAAATTACTAAAATGGCTATTAAAAAATAAGGGTTGATCGTAGAAGAGTGAAAATTGAGGATTGTATGTATTTTTATATGTTGTATCATAAAAAAATAGAAATAAAAATTTTTGCCTAAAAAATAAAAACAAAAATTTAGGGGTGGACTACCCCTAACATTTAGGGGGATGAAAAATAGATGTTGGCCGATTCTCATACCTACTCAATATGCTCACAAAATTTCATGAGAATCGGTCGAGCCGTTTCGGAGGAGTTCGATTACGCACCCCGTGACAGAAGAATTTTATATATTAGATTTTAACGCAGAGTTGAAAGTGGGGCAATTAGAGGCTGGCCGACTATCTGGAGAAAAAGAGGCTCTTTACGATGAACTCTTTTTTCCAGAAGCCGCCTCACAGGATATGGACCTGGCTGAGTCCTGACGGTTCTACGAGAAACGAGATAGATTTCATCTTGACGACGAATAGACGGATGTTCAGTTACAGTTCAGATGTCTCTGTGATCAACAGGGTGAAAACTGGCAGTGATCACCGAATGATTGGGGCACAATGAATATCAATGTCCAATTAGAAAGGCGTCGCTTGATGAAGTCTACGCTCCGACCTACTCACGCCCATATCCAAAACCCCGAGACTTTTCAACTTGAACTAACAAATCGCTTTGATTGTCAAAAGTGAAGTGGTTTTGGTAAAAGCTGTCCATACGGTGGGATTTAAGTATTTTAGACCTCGCCGTAGAGATAGCCCATAAAAACTCTCGATCCACACTCTTGACCTCATGGCCCAACGTCGGCCTATGGCGCTGCAGTCTTCCGTTAACGCCGAAGCATATCGGCTGCTCAATAGACCGATCTGGGAGTCCTTGCGACACGATGTCCGTGCTCATTATACTGTGAGCATTAAAGAGACAATTGAGCGGAACGGAGGCTTCAAAGTGTTTGCAAAAGACTTGTCTATTGGGCAAAGCCAGTTGTCTAGGCTGAAGACCGACGAAGGCCGCGTAGTGTCGACGAGGGCAGAGGTATAAAGGGTGATCGAGAGGTTCTACGCACAGCTTTACACCTCGGTTGCCGAATCTACTGTTAGCTCGGGCGAAGTTGATCCGACACTTTAGCGATGATATCCCGGACATCAGACTATGTGAGATTGAGACGGCCCTGAAGCAACTTAGAACAACAAGGCGCCGGGAGTGGACAGAATCATTTCAGAGCTTCTGAAAACGGGCGGAATGCCGATATTGAATGTCCTTCAGAGGCTCTTCAATTCCGTTCTCCTCGAGACCTCAACGCCAGAGGCATGTAGTAGGAGCATGGTGGTATTGTTCTTCAAAAAAGGTGATAACACTTTACTGAAGAACTACAGGCTCATCTCGCTTCTGAGCTATGTCTATAAGTTGTTTTCGAGGGTCATCACAAATCGTCTCGAACGCAGGTTTGATGACTTCTAGCCTCCCGAATAAGCCGGTTTCCGAAAAGGCTTTTGTACCATAGACCACATCCATACGCTTCGGCAAGTTATACAAAAAACCGAAGAATATAACTTGCCGCTTTGTTTAGCGTTTGTGGATTATGAGAAAGCCTTTGGTTCGATCGAGACCTGGGCTTTGCTACAGTCTCTTCAGCGGTCCCACATCGACTATCGGTACATAGAAGTGTTGAAGTGTATATACAACAATAGCGAAATTTCCTAACACGAGCAAATGTTTGCTTAAAAGGAGATTTTTTACCCTGGACTGTAAAATCACATAGAATTGAAATAAATAAATTTATTTATTATAAATTATAAACAACGCCACCATGTCGGTCCGAGTACAAGATCAGAGCACGAAGGATATTCCACTACAGAGAGGCGTGAAACATGGAGATGTAATATCTCCGAAACTGTTCACTGCCGCGCTGGAAAACGCCTTCAAGCTTTTGCAGTGGAAAGGATTCAGCATCAACATCAACGGCAAGTATATCACTCACCTTCGATTTGCCAACGATATTGTAGTCTTGGCAGAAACGCTGGAAGACCTTAGCACTAAGATCGAAGACCTCAATCGAATCTCCCAACAGGTTGGTCTTAAAATAAACATAGATAAAACGAAGATCATGTCGAATGTCCATGTTGTGTCCACCCCCATTGGAGTTGGGGGCTCGACTCTGGATGTTATAGACGAATATGTCTATTTAGGACAATTGGTCCGGTTAGGCTGGTCCAACTTCGAGAGAGAGGTTAATCGTCGAATCCAACTCGGTTGGGCAGCGTTCGGAAAACTACGCAACGTCTTTTCGTCCAAAATACCTCAGTACCTTAAATAGAAAGCATTCGATAGTTGTGATACGGCACCGAGACGTGGCCTCTCACTATAGTCCTTATTAGGAAGCTCAAAGTCATTCAATGAGCTATGGAGGCTATGCTCGGGGTGTCCCTACTACATCGTATTAGAAATGAGGAGATCCGTAGAAGAAAAAAGTAAAGTAACCGACATAGCCCAGCGGAGTAGTAAGATGAAGTGGCAATGGACAAAGCACATAGTGCGAAGAACTGATGGTCGGTGGGGCCAAAAAGTTCTCGATTTCGGTCGCTACCTTGATATACCCTGTTATGTATAATTCGAATGGACCAAAACATTTTCTTATTGCTCACCTTCCTACACCTAAAATTCCTTAAAAATGTCCCTAACTTCAGCAGTTTGAGCTGTGGGAGTAAGCCAATTTGTTAATCAGTTAATTTAAAGGTTTATCTCTACCCATAGATAGTTCTTAACTTCAATAATTTATTTTTTTTGTTTGTTTAGGTACCTACCTTAGAGGCCAGAGCCAGGGTGGGGCAAGTGCCCCACCCTGCCCCACCGTGGCTACGCCCATGACTGTCCATGAGTTTTATTGCTTATCATCAGGCGAATGGCATACTATTCTCTTTATTCCTTGGAATAAATACACTTTATATCGTAGCTATTATAGTTGAATGTCATACCTGTAGCAATCAGTACGATAAAATACCTATCTCAAGTTTCGTTTCTTTTCATTAGTTATTTTTACTACTCAGGCTGTCGGCAGGCAGGTATGTCTTTTATGTCATTTTATGTCGAGACACACATTAAATGCAACTGCTTAATAATTTCCGGGTGTCGTGTACTCGAGTTTTTGTCCTATCGTGTCGTTCGTACCGCTTTTTTGTTATATTAGGTCGTTTACCACGTCTTTCCTGCGTACCTATTGTTAATAAGAACTAATGATAGTCACAGAACAGCAAAAAATGTACTGCGATCGAGTTTTTATAAGATTTAACTATGAGTGAACAAATTGCCGTCATTCTAAGTATGCCACTTTAGTTGGTTGTTTATTAAGTTTTTAAGGGAATTGTTTTTACATAGCATAATAATTATTTTGTATGAATGTGTGTGTAATATTTATTTATGTAGTGTGTAATATTTGTTGGAGTGTTCGTACCTACCGATATGGAGATAATATAATAGGTATGTTCAGCAGTGGCCTTTGTGTCGCTGAAATGTGGGCTGAAACGATGGAACGAAGGATATTTGTTTTTTACAAGTCATCGCTTTTAAATATGTATTTGGCAAAAATACACATTTACAAATATTTAAATTTTGCGAAAATCTTTTGTCTTCAATACGTCTTTTTTTGCTAAAAAACATTTGTTCTATTTAAATAAAGAGTATTTTCGGTACTACCCAAAAAAATCTAGATTACACTTGTGTACTATTTTTTATTGTTAATTAGTAAAAACGTAGTTGTTTCGCAGCGTCATATTGCATGCAAAATATCGTACTATTCATTAAGATGATTTAACCATGATTAATCATCGCTATTAAATAAATAACAACAAAAAAAGCGATTAAATAAAGAGATTTATTTCTTAGACACGACAATGCATCAATCATTGAATTTTTTGCGCTATTATGTTTGCGTGCGATGCGTCTTATAAGTATCCATCCGAATTCTTTGAACGATTCTGTGTTATAAAATAAATTAATATATTCCTCTGACAACCTCTGCGGCGCAGTTGGGTAGACGCCGACTGTGAAACGAGCGGCTGCGGGTTTGATCCCCGCACCGAGTCAAATTTTTGTGAGGTCCACAAGTATTTGTCTCGGGTCTAGGTTTTTATGAGACCTAAAAGTCTTTTGTAGCTTCTGATCCCCACGATACAAGACTTGTTACATCTTAATGCGGGGTCAAGACTATTTATGTGAATGTGGAAAGATTTGTTTTGTTATTTTTTTTATTCCACGAAAACATGCAGAAATCAGTAACTTTACAGATTTATTTTTGTAAATACATGGGTTTACTTTAGAATCATCCAATACTACACATATTTGGTTTCAATAACTACTAAAATAGTCAAGTGAAGTCAATTGGATCCCCTCGAGCTAGAATCATCCAATACCCATATTATATGGTTTTAATAATTATTAAACCGGTCAAGTGAAGGATTAATAGGATACCCTAAGGCCATGGAACTTGAGCCCGAGCCCTCAATAGTCCTAGGCAGATTTAATTTCTATCATAGGCCCGATTCTTATGATGCGTGTAGCATACAGTATGAACCATTTTTTTACCTTAACTTACTCATTATTCGTCTATTTATTAAATGTTATACATATATACCGTCGTAGTGTAAGCCTACCATGGAATCATATTTACTAATATCACTTCCAAGCTTTACAGTATTAGCCATACAGCTTTTTTTCATGTCTGTATCAGCCCATTTACATCCCACTGCATGGCATGGGCCTCCTCTACAATGGAGATTTCGATTTAGAGTGGTTAGTGCCATTTAGTCCACCACGCTGCCCTATTGCGGGCTGGTGGACTTTACACACCACAGAAATTTTTCAAAATATAATTGTAATTTTTCATGACGGAAGACCAAAATCGATTATTCGAATCACCTAATGCCTATTTATCACAACCACCCAAAATAAGAATACAAAAGCGAATAAATCAAAAATACTCACTCAGACTCCTCACAAAGCACCCTCATGAGTCCCCGTCCTCTCCACGCGCTGTGGGTAGACGCTATCCGAACTTCGAGCACGGTGTTGCAGGACTTCGGCAGGTGGTCCCACACCTTGGCCTCGCGGTCTAGGTGGCCGAGCACCCGCAGGATTCGTCGGAATTTAGGGTTGTCACACTCACTTGACTTGTCTGTGTAATCTGCCTCCTAGGAAGGAATAATAAAAATGAATTTTCATTTGAATTGTTTAGGGGCCTTAAATAGTATCTGTATCTGTATCAGCCCATATACGTCCCACTGCAGGGCACGGGCCTACTCTACAATCGAGAATACGATTGAGAGTGGTTAGGCCTTATAGTCCACCACGCTGGCCTAGTGCGGGTTGGCAGACTTACATACCATAGAAATTCTTATGAATCGCTATGGTACGCAGGTTTCCTCACGATGTTTTCCTTCACCGTTTTAGTGCGTGGTGATTGACTATCAATACACTTAAATAGTAGTTTACTTAAATATAATTACTTGTCGAAATATTGTATTTAGAACAGCTTGAATTACTATACGGAATCATACTAAGCAAAATCTGTACTGCACTGTTAAATTTTGGGTCATTTGTCACCGATAAAACAGGAAAGAAAAAGCAAAATAAAAATTCATAAAAGTACTTAAGTACTAACATTGCAACCATATAGTATTTATAATATAGGGGGAGATCTGTTACTAAAACGTAGATCAATATGGTTGGCCGTGCCTTTTTCTGCCAATCTGTTGGCTGACTTGAAGAGTTGTGCAACATGCACAAATTATTTCAAAAAGAAAAATAAAAACTCAAATCTGGAAAATAATTAAATATGTATACTCTCTGACTGTATGTATATAATAACATAGAGGTAAGGATTAGATGACATCTAGGTTGATCCTGATTGGAATATTCAAATGCGAGATGGTTACGTATTTCTCCCATCTCTACTTAATATAGACCTTCAACTCCAGCACAGATTTTGCAGTTACAAAAAACAAACGAAACGTGTTAAACCGGTAAACAAAACTAAGTTTATAATAGATTCTAGATAGTAATGGTCCAATCATATTTTATGCTAAAATATGATTTAGAGATAAAACCATAAAGTGGCCACATTAAAACATCAATTAAAATTTATGCTAAAACATTCTAGAATTCGTAATCTAGCGAACAATTTATTTATTTACACTTTAAACATATGTATGGGTGGACTTAAATGTAATTATGTTTCAAGATCGTGCCTACTCCAAGAAAAGACTATTGCCCAATAAAATAATGTACTTTCTGCATATTTCATAATTATAATTTAGTTTTTGGAAACTTAGATTATCTCGTTAAAAAGGTATTCAAATTATACTGCTACGCCTTCTACTGGTCATCATGCACTTTACATTATGCAGCAGGGCATTATATCGGTGACAACCTCGAGATGCTCATTTTCAACGGTAACGAAATTGAGCAAAGGCTTTTCGACGTGGTCACAACTCGGCATTTCGGTCTGATCAGATTAGCACCGCTCTCGACTCAAAATTTCACAGCGACCTTTACACCTCCGGAGACAAAACCAAATGGAGAAAGCTCGTTCGAGAGAAAGTGATATAGAAGGGAGGTCTGTATCAGCCCATATACGTCCCACTGCAGGGAACGGGCCTACTCTACAATCGACAGTACGATTGAGAGTGGTTAGGCCATATTGTCCACAGAAGGGAGGTCACCACCCTCTATTAAGGGAGGGAAGATTTATATTCCTTCAAGGAATACGACGCAAGGAGTAGCAGGACGCGATATGCGTATACAAAATAACACCAAAAACCATTTAAATAAATCGTCCATCGTTTAAATGTCATCCATTATAAATGAAAGGTGTTTGAAAACGTTCTCGAAATTGATGATTGAACGTCGGAAGTCGGAACGAAGTTATTTTCTTGAAGGTTGCTCGCTTTGTTATGACGGTGTTGTGTATTGATTTCCTGTCTCCCGGGGAACTCCAGGGAATTTCTGAACGATGTTCGTAATAACATTACGTTCCCGGAGGAAATCGAAAACAACTTTTCTTCAAACAACCTTGGGATGAAATTTGTAATATCTCAGGTTAGAAAATTGATTTAAGAGTTTCGACAATTATTTATTGGGGGCGGTTCAATATTTTTATCACATTTGGATACATTCACTAACTTATATACGTATATTTTATTTACGTAAAAAATCTGGATCTTTTAGAGAAAAAGAAAGCGTAGCCAAAATAACTTCAATTAAATTTCAAAAAGTGAGCAGTTAATATTTATTAATTACCACATAGGTTTACGATAACGGGTGATCACAAACATTGCATGCACTGTTCTTTACTGGCATAAGACAATAATAAAGAGCACACCTGGGCGGATGTATATTATCTTAGAATAGAATGGTTTCAACACTGATATCGTATATAGGCACAGCTAATTCTTATTAGGAGAAGGGTTACAGACAACTTAATGGAGAGACACGTTCGCTTTAGTGATGTCGATCAATGAAACATTAAGTTTCAGATCTGATATTGATACTTGAAGGAGTAGTTAATATTTAGATGGTATAAAGTTAGCCACATTTTTTTTATATTTAGGGCATACCTACCTGGTTATCCGTAGTCAGTGTGTCGTCAATGCTAAGAAAAAAAAACATTAAAAAATGAACTGACTCAGTTAGATCTAAAGATCACCTTGGCGAAATACAAAGCGCCTGGTTTATCCTATCTGAAGTTTAAATGCGTCACGACATGGTAGTTCATCACTTCAAAGCATATATTTTAGACATTTCAATAAATTACTGTGGCGCTATTAATTTTAAATTTGATCCTTACTACTCTCCTAGCAATTCCGTTGATGATAACTCCGACGTAATCTCCATTCTCATCAACAGCAGCAACGGAAACTCCATCTTCAAGGGTTGCCGCTGCATACTCTTCAAGCTCCAGACATCTGGACTCTGTCGTCTCCAGTAAATTGACAGCCAAGTTCATGGGTTCATCACGGAAGAAGAATCTAGAAAAAAGTAAATCATTATTAGTTATAGAATTTCCACAGATGACAAAGGTCTTGTTAAGGATTTAGATATCTCAAGATATCTAAATCCTTAACTAAGCAAAATAGTTTTGACCGAGGCGTGAAAGTATTATAAAAAAAATGCCCGGGAGTTCTAATCATGTCGTATTCAAAAGTCATTGTATTAAGTTTTTGCTCCAAATTTCTATACGTTTTTGCAGTAAATTCGTGTCTTGAATATCATCAACTTGGAACGCTTTCTTGTTGTTTAAGAATCGTGTTTTTGTAAACGAATTTATTTATTTTATGAGCGTAATTATTTAGTAATAGATTCCCACGATTTCCAGCCAAAAGCCTGAGTCAATAGGTCTTTGAACCAGTTTTACAAGATTTATTTTCTCAGAAGTTTGAAAGGCATTGCAAAAAATCATCTTAATTTAAGCACATTGAAATTGCTAACAAAAACTACACACGCCGGCACAATTAGAGGAATACGCACAAAAATAAGTTTTTATTAAATGTAGTTGGCTGTTTGTTTAAATGTTCTTTGTTTTTATACTCGTATTACAGCACCCTTAAAAATATTCAGACTCGAAACATGTTACATGAAGTCCGTAATGTTAATATCAGTAAGCGTACAGTGAGAAGACGCTTGAATGAAGTTGGACTGAAGTCTTACGTTCCGGCCAAAGCCCCAAAACTTGAGGTGGTACATCAAGTAGCCAGATTAGCTTTTGCTCAACGACACCGTGACTGGACAAATGAGTGGAGCCGAGTTTTGTTTAGTGATGAAAGCCGTTTTTGTGTGAATTGCATAGGTAGAAGGGAGAGGATCTGGAGGTATCGAGTACAACGTTATAATCGAGCAAAGGAGATCAGTCGATTTGGTCCAACTACGGACAAGAAATTAAGTATGACTAAAAAATCAGGCGTATTTTTTTAGATTCATTTCTCTATTTATTTTTATCCTACACCGTGGGGATCAGATTTTGTAAAAAAAAAAGGATATCATAAAATATTCTACCACTTTTTGCATTGTTTGCAATAATATCAGAATTGACATCTGTCAAATTCATTCAGTGTTTGTCAAATTCTATTTTTTGTACTTGGTCGCGAAATGAATGTGCTTTTGTGATGTTGGTTATTTTAACCATTTGAGTGTGAGTTTATTATTTACGACAACTCTTGGCTACTCTAAAAAAGATTATAATTATTATATTCCCAAAAATAGCAGAGCTTGCTCAGTGCATCTACGCAATACCTCATTGGATTTTATGACGGAAAGGCTCTATAATATTAATTATATTATTTTAGTTCTAACATGTACAAGACATGTTTACAATTATAAAGAATTCTAAAACATCAATCGATTTTAATGAGATAAATAGTATGCCAGACCACTAAGTGCGTTATTGGTTAGGACAGAACAAAAATATGTTTTGTTTATATTCAGATCGACAACTCTCAAAATGGCCACAATGCAATAATACAATATTATTGTAATTGCATTGCAATCAAAAGGACAGTGGGATGCTTTGCACATGTAATGACTATTATGTGGTACGTTGGTTGGGCTAGGTACCAAAATGATATCACACCTATTGCAAAGCACCTCGACAATGTATTGTTACTACCAGGTACATGAGATATTGTTTAGGAACAAGTTCAATAGAACTTTTTATTATAAAATTGTGTTTCTTATCAATACCAACATTTTTACCGTCATCATTCCCTTTTTAGAATGACCTACCGACATTTGAAACGGATCTTTCTATCCCCAGAAATGCTTTCTTAATCAACTTTATATCGAAAAGTATTTAACGTGTTTATAATAATGTAATACATTTTACAATATTATTATTAAACGAAATTATTTACATAGTTACAGAAAATATAAAATATTGTCCAAATAAGATATATGTGAAAATAGTAGAATATGGTAGGTGACAGCCCATATACGTCCCACTGCAGGGCACGGGCCTACTCTACAATCGAGAATACGATTGAGAGTGGTTAGGCCATATAGTCCACCACGCTGGCCTAGTGCGGGTTGGCGGACTTACATACCATAGAAATTCTTATGAATCGCTATGGTATGCAGGTTTCCTCACGATGTTTTCCTTCACCGTTTTAGTGCGTGGTGATTGATTATCAATACACACATGACTCCGAAAAGTCAGAGGTGTGCCCTGGGATTCGAACCCGCGACCACCCTGAACATATGGGCAGCCGCGTCTAGTCCGTTTACCAACAGGCCACCACGCACTTCAGAATATGGTAGTTTTTGTAAAACTTTAAGAGGATATATCTTTAATACCCCATATCGTAGCTCAAAAAGACTATATTATATTTACAGGATATTGAATCTTTATTATTTAATTCTAGGTCTCATTTGTGTCCGTCAAGTTTTCACTACTAGGCCCAATTTCCTTAGGAAATCGACCGATCTCCCTGAAACAGTGTCTTATGGCGGAGGGTCAGTTTTGGTATGGGGTGGTATATGTTTAGGAGCACGCACGCACGCAGGAGTTAACAATTATAGATAATGGGTCTTTAACTGCACGAAGATACATCTCAGAGATCTTAGAGCCCCATGTATTGCCTTTTGCACAATCCATAGGCGAAGATTTTTTATTTAGGCATGATAATGCGCGGCCCCACACAGCGCAAATGGTTCGCGACTACTTAAATCAGGCCCAAATCGCGCAAATGGATTGGCCAGTAAGATCACCAGACATGAATCCCATAGAACATGTAAGGGACGTCTTCGGAAGAAAGATACATGGAAGAAATCCAGCCCCTAAGAACGTCCAAGAATTAAAATTCATGTTGGTGCAAGAGTGGGATAATTTGTCGCAAGAAATGATTGATGACATCATTTAAAGCATGAAGGATCGTATCCAGACTCTTATCAGAGCCCGTGGTAGCAATAAGCGTTATTAATTTTCTTAAATGATTTCTGCAAGTTTTGAAAATACAAGTTTACATTTGACAATACAGAAATTTTATTTTACTGTATTTCCGTTTATTTTCTTTTGCGTCATTAATTAAAGTATTTTTAACTCAATTATTATATTTTTTTTATAAATTTTGCCTCACTTTGAATATATTAAAATAAAAACATTCAGTTATTATAATATTTTTTAAGAAATTCAATGTTTAACGCGTGTTCCTCTAATTCTGCCGGCGTGTGTAGTATGTTTAGAATGAGAAAAAATTGCTTTACTTTTATAATTTTATGAGTAACTAGTTTTTACGTGCGTCTATCTACATAATTCTTTACATTATATAATGTAGGTATTTATAGTGTAAAAAATTGAAATATAGTTTACTACACTGATCCATCACACACATATATGTAAGTTAGTCCGACTTATACATATTTGGTTTAAATATTTAATAAACTCTTTTTTAAGTTGACCTATATATTTAATTAAATCGATGGTTCTGACGGTGTTCATAAATTGCAACATTATTACTCTGGTATGGGCCTAGGTAGGCTGGTTCTTGAATTTTTAGTAAATATTTCGCCAATGTAATCCTCGAAATATATTTGCAGAGTGCATAAAATGAGCAATTGTTGCTATGTCACTTTTACAACTCGACCTTGAATTGTTTGATTTTTTGTCAAGAATTCGTCTGTGCGTACATAATTAAGTCGACAATCCGAATCAAAACAGACAGAATCTCTGTGATAAAAAGTATATAAGTATATACCTATTACATATAGGCTATACCTGTCGAACCTCGTTGTTTAAAACGTGTTTATGTGCATCTACTACTTATGACTAATGCGGCTTCGATCCCACACCGATAAAAAAACTTACTATTAGCTTTAGATATTAGGTATTAGAAATTGCGTCAAACTACAAAACCTCTTTATGGTAACCAAAATATGAAAGCAATATAGAAGACCAATGCATAGTTTCATAGGAATTTTTATCGTTTAGCGCACTTTCTACTAAATTCCTTTTTTTTATTGTTCTATTGTTGATGGACTAACCACTCTCAATCATACTCTCGATTGTAGAGGAGGCCCGTGCCCTGCAGTGGGACGTATATGGGCTGATATAGATACGGATATGTTGTATTCTTTATGAGACAGTATCTTGATCAGTAGTGGCTGCACAGCGCAACAACTGATTAGACACAACTTTCGATGCAGTTGCTATATAATAAATATTGCCAAAATGCATTAACTAGAACTACACAGTTGTATGGAAATTTACATCATAAGATTAATGTACTGTTCGAACCGAATAAACATGAATAGTGACTGTACCATGACCACCTAGATATTAGTTCTAATTGCCATTCCAAATGCGTTATTTGTTAAAATAGACTGTTATTATTAATCATATCGCTAGACATTTTAATAAACAACCACGCCTAGCCGTAGCCGTCCATTTAGCTCAGATATTTACAGCAATTAAGGATCGTTATCACACTCGGCATTTTCATTGTCGCTTAAATGTAGGGCTTTGTAAGGTTCTAAAAGCCTTTACCAAGACCTATAGTTTAATAGCGGTCGGTTTTAGCACCTACATTTTGATTCTATACACAATAGATGATGTAATTTTAGTTTCTAATCTTTGAGTCTAGATTCGTGGATCTAAAATCACCTTTCACGTCTAAAGCTAGTTTTTATGTTTAGAAAGTTGAATGGTCTAACACTAACTGTTTTAGGTGCTTTGTAGTTTGGAGTATCTTTATAAGTGATTCCAACCAGTTGTTTTTTTAGTATTTTGGTTTATTATGCACTATTAGTATCAGCGTTATCTCCTAGGGTAATCGGATCTAATCTCTTTAATAATAAGATTGTATAATCATTTCCAAACTAGCGTATAAAAGGTTAAGTGAACATTAACAAGTTGTATTAGATTATGAGTTTTATAATAAAACCCTCGGTTTTTCAAATAAGAAGGTCTTCCTAATATTTATCTTTCATTAATATTTTTGACTTCAAGATGGAATTTGAAACAAAATGTTAGTCTGACAGACATAGACAATGACTTTGTCGCCCACAAATATTATATTCAGTTCCAGAAGTTGTGGGACGAAACAATTTTCTCAAACTTCCAATAGCCACGCCTCTACACTTATCGTGGGTTCAAGTTTATGTGTGAAACTAATGTAGTATTTATTACACTACTAGGGGTGGGCAACAAATTATTTCTCGTACTGTTTTATATGTAGGTATACAAACTCAATGCCACCCTCTGTACTGCTTTTCCTGTAGCTTCCTCCCCGGTTCCTTTATATCCTTTATATCCGTCTCAATCACACTTACGACATGCAATCCAGTTGTATCACATCTGTTTGAGTGTAAAAATATAACAATTTTATCAGAATTCCTTCCTCATCCCACGGGAACATTACATTGTTCGGGATAAAAACTGTTAATCTAGGGTGTCAGCTAACTCCTTTAATTTCATCGCAATCAGTTACGCCGTATCTGAGTTCATATTACACAACAGCACAAACAGACAAATATATTATATATATATATATATATATATATATATATATATATATATATATATATATATATATATATATATAGATTTACCTTCTGAGGAATTTCAAAGCGAGATCCCTATCGTTGGGTGTGATGGTGCGGATGGTGTAGGAAGAAGAATTCATGGTCCGAGGCCGGAGACCCAGGTCGGCCAGCTGAGCCGGCAACTCATCCGCAAGCTGCGACAAAGAACATATTGTTAGGACAAGTATTAGTAATAAAGTTTAAGTTGGTGGATAGGCATGTTTGAACAGTTTTCTTTGGAAATCCTTAGGGCTAAGTTTAGCAGCAGACTCTATACCTGTAAAATATGGGTTTTTATTGTTTATATGTGTCTGACGACCTGGTTAAGGTCGCTATGGGTCGCTGGTTGCAGGCAGCTTTCAAAAGGTCTTTGTGGCAATCCATGGGGGAGGCTTATGTTCAGCCGTGGACTTTCTATGTCTGAAGCAAAATACGGTATGCATCTATCTGAAGACTTGACTAAGGTCACAGTAAGTCGCTGAGTGCTGTCAGCTTTCAACAAGTATATGTGGCGATATATGACGGAGGCCTTTAATCAGCAGTGGACTACCTCTGGCTGAATAGAGACAGAGAAAAAGATAGAGAGAGAGAGAGATATCTGTCTGAACAACTTTGATGTTTATTTTTTTTACTACTAATAAGCCAGTAAGCATGTATGTATGTAAATACAAAATTCACTTTATTTTATAAGGTAAATAATAAGAGATTGGTGTCTTGGTTAGGTAAGCACATATAAACTACATTTTTAAGCTGATTAACTTCATAACAGTTTGATGTATATTATATCGACTACTACATAATGAGTAATGTTCTTTGCTCCTTTGCGGTATAGTAAAACTTGTCCAATATAGCCAAATTGTTTTGTAACAATTCACAAGAGTAAATCACATTTTACTGCAAAATATACATTGAAACTATACGAATAGTTACAGTCGCCACTTTTCATGCAATTGCAATAAAGATAATTAATATCAATACTTTTAGGAATGAACCTCTTCCACATGTTAGCAAAGGTTTTCTCAGTAAATTTAACATTAGTAAAACTGATATTGTTATTTTGATTTAGTTGTATCGAAACATTTTATTCTATGCATTTTAATCGTCGACGTTTTAATATTAATTTTGACATGACATATTCATAACCAATGTGTTAATGTATCAACAGATTATATATAATTTCAAATGAATATTTAACGTTGTAAAGAGGTTCTTAGAATTTCAATAGAAACATTAATCAAAATAGTCTTGGAAATACGGGGTTGTACAAAGAGACAGCAGTGGGTAGAGTGGTTTCATATTGACGGAATTTCTTTTCAATTCATTGGTATAAAATATGTTTTTGTTTATTTATACATAATATATCTTCATGTATGTTTGTTAAGTATTTATAAATTCATGTTATCTGATTGGTCAAAGATAATTTAGAATCTCTTACTCAAGATTAATTAGTTGTATTTAGATTTGTTTTTTTTTTTAAGATTTGACCTAGTGATAAAGATTCGATGGCTATGTGACAGGTATACCGTAGTCTGGGCATCACAGTTGTTTCATATTGTTGTAACTATGTATTTTTTTTCAATAGCCTGTTCTGTCCCACTACTGGGCAAAGATCACCCTTAACTCCTTCCACTTATCCTTATCAGTTGCTGATGGCATCCAAGTGCTGCTAAATTAGTCGAGATCGTCGCGCCACCTTTTCCGAGGCCTGCCGCGTGGCCTTTTGCCATCCTTAGGCACCCATTGAGTGGCAATCTTTGGTCACCTTTTTGGGTGCATCCGTGTGACGTGGCCCACCCAATCATATATCATCATCATCATCATCAATAATATCATAAAGATTTATTATTATTATTAAAGGGAAGTAAAATTGGGTTAAGTACCTTGAAGTGTCTACATTCTTTTGTTATGGGTCATTATTAGACCGCAAAGAATCAGGATATTGTTATATTCTTGTACATAAGGAAGTGGGTATTTACTAAGCCATTAAATTATATATGTCCTAGTACATAGTGGCAAACTAACTGGATTATGATTTATCGCAATAGCCTTGCCTCCTATTGATCATAGCTTTGTCATCAACGCAAACAAAGGAACATTACTACAAATGCAATTGAACGAAATTGCAATCGATTTATTTTATACTTCCTATAAAGCTTCAGAGACTAACGTGAACTGAGTTAATAGACGAAAAAATTCGTTCTATTAACGAGCTATTAAAACATGCCTTTTAAGTATAAAAGGTATTCTAAGCTGTAATTGAAAAAATCCATATAAAGGAGTTCGATGTGTTTTTGTCTTTTTGGTGTACAAATTAGGCCAGAAACAAACTACTGAAACGCCACGCAAGGAAGCATCACGTGTTCGTAGTGTGGTTTTGGTCATAAAAATACTACGATTTGATTTGATTCAACACGTGTCGCGTCCGGTCGGGTCGCATGGCGTTTACCTATGTTTCCGGCTTTACAAATTCTCTGATTTACACACACGAACATAAGGCTTTTATTCTTTTTATTTTATTTTAGGTAGGTAGAGGCGCTACCAGGACATTTTACTTATCGCCTTATGTGTGTCACAGGTGGCGAGGCTATATTTAGTTTACCTATGTGAAATATTTTATTTTAATAGTTGGGACAGTGAATAATTAGTACTAATAGAAAGTCCTCTCAAACTTTCTAATATATTGCAAAATCTATTATTTTTAGGATTTGTAAAGGCTTCATCATTTCTTTTATAAAAGTAATGAATGAGCTTTTATACCGAGAAATGCTTGTGAAAAAATCCAAATTTTCTTTTAACCTTATAAAAACCTGTTGGCGGCGTGAAATCTTAGTACTCTCCGTTGTATAAACTCTATTCACATTTTAGATTGAATTTCCTGTGAAACGCGTTATCGGAATCAAAGAGTCTGAGAATTTCTTTTCATAACTTTTTCATTACTATTTGCCCTTTTGAATTCTACAGGGTTTTATTAATTCCTTTGTTTTTCTAGTTATGTTACATAGTCAAAGATTCTACCGTAAGACGAGGAATATATCTATACTATTTCGACTTTGGTTGTTAGTGAGCTGAATTAACAATCAAACCAAGTTAGTATTATATCGGGCAGCCGATCCAAAAGTAATTAGATTGTCGGAAAACTTCTGAGCTTGTTCGATGGCTGATTCAATATCAAGTTGATTGCAACCGACCACAAAGTGAATGTTATAAGTTTAAGCTCAGCAATACAAAACTCTTAAACTAATGATTGAACCATCTGATCTTCCCTGAAATCTAAATAAACTAATCAAACTAAAATAATATTATAATGTGTTAATAAACTCTCTTCAGCCACAGGAAGTCCAGTGCTGAACATGGGCGTTCGTCATTTCCACATCTACCAGTTGGAAGCGGCCTGCATCCAGCGATAATAAATAATTTTAATATTTCCGTTGACCCCAAAAGCGATAGTGGGACGATTTCGATAGATTTAACAGGGACTGAAGAAAAAAAATCTGAATAGAGATGCATGGAATAATTTTAGGGAGGCCTTTGTCTAGCAGTAGGACCTTTTATTTTGATAATAATAATAATTACATTATGTAATTTGTAAACGCTTATTTTTCATCCCGTAATTCTTTGTTTTTATTGAGACTTGCTTGCTAATAATTTACCTACATTGACTTACAAAAGCCCTTTTACCAACCGTTTATTTTCATTTGTCCGGTCGTGTCGCCTTGGTGCAAATACTTAGCATAAACCTTTGTCAAGCGACATAATAAATATGTATGACTTCCAGATGGTGATATAGTCTGTTCCAGTTGTGGAGCAATAAATTAAACTAGGAAAATAGGCAACAATTTAATTTAAATCTAAACTTCAAAATAGGAAGCTGTGAATAAGGGATAAAAACGAAGTCAGATACACGAAATGTTAAAAATATATTTATTCGAATTTTTCGCTTATATTGTGAACCACTGCTGGGAAAAGGCGTCTCTTTTATTCCTCCACATGTCCTTGTCCTCGGCAATTTCTTGCCATTTTTGTTCGAATGCATCCAATACGTCTTTCCACCGCATCTTCGGTCTTCCACGTTTTAGATTTTAGATTATAATATGTGGGATGTCATGAATTTTTCTGATCACGATGTTTTTGCAATCGTTTATTTTAATACTAGATGACTAATAAATAAAGGCTAATTTGGGGAAATGAGGTGACGTTAAGAGTGAGACCCACTTTTTCATTATTACTGAGCACATTATGTTTTTCAATTCTCTTATTTATTTGATATGTGTTTGTGTAAATAGTATATAGTTTTGTATTTGCCACAAGCATTTGTGGAACACGTACCAGTCTACAGTTTAGTACATTTAAATGTCACGGCTTGCGATATAATTCTGTCTGTGGTCACGATCGGGCTCTAATTAAATGGCCGCAAATATCTACCTTCTAAAGCTTTCGAAACGCTTTGAATTTACTACCATTTCAAATGATCTTGTTTGCTTGCCTAATTTTAGGCGTCTAAATTCAGTTAAAATTTAAATATTCTGTTCATTAGCCAATATATTTTACGTCGAATCAAATAAACTGATGTTATTAAAATCTAATTGCATCTTGTATAATGCGTTTGCAAATGTGTTAGTGATAATCAACGTATTTCATTAAGGGATATATCATAACATTATCAACACCGAGATAAAACAGATCATAACATAAACACAAACTCCGCCTTTTTCCCAGAAGGGGTAGAGAACGCATTTTGCATTGTATGTACCGTCCCAAAATATGATAGAGGGAGAGTATAAATTTCTGACTCCGGGATGATAATAGAAAAATCCAATATCACTTTTACCGACCCATTCGTATCTGAGGCCTCAGCTTTGTAAATTGTAACCGTACCGTAGTACGTTACCGTTCAAATATTCGATCCAATATAAATGGTTGCACCCACATCTGGGTTGTATGCGTATTGTGTTTATGATACATAATCAGTTGCAAACTATGCAATCTCCATTAAAGCAATATACATAATTTTATTACCATAGAATAAATTCCCCCGCATTATTACATGTGGAGTAAGGAAGTGATTTGCCTGGTTGTAAGCGATTGTCTGTGTCAGCCCATATACGTCCTACTGCAGGGCACGGGCCTCCTCTACAATCGAGAATATGATTGCGAGTGGTTAGGCCATATAGTCCACCACGCTGGCCTAGTGCGGGTTGGTGGACTTACATACCATAGAAATTCTTATAAATAGCGTTGCTGATATTATCTGGTTGAGGCTGTCAATAACTAATTTTAGACAAGTTTGTAAGTAGTAATATATCATTGTAATTGATTGATTAACTAAACTAGATAATTGTCTAGATCAGTGATTGTTAACCTTTAGACAAGAGTGTCCATTTGACAAAAAAATCTAGCAATTGGCCACCCAGTTGATTGACTGGTTTGGTTGTTTGTTAATATAGTAACGAAATGTAAATGAATAAAGGGTCTTTCTATCAATAAACACATGCATAAAATATTTTAAGGATAGGATTGCTCCGCGGACTATCTGGGATAGTTCTAGGGACCAACGTTTTAGAACTACTGGTCCAGATAAACTTAAAAGAGAGGTTGACTGGCAGAGAATGCCTCAGGCATTAAGTCCGCCTTTATACAGTTTATGTATATGAAGCATTAAATAAATAAAATCAATTTGAAATAATTTGATAATTACCTTTTAGTAACTATTATTAATACATAAACTAGATTTGATAAATACTAATGGCCTTATTCATAATCACTTTATAAACGTATTTTTATTATGGAATGTTTTGTCTTTCGAAAGGGACAAATCCTTCAATAACTAAAAAAAACATTATTTCAAAACGGTTCAGGCGTTTTCGAGTAATCGATGAACATATAAACAACAAAGATTCCGAGGAATTGAGAATCTCCTTTTTTGACGTCGTCGGTTAAAAATAACTCTGAATAATGCCGTGACTATCGGACGTCCACATATGTCATCATCATCTCAGTCACAGGAAGTCCATTGCTGAACATACAATTCCTATAAAATTGGTTTAGAAAAGAGAACTGTGTTTTCCTGGCATAAATAGAATGTGACTGGAGGAAGCCGGTTGACGTTATGACTTCTGGTATTGACTTGTTGCAACTAATTCTAATACATTAATGGACACCAACATAAACATTAAATCCGGTTATGGACATCAATATAAATGTTAAGATAACGATCTCTGCGACTAACCTCTGCAGAGAATTTATGTATTTAAATCTACTTATATAACAGTATTTAGAATAATGAAATATTGTTTCTAGATTTTTATCAATATGCATCTTCATAATGACAATTTTCATTATCTTTGAAATGGAAAGGACTCATATATGGGTGATTATACAAAAGTTGGGTAACTCTTGAGGATATTTTGTTTACTATAATAATTAAATCAAATTATAACAAATTCGGGTGCATATGATGACAAATGTAATGATTATATTGTTCCAAATCGGGCCAGTCACTTTTTTAAGTAAATTATGAGATATTTAAAATTTTCTGAATTTGACTGCCAGGGGACTGACGAGGCTAACATAGTACTGATAAAGTACACAATTTTCTAAGAATTATAATGAAATTTAATAAGGATTAGTACAAATCTCTTAGTTTTTTTAATAATGGCACATGTCTTTTAAGTATTCAAATCACTTAGTAACAATTAAAAATAATTATAAAATTAAAATAAACGTAAATACCAATATCTTCGGCAGCTTTAACTGATTTTAGCGATTTCATTGTCATCGGAAAGAACATATTCCTTGTGGGACCAACTCTTCTTCATTGAAATGCCTATCAACACTAAAAATATACAAATAACTAAAATATTTTATAAAAAAATAAAAACCGACTTCAAAACAAAAACCACAAAACATATTAAAATAATAAGTACCACTGCAAAGCAAAAAATAATATTTATTTCATTGTACTTGTGCATGTTGATTAATTTGCTTAATGACTTGACTAGCCAACAAATCAAAATATATGCGTAACTTAATATTTTATTATTTTTTGGTTTTTTGTTTTGAAGTAGGTTTTTATTAAAAATTTTAGTTATTTCCTTAAGTACTGAAGTTTTTGTTTTTCTTTGTATTCCGCTAATTTAATGGGGCACTTTTAATTCTGGCCAAGCGAGCCTTTTCGGCTTCTCTTTTTTTTCTAATCTTCTTCCCTAGTCAAATTGCTTTTAGTGTGCCGTATGATATTCTAAACTGAAATATAAAATAGAAATGCTTATACACGGTAGCAATTAAGATAAAAGTGCTCTAAAACAACAACAAAAAGCAGTATTATGGAGACAATTCAATCATCTGGCGCGATACCTGACAAAGGACTGACGCCAGCGGATTGACGAAAAAGACATAATTTGAGGTTATAATCAGAACTAATGTTTTTTTTGATAATTTCGAATATCAACAATCTACATTTTAACAAATCATAGTTAATTATGTATAAATGATAATAAACCTCAGATTAACAAGAAAATAACGACCCACCACGGGACTGAAATTTTGACTGGCTTTGCATGTGTATAGAAGACAAACACAACCCAAGAACTCGTACAGTTATGGCGGCCGTCAAATTGTGCTGTCCGCAACTAACTTCATTACCAACATTAATACATAAACAGGGATTTGACCTTGACTCGGTGATATATGGCGAGAATTTCAAATTTAAAGAACACACAACGGACTGACGGATGAAAACAAACACAAAGTTTCTTATTTTTTTTTAAATAAATTGGAGAACATTGCATTATGAAAGTTGTAGTATATAATACTATGTTCATCACAGATTGTAGTAAATTAGTAAGTTTTCTTAAATCAATGATAATGTTTAATAGATAGTCACTTGATTGTTGGTTTTCGGGATTGTGACATGCCAAAGGACTGACATTTTAAGTATTAATTTTGTTTTTTTATTAACTTGTATTTAAAATGAATAAGTGAAATTGGGTGACCATATAAAGGACTTTTCATTGTTTTAAAATAAGTTGTTATTTCAATAAAATATAATAAGACTTTGTATATATTGGCTGATGACAGCGAGTTACCCAATTTTTGTATATTCACCCATATCTAGATTGATAAAAAATACATTTGGAAATGACTTATTTCTATTTTCCGTAATTATAATGTTTCGATTGAGATGCCAGAACCTGTTCTAAATATGGAAGAGTATGCGTTCGGATGTGTTTCAGCGGAAAGCAAAATCTGCTCCGAAGGCGGGGGTGTTGCCTATAAAAATAGTAATAACTAGAAGATAAGGATAGCGAAATAGAATAGAGTTTTTTAATAAGACTAGTTTAACTTTTAGTTACATTTTAAGCTGATAGTATTTTAATAGTAAACATCCAAATTCGTAGTAATAAAATTTATTTATTTATATAATTACATATATACATACATAAACTCACGCCTTTTTCCCAGAAGGGGTAGGCAGAGGTGCCAGGACACCCACATTTCGCCTTGTATGTTCCGTCCCACAATGTGATAGGTGGCGAGCCTATCGCCATATCAGGCACAAATTCCTGACTCTGGGTTGATAATGAATAGAAAAATCCAATATCACTTTGCCCAACCCGGGATTCGAACCCGAGACCTCAGCTTTGTAACCGTACCTTAGTACAACTACGCCACCGAGGCAGTCCAGTATTTATATAATTGCAGAGTAATAACATTAATAGTGTTGAAATAAATTGAACTTGAAAATATAATTTCGATTAAACATGAACGTTTAATATATAATAGATTATTTAAATATAAAAATAAAACATTCATTTCATTCATGAAATCGTAAATTTGAATATTTACGTTGTATGGTATTTAATTCTTTACAGTTTCAAAATACTTAGTTCATGACGAAAGTTATATCCTAGACATTGAAGATTTTTTATAATTACTAATTTGCACGCACTGGGTTCTTTGTTTTATAGTCATTTAAGATTTATTTTTTGATAAGATATGATTCTTTATTTATTGAAACACACAACCATTAATACTAATATAATTATAATTATTCAACATATGTATACTCTGGTCAACATATATGATTCGATATTATGATTTCCAAACCATTGTATTGGAAGCTGCTAGCTAGCATCCATTAACCTGCGATGTAATTGATATTACTGACATTAAGAAAAATCGCTTCGGTCCCGAAATATCTAAAATTACAAGTTGTGTTAGTAACGAAGTCAATAGGAGCGAAATTGTATAATAGGTTACTTAAGATCGAAAGAATGTTATAACAAAAACTTGTATGTAATAAATTACATTTTCCAAAGCTCTACATACAATATTCATGTTTATATTTGCAATCAATTATTAATTAGTCAGTTGCAGTTCTCAGGAGAATAATTACTAACAACCTAATATTATATTAGAAAGGAATTTCCGACCCGACCAGACAGTAGACCAGCGTCACGAGCCTAACTCTGTTCATTTGCAGAGAGCAAACAATTATCGTTCAATATGTACTGATATTATTTGACAACTTCCGTGGTAGAATTGGTTAGACGCCGGCTTTGAAACAAGAAGCCGCGGGTTCGATCCCCGCACCGAAGCTTATATTTGTATGATTCACAGATATTTGTTTCGAGTTTCGGGTCTGGGTATTTGTGAGACTCGATCTTAGTGTGTGGTTGGAACTATATCCTCGTATGTGACTGTTGTTTTTATTTATTTATTTAAAAATAATTATAATATCAATAATGTTCAGAAGCTGATAGGACAAATATTCCTAGAACAGTAAACAAAAACCTTGTATTTAGGCTAGAGGCCGCTGAGGACGCAGATGCGGTTATTATTGCCAACTACTGAATTAATTCATAGAATAATAGTATCGTATCTCAATTACTGTCACACGGGTTCTTGTAATGAACGACCTTCTGCCATTCAAGAACATGGAGTTACATGCAAGAGGAAAAAATAGGTATTATTGACAAGATTTTTAGCGTTATTAAATAAAAGAGCTAATAGTCAAAGCAACATTTATTATAGGTACCTACGTAGCAGAAGCTACGTAGGAGCCTATGACCGCAAATTATCCTAATTTGAATCAATCTTACAAATACTTGCTTTGGTACTAAAAGTGGGTGTGGCCTGTTGATAAACGGACTAGACATGACTGCCAACATATTCACGGTGGTCGCGGGTTCAAATCCCAGAACACACCTCTGACTTTTCGGAGTCATGTGTGTATTGGTAGTCAATTACCACGCACTAAAACGGTGAAGGAAAACATCATGAGGAAACCTGCATACCATGGCGATTTCTATGGAATGTAAAGTCCGCCAACCTGCACTAGGCCAGCGTGGTGGACTATATGGCCTAACCACTCTCAATCGTATTCTCTATTGTAGAGGAAGCCCGTGCCCTGCAGTGGGACGTATATGGGCTGATATAAATAGGTACTAAAAGGAATTTAGTTGCACAGCTGGATTTTCATAACTTGCTTGTTCAGGCTACCGATCAAAACTTTCACCATAGCCGTATAACATTTGCAATGTGCTCCTAGGATCATTTCAGGAAATCACGACACTATTAGAGGCAACTGGATATAAGACCTTTCTAAATAAGGCATTTTCTGACTTATATAGTTTTGTCTACTTCCGTGGCGCAGTTGGAAACCAGAGTTCGGGCTTGATCCCCACACTGAAAAAAATATTTGTGTGATCCACAGGTATTTGTTTCGAGTCTGGGTATTTGTGAGACCGAAAAAGTCTCTCGTAGTTTCTGATACGCACGACACAAGACTCGATTATTATGGGGATAGGACTATGTATGTCTGTTGGGTGTATTATTATACCTATTTAGCTTTGGACATTCTCAAGATAATGAATATACACACGGCTCAGAGGACATCAGCCGAACTTCCTTAAAGATTTTTTCAGTGACGATAGTGCCATATTAAATGGATAACTTAACAATAGCATTATTTCCAAGGCAGACTTTTGATTAATTTGTTGTCATTTTGACGGATTATCTGTTTATAAAAATGTATCCATCTGAAATTATGTGAAACGCGTTACTATTGTGTGGAACAATGAATAATGCATTACGTAATTATCATATTAAAATTATAAAGTAGCTCTGTTAACATGATGGTGCCTGGGCATCTATTAATTGAATTGTGTTCTTGCGAATATTATCACTTATATTATTTTTGCTGGTCAGGATTTTTGTATCAGCTAGCATATTGAATATAGTGGTTCAGGTTGGCTCAGGGTCACTCAAAGCGCTATGGAGAGGGCTATGCTCGGTATTTCCATACGAAATCGAATTAGCAATGAGGAGATCTGTAGGAGAACTAAGTTTACCGACATAGCCCTTAGAATTAGCAAATTGAAATGGCAATTGGTCGGACACATAGAACGCAAAACTGATAGCCTCAAGGGCCGGAAGGTTCTGGAGTGGGGGCCACGTAGAAGCAAGCGTAGTGTCAGACGCCTGCCTACAAGGTCGACGGTCGACCTGGTTAAGGTGGCAAGAGGTATATGTGGCGACCCTTGGGAAAGGCCTGTGTTCAGTAGTGGACTCTGAGGCAGAAAAAAGTATACAGTGGCTAAGAAATCCGTCATAGTGTCCCATGTGTCGCGTTTTGTGTTCACTATGGTGAAGGTAATCACTATGGTGAACACAAAATAATAGTAATCAGGTCGGAATTATTGTATCAACCGACGATGTATATAAGATATGTATATATGTATATATGTATATATATATATGTATATATGTATATATGATATTAACATAAGGTATTTAATTTCAATCACATGTTTCTTACCACACCAATTGTCATTGGAATATGCAATAAAAATACTCATGTCTATACGGGATGTCTAAATATAGTGAAAACAATTAAACATAATCTCAGAGTATTTTTAAATTATGTACAACTAGCGATCGGACGCGGCTTCGCCCGGTGCAGATACTTTTTGAGTCCAGTCCACTTTAGTAACTGAAGCTATTTTGCGTGATAACGATTTTAAATATTTTAACTCAGTTACTACCGTACTTTAAATTTCTCATCACATTCCTTTTGGTGTGAAAGAGTATCGAATATATTTCAATTCCTAAAACATCCCACAGGAATACTTCATTTTGTCGGGATGAAAAGTAACCTGTGTTAATTCAGGGTGTCAGCTATCTCTATACCAAATTTTGTCAAACTTGGTCCAGCGGTTTGACCGTGAAGATGTAGGTAACAAACACACAAACTTTCGCATTTAAAATATTAGTAGGATGTCACCTGGGATGGTGCGAAACATGTAGGTTAAATTAAATACCTTATATTAATATCACCCTGTATAACATGTTGAGGTGACGACGCATACCAACTTTGTCTTGTCATTGTAAAAAAAGCTTCTGTATTAAACAAGCATACTTAGCAACTTATTGATTGATTACAGTCCTTACTCATTATCTAATGTAGGTGCAATCAATTATATATCGCTGATTGTGTCAAGGTTCTTTTAAGGTAAACATCTAATTTATCATAGCCAGCTAATTCCAAGAGTACAGTTATCCGGAAGCTCAAAGGTATTGCCAACATGGCTATACAACCGGAACGCAGAAATATAAGGTAATATTCATTGTAGTAAAAGGGCTTCCGCATGTCCTAGCAGGGAAATAGACCAGGTCGCTTTTTATTATCTAGAGATTATCTAGATCTAGAGTAAAACACATTGAATACTTCTGCAGACTATACGCCTCTATGTGTCATATATTTTAAGACCTTAGCGATCTTTTATGTTAAAATCCATTATTAGTAACTTATTTTATTTATCTTCGTAGACAACTTTAGCATTCCAAAAAGAACTTTACTTTTATGTAAGAATTTCTATGGCATGTAAAGTTCGCCAACCAGCCTAATGCTAGCGTGGTGGACTATATGGCCTAACCACTCTCAATCATATTCTTGATAGTAGTGGAGGCCCATCCCCTGTAGTAGGATGTAAATAGGCTGATAAAGATTCCAAAATATCTTGAGACCACGTTTTTGAAAGGGTATCCTGTTTTTTTTTTAATTTAATTCAGTACTATCCTTATTTTGTAGAGTAAGTTACTATTCACATACACGTACAAAATTAATATGCTTATAAAATTAGTATGGAAATTATCAAGTTATGAAAATAAACAAAACCTAACACAAGTCGTAATTAAAATAAAGAATTCAGTGAATATATATTTTTATTTGCTTACGGCTGATATTTTAAATACGTTACATATATTCTTTAAGTATAATTACAAAAAAACGCGTGTTCTCAGATAGTCTATGATAATATAAAGAAAATAAAAAAGTAAATGAAGGTTTAAATTATTTATGGCTTTTTAGTTTTTGAGTGGTTCTAACAACCTGTATGATGTTTTTTGTATCTTTAATTATTTCGTGCTATTAAACACTAAAATAGAAATCTTGATTTTGAGTAAAGTTTTTCTAAGCATAACGTTTATACCTATTTGCTAGATGTTATTCATTTCGTTGATATTTCCTCTATTACAAACGCTATTTTGATTAAAAAAAAGGAAATTAAAAGTCAATCCATGGAATTGCTTAGGGCACTCAGGGCCAAATTCAACAAAACACTTCATCACACTATCTTTCATGTCGATGCGGGATCGAACCCGCGATTCTTCGATTCATGGTTTATGTCTACCTAACTGCACCATATAGCGAGAAAGAAGAGGGAAAGAAAGAAGAAAGAAAGAAAGAAATTGCTAGCTATTGTTATTTGTAAAACAACTTGTCCGATGTGAACTTTTGACGCATTTCTGGGCTATAGATTGTCTATGATCTTTTGGCGACCGAATGCAATTTTCATGCCATGCCATCGAAAAAAAATTAGGAAGATTTTTTGTTTACTGTCATTCTATTATATTGGACATGTCAATAGATTACGAGTATAAATGCTTGTTAAATATGATGAAAAAAAAAACTCAAAAATGGATTATAAACATATTTTTAAAATTTGTTTGTAGTTTTCAAATTTCGCCACGCGCCTATAGAAGATATATGACTTATATCGACGAATTTAGATGTCAGTTGGGGCCCATGTCAAATTTAAAGCGGAATAGTTGTATGATCTCGATACAGTCAGTTCGTGACTAGTTCATTCGTGGCATTAGTCAAAATGTGAGAGTCAGCGTGGGTGCTTACGACACACAATCCACGTGTTGTTGCACCTTGAGGCACCAAGTATGGCCTAGGAATTGGCCTCAAAAACGCACTTAGTATGGACATCTCACTTACTGATAACTACAATGCTTTGTTTAACTTTTTGTTTTATATTATTGTTTAAAGTAAATTTGTTTTGATAAAAATGGATGAGTCGAAGATGCTGAATTGCTTAGACTGGTGAAAATTACTAAAATAAAAGTAACAATCAAAAATACAAAAAAAAAAGACAATAATAAGATGTTAATAACTTACTGTTGATGAAAAGATATATGTTTTCATTTTCATACCGTTATCTGAAATTATATAGTTTAAATTTGGGCGAAAGCTTCATAGCTTTCATAGCTTCTTGATGCTTTGAAATATAAATCTGATTGAATAGCCATTTGTAATCAAATTGGCAATAATTGGTTTTCCTTAAACTGTGGTCATTTTATTGGTGTGTGAAGGACGTTTTTGAATATTTCACAACACCCAAGAACTCCACTTGTATGAACCAGCGAAGGTTCGAGACATTGCTACACAACTAGATTTATATGCAAGGCAAAGCACGCTCGGAAATCTAAGGTAATCAGCATTTTGTTACAAAATACTGTACATTGTACAATGAGGTTGTATAATTCTTGCTGAGTTCGCTACGAACAAAGAATCCAGGACGTAATCATTGTAAAAAATATCTAATAATGAATTGCAATAAATTGTGCTTGTAGTTAGTTTTAAGCGGATATCTGGTGGTGGATTGTACGATTTATAAGAATTAATTAATTTTAAATAGTTAAAGCTCGAAATTAGGAAGCAATTTGTCTTATTGCTTCGTTGTAGTATCCTCTCAGAAGTGACAGCAAGTGAGTGAAAGGCCATGGGTTCGAATCTCAGGTCTGGTAGTTCAAGTGTGAGTTTATCAGTTTGAAACAGTCTCGTGGCTTGAATTTGTGCCGGGATGCAAATAAGCTCAGCGAACAGAGATGCACCAGCATACTCTGTTTTCATCTCTACTTCCCTCTTCGGATATATATCATTTATGTGTTTTTCTATGTATTGCAGGTATGCCACTTGTAATCACCGGATATCGAACATACGCCATTAACATTGACTTTTTATGGCTAAATATGATGTCTCAGATTTTTTTGTAATTATTGGAACCATCTAGCAATCTCATTGACACACCATAAAATACTTATCCTCTGAAAATATGGAACCATCTACATTTTTCATATTGAACACACGCTATATACTAATCTGAAAAATTAGTGTAGAAGTGCAAAAAACGTGTAATATTTTTATTTACTCGATAATTGCAAAGGTGAAATCCCTTCTATCTTCGGGTACGGATATACCCGAATACGGATATATCCATTAAAGTAAAATGTTAAAACTGAACTGTTCTTTACATCAGGACTATTGCTATCATCTTGGCAGTATCTGTATCAGCCCACATACCTCCCACTGCAGGGCACGGGCCTTCTCTACAATCGCGAGTATGATTGAGAGTGATTTAGACCTTAAAGTCCACCACCCTGGTTTTGTGCGGGCTGGCTGATTTTACATTACACACAAATTCATATAGATTGCTATGGTATGATGCCTCACGATGTTTTCCTTCAAATAATAATTATCATTAGCCCCACAAATGTCTCTTTCAAATCATCAGCTTTAGTTGCAGCTTCCTCACTGACTACGTCACACATCACGTCAATATTCTTAGCGATACGGAACAACATGGCTTACCGATCAGGGCCGAGTACACAATTATTCTTACTGTGTATACGAAATAATTTTACTGTCTTACCCTTATTTTCTTACTAGTTTACATAAACAAGATAAGCGTGTTAAATGCAAATTAATTAATTAAAATAACTACAGTATGTTAATGTAATAAAAAAATTAAATATGCACAAGTATGGAGTGTGGTCTCTAAATTGGTTACATTATTAAACTGTAGTTTTATGTTTTATAGTTTTGCTTTAATTTACATTTTGCTTTTGTTTTGTCGTCTTGGTGTCAGACTATAATATAAAAGTGACATTTTAATAACGAATAAACTACATTTTGACCTATGTACCAAAAACAAATTAAATTGTACATTCTTTCATATGTAACAATCTAAGTCGTCGTCGAACGTCGTGAGAAAATTCAATATGGTACTTTTGATTCTAGGAATGTTATTCATAAAGAAATTCTTCTACCTGAAACACCTCGAAATAATCCTACCACGTCCAATGTTAACTGGAGTTTCTTTTTCTTTTACATATGTGCACAAACTTCTTGTAATTCTCAGCTGAAGCGTTGTATTACCGAATGCATTATATTGAAGAAGTTATGGAAATAATTATAGTTCTTTAACACTAATAATAACTCTTTCGACACTTGATATTACACTCACAATTATTTACACTATAGTTGTTTTTTTTTAATTTATGTTTAACAATTCTCTTAGTTATTAAGTTTTCATGTTCACAATAACAATTCAACTGTGATTAATAACTGCGTTTCAAATATCCAAGAATTTGCTATTTCAGGAAAACCAGCCGCGGTGTTCACGAACTGTATTCGATGCAAAACTATTCATTGCTTTCAATACGCTTTGCTTGGCTGACCGAAGCTAAAATTAACTTCATCGATCTAGTCCAAATTTAGATGCACTAAGGGAACCTAGAGATGGGATTTCGACCTTTAAGGTAACAGGAAACGTGGTGAGTTGAAAATAAATAAATTAAATTTTGAAATATTAGTTTACTTTGTCTACCTGTTTTATAAAATTTGAGATTGGCATTAGAAGATTTTCATGCGCGATGCAGAAATATTTGATTGGCATTTTAGTTAACATCCTCCCGATCGGAAGTTGGTTCTAGCTACAAAAATTTGAAAATCACTACCAAATATATGGTTAGGCTATCAAAACCAGGACTTCATGGGCCACAAATCAATCTTCCAACATGAATGAGGTAATAAATAAAATAAAATGAGTCATTACAATGCCTATTGATCCGGCTTATCTGACGACAAAGAGCTTATGAATGTCCTAGGTCCTTTGAAAGCTAAGTATTGAGGTCAATACCATTCTACTGCATTCCATTTTTATTCTAATAGACGCAGGACCTCGCATTAATCAGAATAAAAGTCCTATGCATTAATTGATAAAACTAGGACAAAAGAGATCGTATTACTGATCTTGAAGATCTTCCCTAATATGACGTAGGGTACACTCCATATTGATATTTATACACACACCGATTTAATCATAGTTTTAAAACCTATTTCAGTTATCGAATGTCTTCTTCACCCAAACTGAATTCGAGAATATTTTGAAAGGGACAAAACATTCTAAAACTAAAATTTAAAATATTTTAAATTATCTATGAGGAAGGTCGTTACAAGCTTAGGTCTTTATCACCTATGGAGTTGGTTGCCATTAGTATAACTTTCAGCACCGGGAACACTATAAGATTTTTTTAAACCTAAAATATATACAGGGGAGTGTTTAACCTGGAAAACCAACCGAGGGTTTCGCGGTTGACAATCCATATACCAGCTTGGCAGACTTTCAGATCTCGAGATATAGAAAACATTTTAAAACACAGGATTGACAATATCCCTATTGTAACGCCAACAAAAGAGATTTATCTGAGTTAATGTGTATTTTAATATGCATTAAATTTAAACCTGTATAGTGTTTATGTATCGTGGATTTTGGTGATAATCAAAACGCGATTGGGCGCCCACCCAGAGTGCTGGAATAGACGGGGTTCCATACGACTAGTTTCATTATTTTCAAAGATTTTTGCAATGGGTTTGTTGGCAGAGAGGGAGCACTGTAAATATAATAGTTAAAAAAAACTAAAATACACGCTTTAATAAGATATACAACTAAAAAAGTAAAAATAATTGATACTGAATTTAAGATAAGAAAATGGAGTAAAATACATATATTTTATTGTTACAAAGCGTGGGGTGTTTACAACAATTACTTATCCTCCTGCACCCCACGCTTTGTAACAATAAAATATATGTATTTTACTCCATTTTCTTATCTTAAATTCAGTATCAATTATTTTTACTTTTTTAGTTGTATATCTTATTAAAGCGTGTATTTTAGTTTTTTTTAACTATTATATAATTGTTTTGACTAAAAACATCCATCTACGGCTGTATTTCCAATCAATAACGCCATCTGTTGGTCAGTACTAACATTTGACACTTGAAGAATACAAGAAGCTTATACCCAAATGGAGATTGCTTTCCGTATATAAAAGTGAAGCACAAAAATTTTACCTTGAATGACGTCGCTGATGCCTGCTATCCTTTTCTTTAGCGTAACAATGAATGAACTTCACGTGAACTTCATTCATTGTCACTCTAAAGAAAAGGATAGCAGGCAACAGCGATTGCATTCAAGGTCAAATTTTTGTGCTTCAGTGTTTTATACGGAATGCAATCTCCATTTGGGTATAAGCTTCTTGGAAGAATACAATGTTAACGCCATCTAGCGATGAATGTAGCAATGGTCATCAATTATAAGAATAATTAATCCTGGCGAATCTAATCAGGATAATTATATATTTTAATCGAATTATTGTATTGTCATCGGTCTTTGACAGGTGTGCAAAATTTGAACGGAATCTGGCCGTTTAAAGTGGGTCAAAATCGCGCCCAAAGAAGTCGGAAGTCGAACAATGTCTTGTAAGTATCTGTGCTGTGAATATTTAGCTTTATTGTTGCTCATAAATTAATAATTATTACGTTCAGAACAGACATACACATTCGCGTAAACTCGATATGGCTAAAAACTGCTTTACGCGGAATATTATGTTTATATTATAAATAAATAATGAAACTTAATAACATCTTGTAAATAAACAACTTTCAGTAAGGAAATGCTTTTAAATACGTCATAGCTGGAGGCAAATTCAATTAAAAGGGTTTCAATGATGTATTCAATTACCTTACCTTTGCAATTAATACGAATTAGTTTAAATGTCAGGGTTATTTTCTTATCTAAATTTAGACTTTTAGTTTTTATGCACATAAATTATTTAATAAACATAGAATCTCTTTTGTCTTCTAGTTGGTCGTATTCTAGCGATCGAGAATCCTTAAAGGAACATCATTTTCATGCACGGTATGCGAAATTTTACGATCTAACCTTTTAATTTTGCGAAAGAAATATGAAGCAGAAAAATGATATTACACGCACAGTCCTAATTTATACGGTCTGCAATAATTAAATGCTTTTTCGTATTGTAAATTAAAACGCATTTTGGCCTTGCAACCCCTAAATCCCCAACAAATATGTATTTTTTCAAAAGTTTGATGACGCATTGATCTCAGCGCCAGTATTTGCCAAGTTTATCAAAGCCAGCGTCACATGAACTGCGTCACGGAAGCTGTCGAGTTTATGATTAAATAACACGAACAATAAGACTTGAAATCAACAAAGCATATTAATTTTGTTGCAGCGAAAGGCGATCATCGAACTCTAGGCCTTGATATTGAACGTGAACAAGGCCCGCTCACCGAGGCACCTAGAACATTCAGCAATCATCACAGAAACTTATAAAAACTACTGTAAAACGGCATTTGACTTATCTTGTTTATTCCTTTTAATTCACAAAATTAAACTGTTGATAAGGCAGCCAGCCAGACAAAGCGATGAAATCACCCAGTATAAAACAAAGTCGCTTCCTTGTCTGTCTGCCGCTATGTATGCTTAGATCTATTAAACTACGCAACGGATTTAGATACGGTTTTTTTATAGATATATTGATTTAAGAGGAAGGTTTATGCATATGCACAATACATTATACAGGTGATCACAGTCTGTAAGAAAAATAACATGTGTCCGGTGCGGAGTGAAATCAAAAACATCTGTACCCAGCCGAAGCTGGGCGGGGCCGCTAGTATTTTAATAATTGTTGCTTTATGAATATTAAAACCCATTGTTTAATTAAAAAACTATTAAGGATAATTGAGCTCATGATTTTTCATGTTGAGTTTTTAAACTTCCCGAAACTACTATTTTAAAATCATAGACAAAGATAAACTTATGGTATCTCGCTGTGTAAAACTTTGATAGTATTTTTTGAGATTATAGTTTTTACAGCTGCCATCTTTATGAAGGATGGGTGTATTTTTAAATGTTATAGGAGGCAAACGAGCATGCATGCATTGACCAGTCTGTTGAAGATTTGAAAGAACTGCAACTGTTTATAATAACTTTTATTACACTAATATGCGGCCTTATTTATAGACAGTTTTAAAACCTATTTTACAGATCCAATGCTGTCTTCTTCGCTCAAATTGAATTCCAAGGAGTTTCGAAATCGACAAAACATTCGATATCTATAATATGTTTTAAAACTCTATGATCAATCTATGGCTGTTTGTCATTTGTGGTTTGCTTTTGCAGTCAATAATTTTTTTTTTTTACTACACTTGTAAAGTCTACCAGCCCGCATTAGGTTAGTGTTATGGACTAAAAACTAATTCTTCGAAAAGCGGTAAGGTCGGAAAGGCCACTCATAGTATAATTTAATTATAACTCAGATAATTCTGTAACATGAATTACAAGATTATGTAGGCGGTGACCCGTCAAGTAAGCACAACATTTTATTTCATCCATTTATATTTTATTTTTAGAACAGTTTAATTTAAACAATATAAATTATGTTGTTACGCCGGTAAAATTATATATAATGTTCAATTTGTGTAATTTATTTGGATTGTTTAATTGCAGTTAATATTCATTTACAAATTACGTGACATGAAATTTTTATCACTACTAGTCAGTTTAATTGTGAAATATAATAAAGTAAAATATTAATAAAACCAGTATTGAGTAATATTACTACCTTAGTGTTACTTACAGTATGAATTATCTAGAAACAGCTCATTTAAAAAAATATATAATTGGTCTTCCTACAAATCTCATCTTGGGGCGCGAAAAGAGCGCGGGAAAACTTTGGATGGCAATGATGTTACTTCTGGGCTCTGTTTATCTAATGTCTTATTATTTTAGCCTTTTTTATTCTAATAAGAGGCGAGACGAGGATGCCCAATTGAACCAAGAGCCTATTAATAACAATCAATAAAAATAACTAATATCTATTTTACCTTTTCAGTCGCAGTTTTATTTCTTTAGTTGTTTATCTTTTTTAGTTTTATTTCCAGTTGCCATATTAATTTCTAAAACGATCTTAGCGCCCTTATGAAAAACAAAATAGGGTTATTTTGAAAGTGTAAATACAGATATATCATATCTATTTAAAATACGGTTGTAATGATGGGCTATATTTCCTTGTGATATTATTATCTCTGATTGACTACCGCAATTTGCACTAGATGTAGGTACAATAAATAAAGTTTAGTAACCTAAAGTAAAACATACAAACTTATTAATTAATGACAGTATTAGTAGAGATTGCGGCTTGCAAGGCGTTTGTCCTCGGCCGACCATTCATATTAATATGTTTATTACTACGCTCAAACAGATTGGCGAGATTGTTCAATAGATTGTAAGATAGCGCGATTGACGCGCCGATAAAGGAAGTAGGGATCCAAAGTTCGCAATAGTAAAACAACACTTTAGAAACGCAGAATTAATTGCGTGTTTTGCACCTTCCAATAATTTAAGAACTAAATATTTTATGTCGAAATAAAATGTTAAAAAGAGGTGTAATGTTAAAGACATTTTTGAGTTTAGTTCGAGCGAAGAGGACAATTTTTTTTTTAAGTCGTTGAATTTTTTTGTAGCTGTTCAGTTAATTATAATGTTTCATTTAAATGGCAATTTCAGGGTGGTGGAATAAGGTATAGCCTTCTCGAAGGTGTATGTTCAATAGAAACCAATAGAAACACACATTTGTATATATTTTTTTGAATAGTTAGTTCATTATTTTAGCTATCATTTCTGAAATTCCATAAATCCAGTTTCGAAGTACCAATGAACTGAACAAGGTTGATAAAAACCCATGACACTGCAAGCTAGTAAACTTGGGTATTATCTAATATTGTCATGCCTGCAATCAATCTCCATTGAATACGTAATTTGTAGGACACGGACTTGCAAATCGATCACAAGCTAACAAGAACTAACTCACACAAAGCTCAATGGAATTTAATATAAGGATTTGACATTCCTTATCTAGATTTTTTTATCTATCCTTTTTAAAATTGCAAATGTGGTTATATAAGTAGTAGTTTTGTTTTATTCTTTTTTGGTATTCATTCAATGAGAGTACCACAGCTTCTTCAAGATCCGAATTGAAATAGAACCAGAAAATTTTCAGTACATCGTAGAGTACAAGTAATAACATTTTTGGTAATAATTTGACTCTGATATATGATATACTTTTCTTCCATAATTGTTTGATAATAACATGCAATTTGAGCATCGATGTGTTTATAATCTGTATAATATGTTTGGTAGTGAGTCAAGGGGGAAGCATGGAATATAACACCCAATACCCAACGCTCCCCTTCCCCCGTTTCCGTGTGCGAATTATTAATATCCTTACACATGTAGATACCGGTATATTGTTCCGGCATCACAGACATGTTTCCTACAATGTACTTGTACTAATCAACACAATGAACTGGCCAGTGCTGGTTTAATTTGCATGTTTAGTGCGCAATGTGTGATGACGGTATTACTAATGCAATTGGTGGTACTGAAACTACGTATACAGGGTGTATCCAGAAATCGAAAACGAAACCGGGTGATAGGTTTTAGTTACTACAGACACAATGCACCTAAAAATTTCGCGACAACCTTTTTTGTGTTCTTTCAAATATCATTGTAATGGTATTATGGTACCGATGGTATGGTACCGATCGGCTTTGTGAATCAAAACCGCACATCGCAAAATTTAGCTTATTAATATAACTTGTGTAATGTTATTTTCGACGTCATTTGCTATTTCTGATTGCTATTGCTATTCATTCGAATTAGTGTAAGAGAGTGGCTCTCCAGGGTTCTATTGACCCGCACCAAGACTGCTCATTACTCCCCAGTGGTGAGAAAAAAAAGTATAACTAGTGAAATTGGGCGGGCTGTAGATATATTTAAGTGTGTACTGCTGGAATTCTTTCAAAATTGGAATTGCGTGCCACTATAGAAATAATGTATGAATAATCTAAACTAACAGTATAGTAAAGAAGAAAAAAAATGGTTATTTGTTTGCATTGAATAGACTCTGAAACTGCTGCACCGATTTGAAAAATTCTTTCACTTTTAGAATTCTGAATTATCCCTAATTATATGGAATATTTTCAAAAAAGTGTATTTGCTCCCAGGTGGAACCGGACCTAGCCATCTTAGATAAATACCTATACCTATACCATAGTATTTGAATGAGTTGTAATGTAAATACATGTAAATATATTTTTATGTATGTTAATATAATCGCATTGGGTGTACCTCTTGTTTGCTTATGTGTAGTTTAATTAATAAATGAAAATAAAATTAATCTAGGGAATGGACTACAATGTACTGTATGAATGGATCAGCTCAGCTAAAGTTGGATCAGACTTAATGACAGAAAACTGGCGTTGAATCTATTAATTTTTCTGTTGTGTTTCGTTCTGTTAGGATAGCACGTCGCTGGTCATTCGGACTTCTACTTTCCCATTTTCTAAAACTTCTCGCGAATAAGTGAAAGGAAAATGTGATATTTTCAAGAATCACTAACTTAAAGTTTTTCAATACGATTTTAAAAGACGACAGGGCATTGTTTCTTCCTATTAATACATATATGTTTTTTATTTTACTGATACGCCTTAATATAACGCAATTTATACGTTTAGATTTGTTAATTTATTTCACAATAGACAAGTGTTAATCACATTATTTCATTTGTAACTAAATCCAAATCAGCGAATTCTTTATCTAATATCACGGAACCACGATACGGATGTCTATCCGTGTGTCACGACGTTGAACCGAGTGTTGATCTCAGCCAGGACAAGGCCGTATTGTTCAATGTTCAGGAAAGCGGCCGCAATTGTTCATGCTATGACTGCCAATGCATTCATTAATTAAACTAGGTAATATTATCCGCGGCGTCTGTTACTCTAGTTAGTAGGTAAATATACAGTTTTATAGGTGTGTGACATCAAAAACTTTTTTGTTTCGTTTAAAGAGTTTTTTTACTTTAAAATATTATTAAATTTTTATACCTCCATTGTTACTAATATTTGTTAATTTTTACAACAGCAAATGTATATATTTTCTGCACAACTTGTTTCATTAAATCCTTTTTGGTTTTGTCGACGCTTTAGTTATAAAGCGGTTCGCGAACATACTGACCATTAAATTATATATTCATATTTTTTTTGAAAAAGGAATGTCCTTTTTATAATTTTATTTGTGTGTGTACGTGTTCAAAGGCACTGTATTGCACTTGAAAGGTCAATAATTATAAAAATATAATCCGGGTCAAATTCTCGGTTTCTTAAAACAAATATTTTTTATTTTTTTTATTGCTATGAATGACGAGACGAGCAAGCCGTTCGCCTGATGGTAAGCGATACGACCGCTCATAAACAGTAGCAACATTCCACTGCGCTCGCCATCCTGAGACATAAGATGTTAAGTCTCAATATGTCCAGTAGTTACTCTGGCTACAATGCCCTTCAATCCGAAACACAACAGTGCACTTACGCAGTGTTGTTTCACGGGAGAAATAGACATTGCGGTGGTACCTACCCAGATGGCCTCTCACATATGAGAGACCTACCACCAGTATTTTTAAGTATTGTGCTAAAATTGTCCTGAATTTGAAAGTAAGTCCATGCATGCGTTATTGGTCGATTTCAAGAGGTAATCCAATTCGACTGAATTTTTGTTTGCTTGTTACGAGTTTATCTGGCAATCAACAACCGATTTTGAAAATTATTATTTTTGGATATTAGGATATGTTGGGTTGGTGCCCACAAATAATGGTAAAGATCCTCGGATCTGGTGAGCAGACCTCCCCAAAATTTAATAAGAATCCAATGATGAATGATTCTTTTTGCATTAGATTATTTATGAGAGTTTAGCTAAGAAAAGGGGGTGCAGAAATAGTAGGGATGAGCAATAGTTAGCACATATAGGTGTACCTACTCAATACCTACGGTAGCTTTGATTAGATTTTAGTGGGTTTTTTTTTCATCAAGAAGAACATAATGAAGTTACGACGTATATTTTTTTTGTTTTTACCATTGAAATATATCTACTTTATTTTTGTACTCAAAATACGTGTAATGGTATTTTTTCTTTACAAAATATTAACGTAGATACTAATCTATTAGTGCCGACTATTGACTGGCGACATGAATGCGGAAAAGTTTATTAGTTTTTTAATAATACTTTAACTAACCAAACCCTTCCAAGGGCTGGTGTTTAAATATTTTTTATCAACTTATAATCAAAACGGCTTGTTGTTTCATTAACACGGTATATCAAAATTAAAATGTGGGTAAATTGCGATATAAGAATTGTATTATTTTGTATCCGATATATTTTTTGCTATTAAAATTGTATTTTTCTGTATGATATTAAATTATTCCATAATATGACTTTCTCTAGCAGTGTATGAGTACATATTGTAAATTGTTATCAATTCGGTATCTATTCAATGCCAGATTACGAGTGTTTTGTTTACTCATATCAACCATAAGGCTGCAGAGTGTATTGTTACGCTATTTTAGTTTCCTTACTGCAAATAATGCGAAACTAGAAAGTAATATCTTTTTTTTATATAATATTATTTAACAATGACACGCGGCACTGAAGCCGTTTAGCATACAATTCTTTTATTGTCGGTAACAGAAATTATGAGATTTTTCGGTTGAATAAATTAATATTCTATACTCAGAATAGAAAGTAATATTTGGACTACAATAAACATGGATATTTGTGAGACCGAAAAGTCTCTCGTAGTTTCTGATACCCACGACACAAGACTTAATTGATCTTGATGTGGGGTCAGGACTACGTATATGACTTTTGGGTGTATTATTTATTTTGCTCGGGCAGGAAACAAACTTATAGTCTGCCGTTTCACAGTAGACTAAACAAACTGCCCACTTTTTGTTATTTCATTTTAATTTATTCATGCAATTTGGAGGAGGCCCGTGCTTTGTAGGGGGACGTATATGGACATACAGTATAGTAAAGTACTGTACAGCCACTGCATTTCACCTGGTGGTAAGTGCAAAGCCATCCAGACAGAATAGGAAATAGCATGTTACGTATCTAGTCTCTATTAATCATTATCACAACCTATATTCATTATGTCATTGCCTAATATTTGCGGCTGTTTGCTAATATCCGGAATAGACAGTTTGACGCCCGATTGGCGCAGATATTGAGAAATTCGTTTCTGCGGTTTAATTTTATCCTTACACGAGGCAATATTTATACATCTACAGCCTTATTCATTGACAGTTTATAAATCTATTTTAAATATCGAATGTTTTGTCTTCCTTGCTCAAACTAAATTCAAAATTCTTTAGAAAAGGACAAAATATTCGATAATTAAAATAGGTTCGTGAAGTCTATTAATAAGGTTGCATATGAATAATGTTTAGTCAATATTTACATGACAAATGGATTACTATGTCTGAGTGTAAGTGTGAAATTTGTGTTTTTAAACGCATCAACAACATAAAGGTTCTTATTACAAGTGTTAAACATTACTGTAATTACTCGAATGTTTCAGGTATTAAAAAAGTCGTTTAATAGTTTGTGTCATGCACCAATCTTTAATTTTCAAACTGAGTCCATAAGTATAACTTGGGGTTGGTTTAGAATTTTGATGATGTAATTTGTCCTTTATAATGGTAATTTCTATCGACCGTCCAATCTGAAGGCTACAGTAGGCTTGTCCAAATAGACATTACTGAGAAATGAGAACCTGTTATTGCACCTTTCTTAATAGTTGTCGTTTGAATTACAGCGTGTACAAGACTGATATGTGGGCGTTTATTTCTGAATAATAAATTAAGCTACGAAATAAATCACGTTATCTCCTTTCCCTTGAGAAAAGGATATTCAAATGCAATACAGATAAATATCAATATACATTTCGACAAGGCTGTCGATTGTCTGGTACCGGTCTAACTGACTTTGCTTTGCAAAACTGCAATTTTTGACTTATCTTCATTGTCGACTACAAAGAAGCAAAATACATCGATATAAAATAGATGCTTCAGTTTTTTATGACTTCCGCCCTCGATATATTTAATTTAGTTGTTACGGAACTTGAGCCAAAATAACTATTTATGAATTGTCTCATACATTAAATTAAACCCGAGAATAAGAGAACTTTGTAATACATTATAATATGCTGGCACTGGATCAGTATTCATGGGTTTTTATATCACTGCTTGTAAAATTCTTGTAAAGTAAAAGTGGGTGGCTATATGACCTAAATAACCCCTTTTAATAGTATTCTCGATCGTAAAGGAGGCCCATGACCTGTAGTGGGACTTACATGGACTGACGAAGTAAAGTCCTTGTTAATTCATAAATTATATAATGAAATTTCGGTCTATCGGTTGTAATTAGTCGTTAAACTATTATTTCAAAAATATTGACCTCAGAAATCACTTAATATCATTACAAATCAAGATGAAACATTTTATAATACTTCAGCTCTATAAAGAAAAGATTCCGACGAATTGAGACCCTTCCTTCTTATTTTAAAGTCGCTTAAAAATAGTATTTTGACAAATATTTATATTAAAAAGACACATAAATATCGGATAAAATATTTTTTATACTATACAGGGTCGATGATTTTCGTACATGCAGTTTTTTTGTCCGGATTAGACATATTTTTTGCGTGTACGTGTTTATAAATAATTAACAGAAATATGTTCGAGTCATGAGAACAGTGAGTGCACTATTATTTATTCCTGGATTTCTGTGTTTACATTATCATTACATTTATTTTATTAAGGGCTATAAATGTAAGCGTAATATTACTTTACGCTTACATTTATAGCATATTGTGTGGAAATATATAAAAATGATATTCAAGATTATGTTTTAAAGAGACATGCATAATATATTTATTTATTATAATATAGCATATTAATTATAAAATACATGACGTGTTGTTGTTTATTTAATAACGATCACATGTTGTATTGTGACATATTTGTATAATATGTTTAATGTACAAGTGTTACGTGGATAATGAATATTTAATAATTATATTTTGAAATATTTTTGTCATTTCAAAAAGTACGTGATCTGGATTTTAAATTTCCCAAAAAAAAAAAAAACATCACATTAATTCGGTAAAATTGGAATAATGGAATTTTTCCTAATTACCAAATTTTACTATTTCCAAAACGCACTAAAAAAACCACTTACCGTATATTTTTCAATCCTGGCATTTTCCCGCTCGAAATGTCCCTTCTCCTTCAAATTCACAATATTGGCACTCGTAACAGCCATTATGAAAAAAAAAGATCTGTCACTTTTCCCGCGCAAATAACGTTCCGGCTCTCCCGCGTTCCTAGATGGGATCGCGCCGAGATTCCAAGATCGAATGATTGCGAAATATCGCGCTTCTTATATATAAAAGGTGTGTAACGTTGCTATAGTAGAAGGCGCCCCCGCGCCGCTATCCCTTTCATATCCGTCCATTGAGTTTATGCATGCTAGCGTGTTCTATTCACTTTGTTCTAGTAAGCCTGTAATGGATACCTAGGTTCATAAGACACAGGTCCTTCAGACCTTGGGTGACTTATTGAATTAGTTTTATTGCTTTTGTCATGTGACTTGTCCTGTGACACTGAAAATTTTATGATGTATACCATCTGTGTTTCACTCTTTTTTATTAGATCAAGTTCATACATTTCTTGTAAAAAATAACAAAGTAAAAAATAACTTTAGTGGTTTTATTTCATACAATATTACAATGTGTTTAATAGTTAAATTAAATAATATATCACAAGGATTTGTTGTTAAAAATTGTTGACATTAATATACAAGAGATCCTTATCTTGATAACTAAAAAGACAAATTGTTTCATGGTTTCTTAGATCTACGACGTATCCATTACCGCGAACGCTAATGAAGTGTTAGCCACAAAAGTAATTCTATTATAATTGCTATGATTTACTCAAGAAGCATTGCTTAACAAAAGTATAATAATTTAGTGTCTGATCTCACGCATATTCTTTTTATTACGCACAAATATTTCAATGTTTGTTTTTGTTATTCTTTTTCATGATTTTATAAGACGTCCTTCGTAAGGCGTTTTTATTTTGATTCATAGAGATAAATATTAATAATATTAGTGCATTCATTTATTTTAGTTGCAACTTCTACGGTACTTGAAATGTAAATTAATAAACAATAAATTAATAACATAAACTAATCTCGTTCATTTCAACACGCTTTCGACAAAGTAAAATGATAATTTAAATCGACTATTCAGTTTTAAAACACATGTCAATAAACAAAGGTTATTAATGTTTCATTCAGGGGTACTTGTTGCTATTTAATTTGTTTTTAATAGTGCAATTTATTTACACACATTGTATGTCATAGGGCCATATTACAGCTTTATACAATTAAATCAGCTGGTCAAGTGATTAAGTTTACGAGATGCAGTCACAAGACTTTGTCAGCTCCTATATTCGTAATAAACACTTCAAATGCGCTAACATTAAATAAACAATAAACCCACAATCACATACATAGTCCTAATCCCACACTAAGATTTTGTGTCGTGGGTATCGGGAACTATGAGAGACTTTTCGGTGTCACAAAACCCAGACTAAAAACAAATGCTTGTGGTTCAGAAAAACATTTTACTGGATGTGGGGATCGAATCCGCGACTTTTCGTTTCACAGCCGGCTTCTAACCAACTGCGCCACCGACGCTGTATTATTTAAAAACTTCCGTTTGCATAAATAATATAAAATTAATAATATATTGCATGTATCTCTTATCTCTTATTATGGTAAAAAATATATACAACCCCTACTCGAATGATTAATGCGAACGCGTGTAACCTGGTTTGTCCTTTTTTTTACAAGAAACTGATCCATATACTTTTTTGTGCAGAAAAAGTTTATTGCTGGGAATACGTGGGATACAATTAATCCCATTAGGCTCCTTTAGGATAGTTATTATAGGAATTATTTAAAACCATTCAAACTAGGCCACGATTAAGCAACCAATTGTTCCTAATCAGACTTTAAGTAAAAGATAGAAGAACAGAAATAGAAGCAAAGAATAAGCCCAAAAATATATCACAAATAAAAGACATTAAAAGATATAATCGAGTTTCGGGCCTCATGTAAAATATTAAATTAATTATATTGTCGGTTTATATTGTATAAAAATAATTATATTGTATTTTGCCGGAGAGTATATTATATTAAAATTGCGTCATTTGTTAATTTCAGTACTTATTTATGGCAGCGCTTAATATTAATAAACCTTTATAGTTTTTTAACTGTTTACATTACAGATAAATAAAAAAAATAAAAGGATTAAACAGTTGTAGCCCCATCTTGGCTACCTGCAACTGCCTCATTCGTTGTCTCTTTGTTGCTAATTTCATCCAGTCTGTCTGCTGTCTTTTGTAAATCGTCAGCCCAAAGATCCTTTGGTCTTCCTCATACTATTTTAACACATGTCAGCGCTTGTACTGCATCAGCCAATATACGTCCCACTGCAGGACACGGGCCTCCTCTAAAATCGGAAGTGCGATTGAGAGTGGTTAGGCGATACAGTCCACCACGCTGGCCTAGTGCGGGTTGACGTACTTTACATACCATAGAAATTCTTATAAATCGCTATGGTATGCAGGTTTCTCCACGATGTTTTGCGTTACAATGCGTTGTGATTGACTATCGATACAAACATGACAGTGAAACGTCAGAAGTGGGCCCTGGGATTTGAACCCGCGACCACCGTGAATATACTGACAGTCGCGTCTGTTCCGTTTACCTACATGCCACTACGCACCCTAGCAGCAGCGCTTACTTTAATCATCATCATCATCATCATCAGCCTATTCGCATCGACTGCTGGACATAGGCCTCTCCTATGGAACGCCACTGGGCTCGATCTTCAGCCCATCGTCTCCAACCGCTACCGGCCATCTTTCGGATCTTACTAAATATCATTTAGTAACTCATATGGCCCATAAATTTTCTATATCAGCTGTAAGCGGGCGGAATTTGAGCGTCTCATTTGGAAACAATGAAAAGTATTAGCTAACTACAGTAGTATGTAGAAACTACGATTAGATCAGAGTTTATAGTGAAATAATAAGAAAAATTTATTCCAATCCATCCAAAGATTGTCTGGATGATATCGCAACTAGCGATAAGACCGCCGCTTGTACTGTTATTTAGATTTAAGTCCCTTGTTTATAATTTAATTTTTTATGTATTACTTTTTTTTTATTGCAATGAATGGCGAGACGAACATGCCGTTCACCTGATGGTAAGCAATGCGACTGCTCATGAACAGTAGCAGAACCAAACAACACCTTGAATTACAAAGCAATGCTTGGCATTCCACTGCGCTCGCCATCCTGAGACATAAGATGTTAAATTCAATTCAGTAAAGAATGATAAATGAATAAAAAATAAAAAAGTCAGTGTTCGTTAAAGGAGACAGATTGCGTTCACACTTGAAGTGTGTGCTAATTATGTACGGAGGCGTTTTAAAGGTTAAGGTATCCATTAATAAAGTATTGCTAATTTTTATAGACTACGTGGAAAACGCTCGCTTTGCATTGAAGTGATCAAGTTCAAAATGAGTCCGAAATGACTTAAAAATACTGTAGTTATTATTTTATTGCCAACTGTTAGATAAAATTATATGTTCGTTGATTTTATTCTCCAGAAAATCAAATAATAATCTTTTGTTTTTTATTTACGCTTTTGAAAGAAGAAAGAAAGAAAACCGATTTATTTGTCACAGACACACAGAAAAAAATAACACAGAAGTAAAATTAAATTATAATTAACTACCTACTATAAAATAAAATTAACTAATCACAATGATAATATAATAACGAGAAAAACTAAAATTAAACAAAGAAAAAATAAAAAGAATGAATATATTAACATTATAAAAAATTGAAACAACTTGGGCGCACGTTTTGGCTTTTTTAAAATAAAACTCATTTAACATGGCGTGTGAAAAGAAACCACAACGCTACTCATCTTTAGTAAATCTTTAAGCTAGAAAGTTGATTTAGCAAAGACTAGGTATTTCCCAAAAACGTCGTTAATATCAAAAACCAGTCACTTTTCAACATTAATAAAAGTTATGTTGAACCAAAACCACGAAAGTGGGGGATACAGACCACTTTGGCTGAGTGGTTTGTGGTAGGTCACGGGAAATATGCCATTCGTGTGCAATATTTGGGTCGTTTTACTTGTTTTTCGCAGTCATGTGTGACGTATATTTAAGATTCCTGTAAATCTAATATTAGATCGATATTAAATACTTCGGTATGTGTATACTATAGTATTCAACGGAGAAAACTGTTAGCTGTGTAGCTAGTGAAGGCATAATCTTATCTAAATAAAATAATTATAAAAACGTCATAATAAATTAAACTGTATCAGCCCATATACGTCCCACTGCAGGGCACGGGCCTACTTTACAATCGAGAGTACGATTGAAAGTGGTTAGGCCATATATTAATAATAAATTAATATAAACCATTTAAATTTGTACATACATACATACATAAACTCACGATTTTTTCCCAGAAGGGGTAGGCAAAGGGGCGACACCCACATTTTGCCTTGTATGTTCCGTCCTGCACTGTGATAGGGGCTTATTTGTATATTTATTTGAATATATATTTTTATAATGTATTTTAGGTGTACTCAATACAACATTGATCCACGCAAGAGTACCGATTTCCGGGATCAGCCATTGTACATCCGATTCTTATGTCCGAGAAATATTATAACTAGTGTCGATTAGCGCAAGTCAATTGGATTGTATCATGCAGAAATGATCCAATACAAACTAGGTAAAACCAAGTTGTGATACAAAACCATAAAAAATGATCCGTATTCTTAAGCTTCAATTAGCTGCAGTTAGTTTTTACTGGTGGTAGGTCTCTCATATGTCTTTTTCTCCCATCAAACAGCAGCGTAATGCCAAGCATTGCTTTGTAATTCAAGGTGTTGTTTGGTTTTGCCATTGTTCATGAGCGGTTGTATCGCCTACTATCAGGCAAACGGAAGATCGTCTAGCCCCGTGGCAATATATATTTTAAAAAAATTCATTATTTAATACAACAAAGTTTACGGATTTTATTGCGGTTATGGTTTGTAACTTTCCGAAGTTTAGATGATTCCATCCATAATCATCCAGAAGATTTATCCCGTTGGACAATACTCGATTCCTCTTCCCATGCTTCCCACTCTCCTCTAGATCTGATGGGCCGACAGCACATCCATTATCCAAGCGTTTTGGATATTCATGGGCTTCATTGATAACAATGAAAATCCTACTTCCTATTAATATTCAAAGTTTGTATGTTTGCTACTTCTTCACGCTCCTACGGCTGACCGAATTTTTATGAAATTTGGTAAGGAGGTAACTGATAACTACTACTGATGGATAACTACATGGGCTACTTTTTATCCCGAATAATTTAGTAATCCCACGGGGTGAGCTAGGATCTTCTCGAACAAACGGCTGGACCAATTTTAAATTTGTTAAATTTGGTACGAAGGTAGCTGATATCCTGGATTAAAGTATAGGCTATGTTTTGTTCCAAAAACTGAAGAGTTCTTGTATGAGTTTAAATATAAGTAAATCAGTTAGTATGCGAAATGCGTATAGTTATGTGTCTGTTTTGGTCGGGACTCAAAAAGGATCTGCATCCGGGCGAAACTGGGTCGGACAGCTAGTATATATGTTATGGGCCAAGTGATTAATCGAGCATTATTCATAATGCCCGGGCAATATGAATAATGCCCAATAAGAGCGGGCAATGGGATTATAACCAATCAATTTATCACATTGCCCGGGCATTATGAATAATGCCATGTGCCTATTGGGCAGAGTGATGTAAAGCGAATCAAAATCAAAACAATGAGCCGAAGTGGTAGAATTTAGAAAAGGGCAGCACGAGGGGATGGGTTGGGAGGTGTGGAGAGGAAGGAGGAGTGTCGCACCTCCCCTGGTACCACTTCTTGTCAATACAAATTAGCTTATGCATCATCTCCGGCGGTACGGGAAGTTCAGCCCCTTCGCCCTTGCGTAACAAAAGATAGGCACCCATGTTCACCTCCGCAGTTACAGCGGGCGGGGGCTGCTCTCCCTCCGCGCCTCTGGCTTTTAATATACACTCTAGGGTCGGTAGCCATAAGACTACGTGAAGTCGGGGTGTCCCGTGTCGGTTTTGGGACACAGTCGACCTAACTGATCCATAAAGTTGGTACACTAACTTCCTTCTGAAGATAATTTTTCGGACGTTAAAAAACAACTAAACATAAGCAGATCAATTCATCCTTTCTAATTTATGGGTCTATCGCAGATGCGACAATGCGGCAGCGCACCACGTAAAAAATCACCTATTAATCACATTGCCCAATCATCATGTAGCCATATTCATAATGCCCGGGCAATGTGATAAATAGGTGAGTTTAGATTATAATTAATCACTTGGCCCAATATGGCTCGGCAATATTTATACTGCCCGGGCATTATGAATACTGTCAGCATTAATCACTTGGCCCATAACATATATATTTATCAAATTGTATACACATATAATATAATAATTAATATTCCATGCAAAGTTTCATAAAGCTTTAAACTTACGCCAATGCGGGGTCGCCGCTACAAAATTTCTTAGCTGGTTATCTTATAAAAATGAAAAATATCATGTCGAAATTATTACGGAGAACTTAAAAAAATACAAATTTTAATATGTCAGGTACTGCTCTAATGCAAAAATATGGCATAACTATTATACTGGGTATCTCAAGACTGCTACCGAAAACGAAGCCGGGTGGTAGTTTTAGTGACTACAAACACAATGCAACTAAAAATTTCGCAAAGAAACGCGACAATTATTTTTTATGATTTTTTAAATATCGTCATTTTTGGGTGGTAAATCCATAGTTTTTGCTAAAATAATAATTTTAACTCTTTTATACCTTAGATTATTTATAAATAAAAGGGTATACACTATTATTTTAGGAAAAAATGCATTTACCACCCAAATACGGTTATAGGAAAAAAATAACAAAAAAAAATTGTCACTTTTTTTTTGCAACTTTTTCTGTTGCTTTGTGTCTGAAGTCGCTTAAACTACCACCCGGCTTCGTTTTCGGTAGCAGTCTTGATATACCCTGTATATAATCATGGTTACCCAAATCAATAACTTACTCGTAGAGTTAATACACTAGAGATCACTCCAATACCATTAAAACTAGAAATAATATGTCCTAATTATCTTATACAGGTTTTTATTCTACGTCACACAAGCACTTTATGTTTCCTAAGCTGCTGCTATCTAAGATAATTTTAAATGCATTCATTAATTACAAGTAATTGTTGTAATTATGTATTTTACGGCTTTTAATAAATGCCCAATATTTAGCTGCAGGCACTAGAAGTATAATATTTATCAATTAATAGTTTTATAGCATCAAATTGGTAATAATTTAGCTACATTTGCCATATGTTTACATTTACATACATACATAAACTCACGCCTTGTTCCCAGAAGGGGTAGGCAGAGGTGCCAGGGCACCCACATTTCGCCTTGTATATTCCGTCCCACAATGTGATAGGTGGCGAGCCTATCGCCATATCGGGCACAAATTCCTGACTCTGGGCTGATACTGAATAGAAAAATCCAATATCACTTTGCCCAACTCGGGATTCGAACCCGAGACCTCAGTTTTGTAACCGTACCGTAGTACAACTACGCCACCGAGGCAGTCTCAGGTATGTTTACATTTATATATTAAAAAATATTGTTTTAAAATACAGATGTTATTGATATTAAATTCAGGTTTTTTTTCCGATATGGGGATATTCTCAACTCTTATTACATTGTGGGTCGGAACATAAAAGGCGAAATGTGGGTGTTCTAGTAGCACATCTGTTTTTTTTTAAAGAGGGTATAAACTATTTAAGGTTCTCTTCCCTCAAGCCTGAGGGGAGGGGTGCAGGAAGGATATGTCGGGGTCACCGGCCTTCCAGCCCGGCGTTTAGATGTTAATGTCAATCTGGGTTACGGACCCAGATTGACATTAACCCTGATATCCTACGGGTAGCACATCTGCCTACCGCTTCTGGGAAAAAGGCGTGAGATTATGTATATATATGTTACGGTAAATGTGATTAATTGAAAATTATTAATAATTTTACAAAATTATTAATAATAACCACATGTTTTGGTAATTATTAATAATTCACGACACATATTGGTGAAAGTGATAAAATAAATAAAAACTCAATGTTTTTTGACCAGCAGGTATTTATTTATAATATTAAACACAGTCTTACAATTATATTAATTAGAGATCACACAAACAAGGTTACTTGTGGCAGTTTAAGGCAGACTGATGTAAAGCGAATCAAAATCAAAACAATAATGAGCCCAAGTGGTAGAATATAGAATAGGGCAGCACGAGGGGGTGGGTTGGGAGGAGTGGAAGGAGAGGGGAAGTGGCGCACCTCCCCTGGTACCACTCCCATGAAAAGGTAACGCACCATTCCTGAGAAATATCTATTATAACAACCTAACCCTTAAAACACTTGTTGTCAATACAAATTTGCTTCTGCATCGTCTCCGGCGCTACGGGAAGTTCAGCCCCTTCGCCCTTGCGTAACAAAAGATAGGCACCCATGCTCACCTCCGCAGCTTCGGCTTGCTGGTCACCTCCGGCGACCAGCCTCAGCCGCTGCGGCTCGCACGGTTGCCTATCCTTCGTTACAGCGGGCGGGGGCTGCTCTCCCTCCGCGCCTCCGGCTTTTTATATACACTCTAGGGTCGGTAGCCAAAAGACTACGTGAAGTCGGGGTGTTCCGAGTCGGTTTTGGGGCACAGTCGACCTAACTGATCCACAAAGCCATTGAAAATTATTAATAATTTTACAAAATTATTAATAATTACCAAAACATGTGGTTATTATTAATAATTTTGTAAAATTATTAATAATTTTCAATTAATCACATTTACCGTAACATATATACAGGCCAAAGAGTAAGGTAGGAGATCAAATCAATAAGGCACGACTGCTGTATTCTTTCAGTGGAAAAATGTAAACTACCCTAGTAAGCATAGCGCGATTGTTCAATTTTCATTACTTTATGTTCGTAATGTCCTGTATCTGTTTGGTAAATATAGAGGGCACTGATTGTGTGTCTCAAGGACTTGGACTTCCATTGACCGCAACTTGGCAATGACGTAGGATAGCATGATAGTTGGCTTAATGAAAAGAGACACTTCAAACACAGCAATAAATAATTTTAATTGGAAATGATTGAAAACCCGCTTACTATAATCGTGATCATTAGTGGAAATTTTTAAGATAATACTGTGTTAAGCGAAACAATTATTTTAAATATTTATGAGTATAATTTGTTAGTATAGCTTTGCAGTTTTATTTTGATAATCACCATCACACAAGAAGTCCATTGTTAAATGGAGGTTTTTTTCATGATTATCAGAGTTCCTCTGAATGCAGCTGAATGTGGGGATAATTCAAGACGGGATGTTCGACCGGTTTAATCCAGTGGATGGAGACGCAAATAATCCTGTAACATAGCCCAAACTCGCTGGAATTACTAAACGCGACATAAATGGACCATCAAGACCGCTGGTCCATACTAATACTCATATACTTCCAGAGCAGTCAGTGCGCATTCACCGAAAGCGGCTTCAGAATAGACGACAGATTCTGCGACCATAGTGTTTGTTATGAACGCCCACTATAAGCCTAAACTAAACAAATTTATCTCTGATAACCACTGAATGGATTTTATCACGCATTTGTATATTAAAAAACGAAGAAATATTTTGAAAGGCATTGCAATGATAATATTAAAATTAAGGTCTCCTAAAAGTCCTTAATGACGTTAATGCAAGAGTGTAAAATTCTGTGACGTAGTAATGACGATCGATATACAACATCATGGGTTAAAGATGTTTTCCAGTATATCTGTTAAGCCGTTTAAAATATTTATCTGCAACCGCAAAAGTCTGAATTAATTAATATTAAATTGAATGGAGATGCAATTCTAGGTATTTCCGAAGACATAACTTTGCATATGTTTATAAATTACGTACCTATTTCAATGAACTGCCACCAATAAAAATCAATGTTGTTGTTTATGGATAAATAACATTTTAAGCTTTGAAGGTTATGAAGCAAATCAAATTTAAAAAAAAACTTAATATTTCATATTTTATTATCATTTTAATAAATATATTATAAACTTATAATACAAAATATTCAAATTAAGGCACGGCGTTAATATAGTCTAACACGAAAATTCGCAACATAACTTAATTTTCTTGGTACATTTAAGGAGTAGAGCAAAACTATTTGTTTCGGTCTGGATTTTGGGACTGACAAAACAAGATATTTCTCAGTAGGGGTTGCAATTATTATGTGACTATTAATTTCTATCCATAGTTTGTAAAAATCTTATCTTTATCTGTATCAGCCCATATATGTCCCACTGCAGGGCACGGGCCTACTCTACAATCGAGAGTACGATTGAGAGTAGTTAGGCCATATAGTCCACTACGCTGGCCTAGTGCGGGTTGGCGGACTTACATACCATAGAAATTCTAATAAATCGCTATGGTATACAGGTTTCCTCACGATGTTTTCCTTCACCGTTTTAGTGAATCTTATGCTAAATTGTAATTTGAATTAGATGAAATAATAGAGCTATGGCCTGGAAATGCTTGAGACACCTGTAATGAGGTGCAGGTCAATGACGCTATAAAGTACAACATTTGTGCACGCGATTCATTGTACAATAAACAGCTCATTTCCGCTAATGTGGTAATCCCTTATTATCTTGTCAAATTAGTGAACTGATTTAACGTGATTCGGAAGATGATAATTGAGATTTTGCACGCCGATTCTATCAAGCATGCCAGGACTAATACCTAAGGTGTTACATTGTTACATTTGAGGTTAAAACATAAGTTTCGATACTATATGGGAACGTTCACGTTCTAGAAAGAAAGTTCATGTTTGAACGGTCCACGGGTATCCATTTTCCATATTCATAAATTAGATCTTGCATAAGTTAGCTCACCGCTTCATTCGGATAACATTTAATATTCTAGATCAGTAGATATAGACATAACTTTGCATTATGTTTATGCGTTTTTGTCTTATCGTTAGACCTGTCCCAAAGAGGCCGTACATTTTTCTGAGAACAAAGTGAGCTGCGAACCGGACTCATAAAACAAAGGTTGGAAATCCCCTGTCTTTGACTCTGACTTTTCTGAAGTAGGTAACTATTGCTTATTTCAATGGTTAAGGAACACAGATTAATTGTAGCCAGAGTAACTACTGGACATATTGAGACTTAACGTCTTATGTCTCAGGATGGGGAGCACAGTGGAATACCAAGCATTGCTTTGTAATTCCCGGTGTTGTTTGGTTTTGCTACTGTCCATGAGCTGTCGTATCGCTTAACATCAGGCGAAAGGCAAGCTCGTCTTGCCATTCATTGCAATAAAAAATGATGTAATTCTGCATACCGGCCGTGATATCCCAGTTTACTCTTTAATATTTTTGCGCAGAATGCTAATACTTCACAATACTTGCAAATATTGCCATATCAGCACTAAAAGAATTTATTTTACTGGCTCGTATTCACATTTATATGAGTTATCATAAGATTAAAGACATTTTAGATAGACCTGGCCTGGTTTGTTTTAGCCCGATTAGGCTTGGAATGATACGCAAAGAAAATGCAATATAAATGAATTGCATTGATATCGTCTTTATGGCTGTAACCGCGTCATCCAAGAGAGTACTAGTGATAGCGGTAGTCATAAAATTAATGTGTGTAAGATACATTTTGCATCCATTTGTAGCTTGTTTTTAGAATAATGAGAGCTTGTTTTTGACAGTCTCCTAGGCGCAGTTGGTTAGACGCTGTCTGTGAAACAAGAGGCCGCGGGTTCGACCCCCGCACCGAGACAAATGTGTGGCTCTCACGTATTTGTCTTGGGTCTGGTTGTTTGTGAGACCGAAAAGTCTCTTGTAGTTCCTGATACCGATGATACAAGATTAGATCCTAGTGTGGAGTTAAAACTATGTATGTGACTGTTGGGTGTATTTCAATTTATATCATGTTTCAATTAGTAGTTACAATAATTTCCTTAAGTAATTACAATTGTCAGGCATTAATACAACATGTAACATTCAATTGGTTTGTCAGTGGTACCCAAACTAACCACGCTTGTATCTTGGGTACCTCGTTACGAGTAAACAGACGACTTTACATTTTACAATTACTAATCTTAGTACAACTTATTACATTTATTATTACTTGATTACTGATAAATGTACATGGAAAAATTTGATAAGCTTTTTAGTATGTGAGTATATGTGTGTATGTGAGTGTGAGTATGTATGTATGTGAGTGACAGAGAGAGAGAGAGAGTAAGTACCAATAACCAAATACATTTTTTTCAGATTCCTCATAAGTTAAAGAGACTAGCCACTTCTTTAAAACCAACTTGCCGTGTTGCAAGTTGGAAAGAGTGGTGATTTTGCAAAATTTTATGACTTTATTGTAAATATGTGGAAGTAAATAAAGTGGACAGCGCCTAGCCATAACCGACTTGAGTGGGGGTTCAGGGATGCTAAAGACACGCTTCGAGGTAAGTAACATATAATCTGACCTAAGCAATAGTGTTCGATGAACACTAAGGGCTGTCTCTAAAACAAATAGTTGCCTCACGCGAAGCACTGACGATTCTTTATACAGAAGATCTGTTGGGTAACGGAATGGCTTCCTCAGCATCACCTTAACAACCGCCCTTTGAGCTCTTTCCAAACCAATTAGTGTACCTTTGCCGGCACCGCCCCAAAGCAGAATTCCATATTGTATGATTGATTGACAGAGAGCATGAAAGACCATGGTGAGTATATAAGGAGGAGTACAATCTCGTAACTTCTTCATTATGTAAATAAATTTTCTTACACGATCGGAAAGAAGTTGGGTATGAGGTTTAAAGGAAAGATTTTCATCGAGAGTAATACCTAAATATTTGATGGAATGTGTACAATGTATGAAAGGGCATCCACAGCTGTTGGATGGTGCTGAGTTGGACTTACATGAGTGAAGCCTCAAAGACATGTGTTGGGGAGGGCTGGAAGCTCTGGTTTTAAAAAAGTGAGAGCCTGTGTTTTAGCTATATTGAGAGTAAGTCAATTTTGATTTAAAGCATAGACGACCTCTTGCAAGCTAGCTTCCGCCAACTGGAACACTTTTTCCCAGTATTTTGCATGGACTAAAAGAGAAGTATCATCAGCATAAGAAATTATTTGTGTATTAGGTAAACGAAGGTTAAGAATATCGTTCATATAGATAATGAAAAGAGTCGGGCCAAGTATACTGCCTTGCGGCACTCCGTAGGTGGTTTGGAGAAATCTACTGGTGACGTCGTTGAACCTGATGAATTGCATTCGGTTGGAGAGATAGCTCTTAAACCAACTTAACGGAACACCTCTTACACCAATTGCCTCGAGTTTCCTTAGTAGTAAAGGCGTTGATACGGTGTCGAAAGCCTTAGCAAGGTCAATGAAGACGGCCAAAGAGTGTTCCCCGTTTTCAATGTGATTATTAATGGAATCAACGAGCAACCGAGCGGCGTTCACCGTAGACTTGCCCCTGCCAAAGCCAAATTGATTTTTTGAAATTAGATTGTTATAGTCTAAGAATTTGATAAGACGAGAATTATCGACCTTTTAAAAAATGTTCAAAAGTGCAATAGGCCTATAGTTTTCGGGAGTGTTCGTGGATCCATTTTTGTGAATGGGAGTTATTGCTGCAACTTTCCAGCAGGCAGGTACAGTCAGCAACATAAGTCGGTGAACACTTCACATTTTTTGATAACCTTTTTATGAATTAAAATTTGTACCTACTACTCTGTAGTCGTAAAATATAACCACGTAAAGTTATCTATGCCGAGAAGTGCCATACGATATTGAAAATAATTATTATTTTGGATGATAAGACAATTCCAAATTTCGTGAATGTTCAGCGACTTATGTTGCTGACTGTACAGTCGCGGACTCAAGGCTTAAGTTAATGAGATAAGTCAGAGGCTTCACTAAAGAGTCTTTTGCCATTTTTATTATCCGAGACGTAATACCGTCAGGTCCCGGTCATATATATTTGGCGATTTCGAACTCATTAGTGGGGGCACAGAAAAAAGAAGCGCCAGGAGATACAACCAGTGGTTTGTATTTGTTAGTAAGGGATTCTGAAGTTTCTGAAATTCTTGTTAATATTGAATCGGCAAGATTTTTGCATATAGAAGTAAAGTAAGTATTATGTGCATTTAATGACTCACTGGAATTCTGAGAACTTTTTAGTAATGGAAAAGAGTTTAATGATTGATTGTTTGGAGCATAAATCGACTTTAGTGTCTTCCAGAGCTTATTAGTTTCACTTTTATTATTTTGAATTTGTTTAGCATTGTAGTCTGTCTTGAGTTTGTTTAGAAGATTGTTGCAATAATTTCTGTATCTGGTATATACTAACCGTCTGAATTTGTCTAGCGGAAAATTACGAGATGCAAGGTGTAGTTTGTCACGATGCCACATACATCTAATCAAACCTGGGGTTATCCAAGGCTTCAAAGTCAACTTAGAGCGGCTAGTTTTGAACCTACGTGAATTTTTGTGTAGTATTGATGAGAGAGTATCGGAGAAGGCAGATGTTGCAGAGTTAATGCAATTATCCCTAAAAATCGTATCCCAGTTTGTACCTTTCAGCTCAGTGACAACAGCATCTTCATTAGTTATGTTTTTCCAGCGTGGTTTAGTTTTAGTGGCCTGCTTTGCTTTAAGACTTGTTCCAGCGATTGCAATATCATGATCCGTTACAGAGCATTTGCAAATTGCACCAATATATTTAGAAGGGGGTTTCATGAAGATATGATCCAAACACGCGTGTTCTCTAGTTGGTTTATTTATTACAGGGGTAAGCGCGTGTGATGCCATGCAATTCAAATAATCACAGGTAATTTTGTTAAATTTATTATTAATACATTTATTTACAGTTATAGCCGCGAGGAAGCCGATATGAATGCAGATATGATAAGCTAGTTGCCTCAATTTTTATTATTGTTTACATTGGAAGGTGACGTTATTCACAGTCATATGAAGGGGGATTTTTATTTAATCTGTTTATTAATAAATATGATACAAATATTAAAAATTAGGTGGCAGAAATAATGTAAAAGGATACAACATGCACAAGCTGACGTCATCCCCCATAACGTGCATGCATGCGAAATAGAAAACGAGTATCCCCACCGCACCATGAAAAATATTAATATCTCTGTAATTACACAACCAATTTTGATAGTGTTCCCATTCAAGTTTATTATAAGCGATATTTTTCACACAATCAAACCTTCGACACGTCCCTATTGTCCTCAAAATTCTCCTAATTAAATGATCGGAGTAATTTTTTTGTGTTCTTGCCGTGTGCATTAGACGGAGGAAATTCTCAGCATGACATTAAAAAAAAAGAATGTTATGCAATTTCTGATTGTATTAATATATTATACAAGAGCACGTTTACAACATGAGCAGCGCATTAAAAATTGTTATTCTGATGACAGTTTCCGATGCCTTATCTTCATGATCCAAGCGTGATTCAGACATACTTGCTTCACAACTGCTTCAACATATATGTTGAACTATATACTATACAAAAGAAAAATTTAAGGTTATTCGTATTCGTTCGTTTTATCAAACCAATTACATAGATATTTTCGTCCAATTATAACAGGAAGCTGTTCGACATTTTATAGTCTTTTTAATGTAAAGGTTTCTTTTCTTCCAATTTTTATGTTTCATATATTCCCTTTTTATAAGCCTACTTTTTAATTTGGTTAATTTAACTTTTTTCTAATATTGTTTACATTGTTTAACCTCTGTGTTGTCGTTGGTTAGTCTTCATTAGTACCTATATAGTGTATTATCTATGGTCAGAACGTTATGGTCTCCTATAATTGAAGGAGTACACTAGAATAAGACTGTCAGCATATATTGTATGCAAATCTTTAATTGTGTTCATTCTGCGTTGGAGATCTATGAAATAAATAAATAAATTCGCAAAGATACATGAAATGCAAAATTCGCAATAGCGATTTAGTCAAGTATTCAACTGACCCTAGAGAATGTGAAGATTAACAATGATCAGGGGCCAAAAATTTCAAGCTATCAATCAATATTTTTGATCGATGCTCGCAGGCATAATTTTTTGTCTTTCATTTCAATTCTCCTATTCTATTCTTATAGTAAATATAATATAGAGGGAGCGCTGGTACTTCCAAAACGTAGATAAAGGTGCCGGGTCATCTTTTTCTGCCCTACTATTGGTTGATATTTGACCGGTTGTCCAACATGCGTAAATTACGTGTTAAAGAAAAATAAAAATAAAAATAATCGTTTACAGCTTTTAATTCCACTCAAACACGTTTTAAAGAATCACAGTTAAATACATTTTGGGTTATCAACGGAATTTATAGCAATTTGTTGTTAAATAATTAGTTCAATTTCCACTAATATAGGAGCGCTACCACATTTACGAATAAGAAAATATCTATAGATAGCGCGCGAGTTGAATGCAGTCGGGGCCTGAGGTGCGGAGCGGGAGCGTTTCCCCCCGCCGTCCGCACGCCTCACCTCGCCCGCCTGCAATTTAGTGATGTGCTGTCCTAGCTAATTGTACGCTTACCCTGTTATCGCGTTAATAATCAATTTGCAATCCGTGTTATTAGTTTTATTATTTTTAATCATTCATAATGACTGATCAGATTCCAACAAGTTCTGTAACGAAAAAAAAACGAGTTTTCGTTCATCGCCAAACACGAGAAATGGCGAAAAAGATCTTAGATATGTGTGTTGAAGAAAGGCAAAACATCAGTTTGGTATTTTCTTTAAACAATGCATTTTTGCAATTTCTGAATCTGACAATATTTTTTTTTGTAATTTGTTTTATTTTATTTTGATGTATAAAATTATCACTTATTAAAAATGTGTGATAATGTTTACCTAGTTGTTTTAAATAATGTTAATCTAGTGTGAAATTAAAGTTAAAACAATGTTAAAATTTATCGACATACTTATTGTAGTCATGAATAATTATGTCACAGCACTACCGCATTCCTAAGCTCTGCATTCAACTCGCGCGCTATCTATAGTTGTTGATGACGTAAATGTATGGCAGCGCTCCCTCTATATATTATAAATATTCTAAGGTTCTATCTAAAGGGCACCGAACTTAACAAATGGTGCAATGATTGTAAATTCGCTAGATAAGTATTCATCGCAACTAAACTTAATAACAGTAATAAAAATATCGCTTATCATATAAGCTAAATATCTTCCAAATGGACTAAATTATGACGCATAAGTTTTTCTATTCATCATGCTATATAACACTAAATCTATATCCTTACTAATATTATAAAGGTGAAAGTTTGTATGTATGTATGTATGTATGGATGTTTGTTACTCTTTCATGAAAAAACGGCTCAACAGATTTTGATGAAATTTGGTATAGTGATAGCTGACACCCCGGATTAACACATAGGCTACTTTTTATCCCGAAAAATGTAGTGTTCCCGTGGGATGAGTCAGGAAACCAAATATACATATTTTCTACTCTTTCAAATTCAAATTGTTGGCACGGGATGTCCTCTCCTACGGAAGGGAAATATAGTCGACGGCACGCGGGAAATATAGTTAGTAGACACGCGAAATAATATGTTCTTGATGTGGATTGGACTCAAAAACTATCTGCACCCGGGCGAAGCCGGGCCCGACAGCTAGTCATTATATAAAACTGAAGAGGTTGTTTGTTTGTTAACACTAATCTCAGTTACTAAATCAAATTGGAAAAAAATTTTGAATAGCGCTATTGTTGGGGAAAGCTATAAAGCTTACAGTTTATGCTATATAACATCAAGCTATGACGGAGCCTAAAGGAACGGAGCAGAAGTGAAAAAAATTGGAAATCTGGGAAATTTAATTCCTTTGGAAAGCTTTCACTGCATACGCTGTGTTAAAAACAATCATTAAAATAAAATTCCGCGTTAGTGTATGGTAATCTTCCTAGATAAGCCCACTATGACCATTAATTGGTAATACGATTTGTTTAAAAAATGATTTTTATCCAAGCTACATATGTGTATCAACTATCCAACTAAACTTATAGGTACTATTTTGACGTTTCATTCTTTTTAAGTTTATACAACCATGGAAATATGATTTTACGGAAAATCTAATTGAAATTGTGTGAGTTACATAGAGCTTACTGAAATTAGTCGTCGCTCGCAACGATTTTGAAAATGCTTGCTTTTATTATGACAGAAAGTTTAATAAAAAAGAAGATATATTTATTATCACCGTTTAGACGAAGTCTATTAAATTAAGTTAATTTAATATGTATATTTTAACGTGATTTTCACGGTCATCTTTTTGAAATTTAAAATGGGCCTATCCTTAGTTTTTAAATCAAAGAGTTGGATGTTAATATTTTAAATAAGGTCTAAAGTTTGTGAAGTTAGACCTTATAGAGTTAAAGCATGGAGAGAAACAAGCTTGGCTCTACATGCAATGGTAAGCGGTACGACCGCTCATGAATAGCAAAAACAAACAACAGGCAATGGTTGGCATTCCACTGCGCTTGCCATCCTGAGACATAAGATGTCAAGTTTCAATATGTCCAGTAGTTACTTTTGCTAAAATGTCCTTCAATTTGAAACAATAAAATAATAGAAATTGCGGTGGTACCTACCCAGGCGGCCTCTCACATATAAGAGACCTACCACCAGTATAGTAAAGTAAAGTAAAAATAAAATAAAGTTGTGAAAATGTAGTTACTTGAAAATTCTAGTAAAGAAAAAGAGTACATGAACTTGAATATATTAACATGCTTGAAGCCTGAGTATATATTGCGTGATATCCGATCTCTATATAAAAAATGTAAGTGCCAAGTCAATCGTGTAATGTTACCAATAGTGTATTTTTTTATTTCCTTTTATGTTCTGTTGTTTGTAAATGTAATGATCACCATCTATTTCTAAGATACATTTAGATATATTAGGTCTTAGAATATAATATAAGTGAATTTGTAATTCTTTTGAGAACTAAACTATGTATTTTAAACTATAACATTGCTAATCGTATTGTACATAAAATGTAAAATGAATTTTTTAAAGTTTATTTTGCAGTCTTACAATAGATCCAGACTAACTTGAAGCCTGCAGTTTCACACAAATCGGAATCAGTGACTCAACTCGTAAAAAATCACAAAATCCGGCTTCAAAAATGCTTAAAATACCATTGTTATTCTAATGAGTTGTAATTCAAGCAGTGTTTGATCAATGACTTCGTACAGTTCGCCGTGAATTAGACCTCGGCGAGAAATCTAGTAATTTGTATGCGACAGTAACATGAACCAACGGAGATACATTATATGTAACAAGAATAAGTAATTATTGCATAAAGATTATTCAATTTAACTGGGGTAATGTGTTTCCAAACGCATTTATGCGTGAGAGGAAAGCGAATACAGAATGTGATATGTATAGTGCAAGCAAGACTTAATTGTGTTTTTAATGAAAAAGCAGAGTTTCGCTTTCATTTAAATTTTGTATCAGTAATTTAGCAGTTTGCTTTAGATGCATTTAAAGTGAAATGTTAAGTATGCAATGGCCTGTTGGTAACGTCCAGAACCAGTTACCAACATGTTCGCAATGGTCGCGGGTTCAAACTGGACGGTACATCTCTGAGTCTTCGGAGTCATGTGTGTAATGCATTCAATTACCACCCACTATAACGGTGAAGGAAGATATCGTGAGGAAACCTGCATACCATAGCCGTTTGTAAGCCATTTGTCTAGGCAAGCGACCAAGGCCTAAGTCTTCTCAATCGTACTCTCGATCAGTCCAGGATAACTGCTTGGTAACTGCTGACTAATACCCCCCATGATCGTGGCACGCATTATGAGCGTTACCGGACATTCCAGGACGAAGACCGCCCCGATTTACGTTCGCGTGACAGCCCTGCGCAAAATCATTGCTAGTTCTACTGTTGGACGTATATGGGAAAATACAGTTACAGTTCTTATAAGAGTAATAGTCTTTGGTTTAAGACGATTATTAAAATATTAAATAAATACACCTAATAGTCACATATATAGCCGTGAACCCACATTAAGATCAATTAAGTCTCATATCGTGGGTATCAGAAGCTATGAGAGACTTTTCGGCCTCACAAATACCCAGACCCGAGACAAATTTTGTGGGCCACACTTTGTCTCGGTGTGGGGATCGAAACCGCGACCTCTAGTTTAAACCTAAATCACTGAGGCTGTTGACCTGTTGTAAGGAAAAATACTATCATGGAACTACAATACTTAGTTATATATACATAGTTGGTGGAATACTAAGTATCTGTCGAATTGATTTGGATAAGTACTAATAAATCGATTAAAAATAATTATGGGCTGTGGTTACCCAACAATCTTTGACGTCAGGGAATTTTATTTCTGTGCGCAAAAAACAACGAATTCAATTCAGTCTTCGAAAAAAAGGTGACGCTTTTTTAAAAATAGGTTGGTAAAAAATATAGTTTTTTACATATAAAGTTAAAAGCACCTACACATTTCAGGTAAACATTAAATGTTCGATATTGATACTTCGGCTTGTGTACTGCCGTCTAGCAATAAAATTAATATTTATGTGACATAATGTGTAAATGAACAAAACTTAATAAGGTTGGCGCCTCATACCCCGACATAGCCATTAAATATTAAATAATTACAATTAATTACTGCCACAAAGTAAGTACGTACTAATATATACAATTCTTAATAAATATAATTTCTTAATAAATAAAAATTTAATATTAATTACATATGGTCTAATACACATTGTATTGCATAAAATACATATTCAAAAATATGTATGACAGCCTTCGTGGCGCGGTTGGTTAGGCGTCGGCTGTGTAAAGAAAGGTCGCTGGTTCGATCCCCGCACCGAGAGAAATGTTTGTGCGGCCGACAAATATTTCTTCAGGATCTGGGTGTTCGTAAGATCAAAAAGTCTCTCGTAGTTCCTGATACCCACGACACAAGACTCGCTCTTAATGCGGGGTCAGGACTATGTATGTGACTGATGGGTGTTGTTCATTTATTTTATTTTATTAGCAAACTCAATTATAAGGTCATCTGAAACCGTATCTTTTACTATGTATTAAATTCGCTAGTCAATGAAGAGGTTATTTTATCTCTTGTGATTATGAAACTTTCAATATACACGGACTGCCTGGTTGGCGCAGTTGTATGATTACCAAACTGTGATCTCAGGTTCGAATCCCGGGTTGGGCAAAGAGATACTGGATTTTTCGATTCATTTTTAGCCAGGTGTCAGGAATTCGTGCCCGATAGGCTCGTGCCATATCACATCGTAGGACGGAAAATGCAAGGCGAAACGGGGGTGTCTTGGTTACACCTCCTCTGCCTATCCCTTCTGGGAAAATGGCGTGAGTTTATTTATGTATATAATATATATAACTATTTTTCGAAGGTCAGTTGAATGCTGCGGGTGAATGCAATCGATGCATGATTGATGATGACGAATGCATGGTTTTGTGACCTGTACTTGTATACTGATAATTGAATCGATCGAGACAAGAATAATATTAAAATATTGTAAATAATAATAAGTTTATTTATAAAAATATATTATAATAACACGTTTATATTCAAATATATTGATTTTAATTACATATCCCACATAAATATAAATAACAGAGTAATCAATTCATGTTAAGAATTTTTTTAGCACTTCGATTATTCAGTGCAATATGAGATGATATGGTATTAAGATAATATCATGCACTACATTACGCGAGCTACTTATAAAGAAGTATCGATCTGTATACATTTTTAAGGCACAATCTTCACATTAATATCCGAAGGGTTTACCCATATAATTTTGTGATTGAGGTAAACATCATGTATCATCTTCTGCCTACATCAATGTTTTCCAACTAAAAATATTCTATGTTTACACATCGCATTTATGGCAGTACCGAAAAGGCTTTACGTTTACAAAGTTTAATTTAGCTTATAGCATAGGTATAAGGCAAGTGCGTGGTGGCCTGTTGGTAAACAGACTAGACGCAACTGCTTACGTGATCACAGTGGTCGCGGGTTCGAATCCCACGGCACACCTCTGACTTTTCGGAGTCATGCGTGTATTGATAGTCAATCACCACGCACTAAAACATGAAGGAAAACATCGTGAGGAAACCTGCATACCATAGCGATTTTTAAAAAAGTTCTATGGTATGTAAGTCCGCCAATCCGCACTAGGCGAGCGTGGTGGACTATATGGCCTAACCACTCTCAATCGTATTCTCGATTGTAGAGGAGGCCCGTACCCTGCAGTGGGACGTATATGGGCAGATACAGATAGGTATACCTCTGTCCTAGGTACTGCTATATTTTCGGAGATATTTTATTTAGAGTTTTTTTAAATTCACAGCCATAATGCAACGTAAAAATGCAGTATCTACCTAATGGATAAATCCATTTGGATTTACGAGTAAAAGCTGGTTCGCTGGTAATCTACCTTATATATTTTTTTATTTACATTTGATTTTTTGCATTAAATAATCTCTGAAACGACTGGATCGATTTGGAATAATTCATTCAACAAAAGATAATCTTTCAGTCCGAAACACAACAGTACGTTTACACATCTGTTTGGCGCGAGAAATAGACATTGCGGTTGTACCTTTAGGCGGCCTTTCACAATTCTAAGTATTTGTCCAGATAGTTATGTTCATGATTGTGGAAAACATATACCAGGTAGGCGTGTCGTATCTCCGGTTCAGCCTTTGTATAATATCTAGTTTTGAGTTTTTGTCGACAGGCGATCGATAGCTACTCGGGCCTGTGCACGCCTTATTCGTATTGTACTACACTTGCGATCCGGTTTTGTACCAGTATGAATCTAGAAATTACTAAACATTACTCGCAAATAAAAACAGGAAGTCTCAACCGAGGACACAACACGCACAAATATAAACACAAAGAATAAAAGCCGAAACAATACAAGATAAATGAAAGTTGTTATTGACATAACTTTTGAAATATGAGAAGAACGCGTCAATTTTATATTTTTAAAATAGTTCTATATAATTAAATTGGCCCTGGCCATTCTAAAAAATGAAATTAAGGTAACAAGACGACTATTTTTACTTCGATTTTAATTATTTTTTAAAGAGTTTTTTTATCAAACTAAAGTCACACTGTTATTAGCCGTGACTCAGCATAAACGCGCGCTGGCTTATTCTGGGGCTACAACTCGCGTTTCGTTCCGTGAGTGAGATTGCGGATACCCAATGCCTCTTTCCTCTTCCTATACTTTTTGCCTTCCCCCTCTCCTCCCGATTTAATGAGTTGGCAATAAAGACTTTTTTTAAAAACTGTACTTTTAAAAAAAATGTCTTTAAGTTTTCCTTTTTATGTGCAGTTAGTAAATAAATATATATATTTTCCGTTTCCATGTACATTTTGCAAATAAATAACCAACTGCGTTGAACTAGAAAATGGTGTGTATTATAATTTTAACCTCGTATATTTTTATAGCTCAAAATTAATATCGTGAACGTATTAATGTTGGGTGCATTATAAAAATTACAAGCAGCATGAAATGCAACCGCCTTTCAAAATTACTGGTAATTACATTATGCACACCAGAGTGTATTATCGTTTCAGTATCTAGAAAAATATACTATTATAATGATTAATTATATGTACTGCTTTTGACACCTATTCAAATAATTAATAAGATTAGAAATATTTTAATTATTAATAAAACAATGATCCTAAACATGACTTATCCATGAACTTAAGTTATAAAAGTTTTCGTCAGTCATGAGATTTCACTGTATTTTTCACATTCAACATTTATATAAATTAACACTGTTTTTTACAACGAAATTACTATGTACTTTTAGGAGTTATATACAAACATATATTTATAATTTATGGAGCATGTTTTTAACAACGAAAAACGTGAACGCACACTTTAGAACAAATATCAATCGTCGACGTTACTGGTGGTAGGTCTCTCATATGTGAGAGGCCATCTGGGTAGGTACCACCGCAATGTCTACTTCTCCCGTGAAACAATACTGCGTAAATGCACTGTTGTGTTTCGGACTGAAGGACATTGTAGCCAGAGTAACTACTGGACATATTGAGATTTAACATCTTCAGGATGGTGAGCGCAGTGGAATGTTGCTACTGTTTATGCGGTCGTATCGCTTACCATCAGGCAAACGGCTTGCTCGTCTCGTCATTCATTGCAATAAAAAAAAATACATTCTACATTAAACAGATAAACTACCTCTGACATCAGACATACAATACTGTATACGGTGCCATTGTGCTCCAAAGCTTGTGACCTTATATCCAGCGCAGTTTTCAAATGAAAAGCAATTATTTTCCATACTGCCGGTATAAATACACGTATCAAAGCAGCTTTCAGCGCTCGCGAGAGAGGGAGGCCCCCCCTCCCCTAGACTAATAAACTGGATGGCTCCATAGAGTTACGAAAATAAAGACTGTTTTTTTCCATTGCTGTGAATGTCAAGACGAGCATCCTATTCGCCTGTTGGTAAGCAACAAATTAACACTAATTATAAAACAATACGAAGTGCGTGGTGGCCTGTTGGTAAACGGACTAGACGCGACCACCAACATGTTCACGGTGGTCGCGGGTTCGAATCCTAGGGCACACCTCTGACTTTTCGGAGTCATGTGTGTATTGATAGTCAATCACCACGCACTAAAACGGTGAAGGAAAACATCGTGAGGAAGCCTGCATACCATAGCGATTCATAAGAATTTCTATGGTATGTAAGTCCGCCAACCCGCACTAGGCCAGCGTGGTGGACTATATGGCCTAACCACTCTCAAGCGTACTGTTGATTGTAGAGGAGGCCCGTGCCCTGCAGTGGGACGTATATGGGCTGATATAGATAAAGTAATACTTGGCATTTCGTTATGCTCGCTATTCTGAGAAGTGATGTCCTAATATGTCCAGTAGTTAATATGGTTACTATGTCTTTCGAACCGGAACACAACAGCGCATGTAAGCTGTTGTTTAGTTTTGTTTGCTATTCGTACCTACGTAATAAAAAAGTTTAAGTAATTTTTTTGTTCATTATATTCTTTCAATGGTACAGTCAGCAACATAAGTCGCTGAACACTTCACATTTTTCGATAACCTTTTTATGAATTAAAATTTATACGTACTACTCTGTAGTCGTAAAATATAACCAAGTAAAGTCATCTATGCCGAGAAGTGCCATACGATATTGAAAATAATAATTATTTTGAATGATAAGACAATTCCAAATCTCGTGACTGTGTAGCGACTTATGTTGCTGACTATACCTAGTGATAACCTTTATAGCCACGTAGAGAAATAAAAATATCGTGATTTTTTTTTCTAGATTGCAATTCAGCTACGTTATTTACGGATTTTATCGCGAATTTTGTTAATTTTAAGTTTGACTGTGATGTTAGCCATCCACGATGTTAGTGAATGTTCCGAAAGCCGGGTAATTCGCTGTTAAGTGGTTCAAAAAACAAGTTTGACAAATTTCTGTTTAGCTTTTGGTATTATTTGGCTTTTGTTATTATTTACCAGTCTGGGTGGTTTGGTCGTGTGATAATACAGTACCGAAATATTAAATGACAAAAGATTTTTCTCTATATCCATTAAAAAACATGCATTAAATTATTTTAAAGATTTTATTATTGCATTGAATAGTGCAAGGAGCCTGTTGTTATCCTGATGGTAAGCGATGCGACCGCTTATGAACAGTAGCAGAAACAAACAACACTTTAAATAACAAAGCAATACTTGCGATTGCACTGCGCTCGCCACCCTAAACATAAGATATTAAGACTCAATATGTCCAGTACTCTGGCTACAATATCCTTCGAACCAAAACACAACAGTGCATTCACACTGCTGTTCGACGGGAGAAATATATATTGCGGTGGTACCCACCCAGACGGCCTCTCACATATGAGAGACCTACCACCAGATGCATTAGGATGGGTTCACGGAACTCTTGGGATGCCTTTACGGAGCATCAGTGGTCAGCGGACGACCGGTTAGGAACCACTGAATTAAATAAACTCGTAAATAAAGTTGTGTCATTTCAACGTGTAAAATTCGCGTAAATACTTGTATAACAAACTATTATTTTCTAAATTGTCATATTTGCATCTATTGGCTTATAACAAAAACGATTCCGACTGATTGAGAACCTCTTTTTAGGGTTCTGTATCTAAAAGTTAAAAACGGGTCCCTAAGGAAAGTCTCCGCTGTTTGTCTGTCCATCTGTCTGTCACCATCGCATAAACTGTGACAGCTAGAAAGCTGAAATTCCACAGAATATTTAATTGTATATAAAGTTTTAAAATAAATAATGAAATAAAAATAAAGTTAATATTAAAGGGGGTCTCTCATACAACAATCCCAATTTTTAACGCAATCTTAATAAACAGATGATGGTACGGAACCCTTCGTGCACGAGTCCAACTCGAACTTGGCCGGTTTTTAATTTTGAAATCAATTAATGATGTAAATAATATGTAATCCGAGGTTGCTAAATCGATATTTCTAGAATTTTTGCGATTTAAATCAAGATAGTATTTTATTAATATAAAACTTAATCCGAGTTTATTTTTTATGTTACCCACAACACTTGGCAACTATTGTGTATACATGAAATTACAAGCCTTCGAATTCTATTAAATACCTTCTCAATTCTTGTGTGGAGCTCTCAATGATATGTTTCCTCATTTTTTTCATTATTTGAGCGTGAGATAACTAGGTACGAAAAAGTAAGTAACTTCTAAAAGCTACAAATACTTACCATTGAAACGAAAACATAAGTCTACACTCTACTGTTCCAACTTAGTTGCAATACTTTAAATAACGCTATAGTAATAAGCTGAATGAGGATTCCTGTTTGATTTTTCTAATTTTTTTTTTTAATTAATACGACATGCACCATTTACATTAATTAATTGCTGTTGGAACAAGAAATCAAAGATAATTTTATTCTCTTTTATTATTATAAATATTTTGTGTTTTACCTTATATTTTTTATTTCCTTGTGTTTGTATGTTTATTTTTTATGTCTTGTTTTTACATTTGTTATATTTGTAACAACAACAAACATTTCCTTCCTTCTTTCTTTTCTTGCTAAAATATTCTAAAGTATTTGTAGTCCGAATCGCATTAGGCTAGCGTGGTTGACTATATCTCAATCCAACATTCAGTTGTAAAGGATTTCAATGCTCAGTGGTAAAATTATGAGAAGATACAATACAAAGCAATAGGTACAATATTTTACATAAATACATAATCGCACTTTTATCCCCAGAAGGGGTAAGCAACGGGGCTAGAAGGACGCCCACGTTTCGCCTATTGTGGCGAGCCTATCAATATCTGGTACAAATACCTGTCTCCGGACGGATATTATAGAAAAATCCAATTTTTAATTGATATTTTATCAAATTCCTTATACCATTGTGTAGTTACAATGTCGCTAATGCACATAGTCCCGTAATAGAGTGATTAATATGCTGTAATTAAGAGAACAATTAAGATTATTGATCGATGTATTGTATAACAACTGATTATTATCTTATTAAGATTACTGATGGAGACACTTCCTCTATAATTATAATTAAATTCCTTATTTCAAACAAAGGATCAGTTATTCAGGTATCAACAATTATATTTTTTACTCATTGGATTGACCTTTTTTGATATTATGCACGCACACATACGTAAACTCTCGCCTTTTTTACAGAAGGTTTAGGCTGGGGTATTAGTAGCAACCTACTGGTTACTACCAGTACATTCCTCGTGGGTGTACTCACCCAAGATTCAGCTTGTTTGTTCTGCCTCACATTGTGATAGGGGGCAAGCCCATCGCCATATCGGGAGGGTACAAATTCCTGAAGAATTGCTTGACATTCGAACCCGAAACCTCAGCTTTGTAATTATACCGTAGTAAAACTACGCCACCGAGGCAGTCTTTAAAGTATTTAATAAAAATAATATATGTTGATACTCTATGCGAATCAGTTCATTATGCGAAAGGATAAAAGGATTAAAATTAGACAAGTAGATTATAGAATACAAAAATAAATAGGTAAATATTTGCATACCAAACTATGCTTGCCACTCCAGTAAATTGAAATTAAAGGTCAGATAGTAAAAATAAAGACTTTGGTATTTTTAATGTGGTATTTACTATATACAGGGTATATCAAGACTGCTACCGAAAACGAAGCCGTGTGATAGTTTAAGCGACTTCAGACACAATGTAACAGAAAAAGTTGCAAAAAAAGCGACAATTTACTTTTTTGTTATTTTTTCCTATGACCATATTTGGGTGGTAAATACATTGTTTCCTAAAATAATAGTGAGTACCCTTTTATTTATAAAGAATCTAAGGTATAATAGAGTTTAAATTATTATTTTAGCAAAAACTATGGATTTACCAACTAAAAATGACGATATTTCAAAAATCATAAAAAATAATTGTCCCGTTTGTTTGCGAAACTTTTAGTTGTATTGTAGTCACTAAAACTACCACCCGGCTTCGTTTTCGGTAGCAGTCTTGAAATACCCAGTATATTAAATCTGTATCAAGCCATATACGTCCCACTTCAGGGCACGTGCCTCCTCTACAATCGAGAGTACATTCGATTGAGAGTGGTTAGATATATTAAATACCAATATCTTAATAGTTCTTTGACATTCGGTACGATATAATGTTTAAACTAAAATTTTACTTTCCAAAGATATCTATGGAATTTCTAGCTCTATGGTTGTTTTCCCATTCCCATTCGCCTGTATGCATCGTTGAGCTCTGTGAAAACAAGCGCCTGCACCCTGTTAGCGCAGTATTAGAGTTCCCTTGTTGCGATGACAACCCTTACTAGTACTGTATTCATGTTTGCATTTCATTATCAAAGAGAGTACAATAAGGTATGCCGCTTTGCACGGAGGGAAGTGTACAATAATTTATTTTCAACTCTTCCTATTAATTTCACCTTCTGATTAATTTCGTTGCGGGTTAAAGACAAGTTAGACATTCCCGGAGACTTGCCGAGCTTCAATGCTCGGAGTGATTACATTGCGTGCCACTGTTGATCCTGACTCACACGAGTTATAGTGGTAGGTTCACACCTACCACTTGGTATCAGCCTCACGGCTGATACAGTCTCCAAGGTATAAGGGATTGCTTTTTTTCTTAATCTTGTTCATAAAAGAAAGTATATTTGAGATCTCGCTTACATGTTTTCTACTTTAAATAATAAATAATACCCAACAGTCAAATATGTAGTCCTAACCCCACATTAAGATCGTGTCTTGTGTCGTGGGTGTCAGGAACTACGAGAGACTTTTCGGTCTCACAAACACTTAGATCCGGAAGAAATATTTGTGGGCCGCACAAACATTTCTCTCGGTGCGGGAATCAAACCCGCGATCTCTCGTTTCACAGGCGGCGTCTAATCGACTGCGCCACGGAGGCTGTTTGAATTTAAAAATATTTATCAGGCGTTATAAAATGTAAACTATACGGAACCATGCTATTCAAAAAGGCAATACATTTACAGAAACAGAAATGAAAGGCTTTTCACGATGAAAACTAGCTTCGATTCGACGACGTAAACAATTTTCCTTTTCAGATGAAAAAGTTAAACTTTATTATTTTTCCTGGCAACACCGATTCCATTTGCTGCAGTTGTTTATTTCAAGAATATAAAATTTTATTTTCCGTTTCCAATAAATTGTAGTATCGGGAAGCGCTTTGATATTTCATGAAATGTTTTTGCTTTATGAAATGAGAAAAGCGAGCTTGAAAATTATTTTAAAGGAATATATAGCGCGGAGAAAGAGTTCGTAGAATATTTAGTAAATATTTTCTTGCTTGGATAAATAAACGTCGAAATAATGTTACTTCATCATACTTTTGCTTTGCTATGGAGTGACGTATACTTAGATTTAGTAATAGTACTAGCACGGAAAGAAATTTTTTTTTTTTCTTATATTACGATAATTATAAATTTAAAATTGATGTAATTAAGTAATTTTATAGTAAAAGTGTACACATTTTGATGAAAAAAGGAAAGAAATATTGCATCCAGCAATCAGGACTACGAATACTATACTTCCTAAACCACGCTGGTTTGTGATGTTATAGCTTGACGGCGGAAACCATCTCTGCATGAACCTAAAGGTTAGCAAATTCAGTTTTGTGCCGCACCGTCAGGCTGTGGTATTGTTTGCCGTCACGCGTGTTCCCTCTTTCTTTTAATCCTGGGCCCTTCCGCCGTAGTGTGAAGAGGCATCTTAGCAGGCCGGCATAATTGTATCGAATGTTATGGGACTACCGTCTTATGCCATTCAATACTCTGCTTGGACGGCATTAGCGCTTACCATCAGGCGTCATGTAGGAATAATGCCGGGCCAGTATAAAAAAAATACATTCACCGAACGAAACGCGACAGCAATGCTACGATATCTTTGTTGTCGCGTCATGGCTGGCAACAGCATGGCTCTACCACGTCCAATATTATATTCAATACATCCAGTTTGAATTATAAATAAATTGTAACATTTGCATGGAGCGCTCGGCACTAGGAAGTAATCATAATTCGATAAAATTGTTGTCATTACAATCGTTGTTCTTATAGGTTGGTTCTGGCACTGTATATAATTTGAATGATTTACTAAGGCCCGTTTACTAATCAGCAATATGGTCCACGTAATTATATAATTAAATAAATACTATTTAAGGTACTAAAACGGTGAAGGAAAACATCGTGAGCAAACCTGCATACTATACCGATTTATAAGAATTTCTATGGTATGAAGTCCGCCAACCCGCACTAGGCCAGCGTGGTGGACTATATGGCCTAACCACTCTCAGTCGTATTCTCGATTGTAGAGTAGGCCCGTGCCCTGCAGTGGGACGTATATGGGCTGATACATATTTAAGGTATACATACATTTAAAAATTTCAAGAGAAATATATAATATATTATGGATTACTAGCGGCCCGGCACGGCTTTGTCCGGGTGCAGATACTTTTTTTTCCAGTCCACTTTAGAAACACTAGAAGTATTTCTCTTAACAACTGTTATAAATATTTACATTCGACGTTACTGCCGTACTTTAAACTTCCCATAACATTGCTTACTTCCGTACACGTCCCACAGGAATACCGCATATTTTTTGTGATAAAAGCCTGTGTGAATCCAAACCGTCAACTATCTCCATATCAAACCTCATTAAAATTCAATCAGTGGTTTGAGCGCGAAGAGGTAATAAACATACAAACTTGCGCGTTTATAATACTAGTAGGTTGTAAAGAAAGTTTTACTGGTGGTAGGTCTCTCATATGTGAGAGGCCATCTGGGTAGGTACCACCGCAATGTCAATTTCTCCCGTGAAACAACACTGCGTAAATGCACTGTTATGTTTCGGATTGAAGGACATTGTAGCCAGAGTAACTACTGGACATATTGAGATTTAACATCTTATGTCTCAGGATGGCGAGAGCAGTGGAATGTTGCTACTGTTTATGCGGTCGTATCGCTTACCCTCAGGCGAACGGCTTGCTCGTCTCGTCATTCATTGCAATAAAAAAAAGAAAGATAACAAGAAAAGAAGAAGAACAATCTATGCTCATAGAATATGGACTAGCGTGCATTTTGAATCTGGTACAATAGCACAATTAAATAAGATGAATATTTCCAATAAGTTTTTTTTTCCGATTCCATTTTTAAAATCACACTGCGTCTTATATTCCCCGAGTATTTTCTGTACCCACGAGCCTCGATCATAACACAATGTTTCTAACAGCCAACGCTTGTTTTTCCCTGAGTGTCCATGTGGCTTTATTTTTAAGTCCCAAAGCAAAACTTGTAACAAAGTTTTTAACAGCCTATCACGATTAATAAAGGTTTTTAAAAGAACTAGCAAATAGTTTTCATTATAATAAGTACCTACTACTTAAGAGCAAATTATTCTATACCAACCAAATTGCCGCCTAGCAGTTTATTATGAAATTGTTCTAATATACGTTGATTGGTGTAATTATATGCGTCTAGTTTGCATAAATAGAGCATTATGCACCGCCTTTTTGTTCTCGAAATAGCGAAAATGTACAAGAATAAAAATAATATTATAGTACTTTTAGTGTACGTTATTAATGGATAATATTTTCAACTCGTTTTATTTTGAAATGTGTCATATTTTGACTAAATAAAATCGTAGTTGAAATTTTGTGAAATTGTGTCCTTAGAAAAAATTGCTAGAATGCTTAACAGTCTCCATTGTACAGTAATATAAATCTTTGAATTAAAAGGGCTTTGTTGCAAAGTCTTGCACCCTTTCACTTCTCCAAATCACATGTCAGAAGATCAAGGATGCAAGAGTGGGGAGAGGGTATAATGGAATAAAATATAGAATGATAATATTGAAGTACGCAATTTTAAAATTAATATTACAAAGGTTTTTGATCTTTCGTATTAGGAATCGCATCGCAGGCACACAGACAGTAAATATTTGTATACTTGTTTTACTTTACTTCAATAGCACCTCTAGTAAGAGGAAGGAAGGAACAGCGCCACTAATAAAACTGAAAATAACTATTTTTTTATATAAATATTTGAAATACAGCGACGACTTATTATAAATTAATAATCGAGATTCTGCACAACACAATTATGTAGTCAGTGCATTATAATTGACTGCATTTATTCATAATCAACACCTGACACCCGTAACTAACATTATGTATTGAATAAATCATTTCGCGTGTTAATAAATTTCCTTGCGATAATAGCTTTAGAAGTAGCAATTTTTTTATGGTCTGCATTTATTTATCACTACACGTATGATTTATTCTTTCTTCCGTTCTTCATTTATTTATATTTTTATTTACGGAAGAAGTGGCTATTAGTTCATGTCCAATGATCATTGCCACCCTTCAAATGAATGTATAAGATTGCCAATGCTCTTTTTGAAGGTCTAAATTTATAAAAAAACTTTACCTCTATAAAAATTGTTTATCTGATAATTTAGCATATTTCCGATGCATGCAGTAGAGTACTGGAACGCTCCTAGCTTCAGATCAATTTACGTACTTTCTGCCCTGTCTATATATCCATATATTTATGTCAATGACCAGCATAGTTTTAATTAACTTATCATAGAGTCAAAATAATACTTTAAATTTTTACTAACAAGTATAGGTATTATAAAATATTTTCTTGAAGATAAAATAAATTCTAACGCTACTATCCATGTAAACATGTAAATTGAAATTCTTAACAATATTTATACTAGATCTGGATTAGCATTACCATATACGGTGTCTAAATTGTAAGCAATTGAAAATAAATTGGCAACTTCGAATTAATGTAAATTGATAATTTGATTTGTTTATGTTTGCATTCTTTTCGGCATTTTAGCTGTTAAGCTTAATCAATGCTGCATTTAAATAAAATCAATAACTTTTAAATACTTTTTTATTATTCAAAAAGTCGACATTATTGTTTGGCATCAATGAATGGCGAGACGAGCATGCCGTTCGCCTGGTGGTAAGTGATACGATCACTTATGAACAGTAGCAAAACCAAACAATATCTTGAGTTACAAAGCAACGCTTGGCATTCCACTGCGCTCGCCATCCTGAGACATAAGATGTTAAGGCTCAATATTTCCATTAGTTACTCTTGTTACAATGTCCTTCAAACCGACACACAAACTCGTTAAAAACTTTTTGGAACACATGATTTGGGTTATAATTATTGTCCAGTATTTTTTTATTACATTATGTTTGATGTTTACATGAGTGTAACATGTTTTGTGCTTAATAAATAAACAAAATAAAATAAATAAAATGAAAGTCATATGAATCACAGACAATGCAGGACCAATTAGCTGATTGGTACACATTATATTTATCAATGTTTTATTTTCTTGTTTTCCATCGTTTGCAATAAAGGTCAAACTCAACCGCAGTGGATTATTTTCTTTTGTTTTTGTGTGCAATAAATAAATTGAATTGCACTTGATAGTGAATAATTTGAATTATAAAAAATAAATCACGATCTCGCTTTGTACAGTGTAAGCAATTAATTTAATATTTTTTTGGCTAATATTACAATATATACAGGGTATATCAAGACTGCTACCGAAAACGAAGCCGGGTGCTATTTAAGCGACTTCAGACACAATGCAACAGAAAATGTTGCAAAACAAAGCGACGTGTTTTTTTTGTTATTTTTTTTTCCTATGGTCTTATTTGGGTGGTAAATATTTTTTTCCTAAAATAATAGTGTATACCCTTGTATTTATAAATACTCTAAGGTATAAAAGAGTTTAAATTATTATTTTAGCAATAACTATGGATTTACCACCCAAAAATGATGATATTTAAAAAAATCATTAAAAATAATTGTCGCGTTTCTTTACGAAATTTTTAGTTGCATTGTGTTTGTAGTCACTAAAACTACCATCCGGCTTCGTTTTCGGTAGCAGTCTTGATATACCCTGTATAGGTATAGCTATATGTCCATAGATAGACAGTCCATAGATATAGTGCTAGTATATTCATATTAATAAGATTCTAAAAGATATGCACTGTAAATCTTTCTTTTTCAGTTACAGAATCAGTCACGACTTACGAAAAAAAACTACTTTTAAATCACCGAAAATATTACTTTTAACTTGTTGATGAAATTAAAATGATACATTAATTTACTGTTATTTGTCAACTTCATGGCGTTTTTTTATCGCGACAGTTAATATTTTGTTATTAATTGTATGTTGCCGATTGCAATTCCGTCAAGTCGAGTGCGCTGTGTGACTCAAGATTTCAAATGTCTCATTAAAAATTCATCGCATTGGTTTGATACATTTACTATGTATTTTGATAACACGAGGTGACGATATTTTGAGTCACCTGTCAGTTAATTAGGACCTGAAATTAAAGTCACATTTTGTGTCCTTCTTAGTACGGTCATGAATAGTTTATATTACCCGTTTCAATACAGTATAATTACAAATTAAATCTTTATTTATTTATTTTTGAATTCTTTTTTGTTTATACTTTATTTTAGTGTTTTGTATGTCTTTCTTTTTTTAATAAAGCTTAATATTATTACATAATTCATACAAGTGTGTCCACTGATCCGCATCGTACGTATTGCACGAATCTACCCGTCGGGAATGCCGATGCCAATGTCACAGACCAATGCTCTGAAGGGCAATTCAAACTAATCCGATCGCTGCTGATACTGTGGGCAGATTGTACAAATATAATCTGTTTGATGTGATGCATCCAATATTTACGAAACGGAAATGTGGACTTTTGCCTACAAATAGCAGTCACAAATTTAACTCTCATGTCACACGTCTGACTTTTCGGTTTCGTGTCGATGTCGTGTGGTATCCATAGTTAATCACTACGCTATTTACCGTGAAAGAAAACACTTGGAGAAATCCCATATGATTTGTATGGCGTCTGTATTCGACTAACTCGCAATTGTGTGTGGTATTTTATACTTCAAAGCCTACTCAATAACAATTGAAGTCTAGATGTCATCCTCACACATTTTCCTGAACCCACAATTATTGCTATCTTTATTTTTATTTATTTATTTGCATTCTTTATTGTACACCGCAATACAAGAAAATTAGTACCTAATAGAAAAATCACATAAAACTAATGGCTGCAATTACCTGCGATACCTCTTCCAGACAATCTTTAGATGGATTGGATTATAATATGTTTTGTGATATCTTGTCTTTTAAACTTGTAAATATCAGTAACTATGAATTTACTTTTGGGTTTTGCAACACCCAAAAACAAAAAAAATAAAACGCCCCAAACAATTATGTGGCTTACACAAAAAATTGTCTTACTGCGGGGTTCGAACCCGCGGTCACTCATTTTTCGACTATGGCGCAACTTATCAGATCTTAGCATAGCTTCGAGCCAATGCCTTGACCGTTAAAATACATTAAAGTAATATGACCTCAATATATTTTATAAAGCGAAAATTACGCTAACAATAATAGAAGTACCTATACGATATGTATATGTATATAGATATCGACGGCGAAGTGCCAATAGCTCCTAACTGAAAGTCATAAATTTACACAAACTGAAAAAAAAAGTTTAATTTTTTGATTCATTAATGAGTAGTAAATATATTTATTAGTGGGGAATAGTAACAATGCGAATGTATGGTAAAATACACTTAGTAGATTTCACAAAAACATCGGGTTAATACACCTTTACAATTAAAACAATAAAGAAGGTAATTTCTCATAAAATTTCGGATAGGAGGTATTGGTTCTTCACCGTCGATATAAAGCATAGGTAAAGAAAAATGCAGCCCAATAAAATCATGCGCGTAACGCACAACATGTTGTGTGCAATATAATAGCTTTGGCATTCCTTAGCCGATGTAATTATTCTTGAGACTCCTGTCCACTGTCCTACACGAAGGAAAATATCTTAGAAATCCTCCTGTGTTTTATGTAAGCCATACACACTACGGTCTACCGGAGAGGTCATCTGTGCAGGTATGCCTGCGCAGGTAGACCGAACATTGGTACCGTGTATGGGACGTTACGGTGTACCGGAGCGGTCTTCAGTTCTTTTTGCGACGGCATCGAATGATTACGAATGTTTCCTTGACGTCACTTACATTGCACGTTTAGCTGATAGCAACTTCACTACAAGAAAATACAATAAAATCTATCGACGCATTACGTAATAATTGTGAACAGAAGTTGTTGTAAACAATCATGGCGGCCCGCGGCGCAGACGCCACCCCAGAGCGATTGGTGACTGCGGGGTATGTAAGGTTTGCGCGAGGGGTGCTCCGTGCTAATGTCATGTAATGGTATAAGCATAGAATAAAAAGGATCGCAAATGTTTCAAGGGACGTTAATCGGCCATGCTAGAAAACAACTAACGCGACCTGCGCAGGCGACCGGAGCACAGGCACACACGCACTGGTACGCCCTACGGTGTCACTCGAAAGAATTGATTTTCGATCCTGCGCCGGTCGCCTGCACAGGCTCAAAAAACTGCACAGGTCTATTCCCACACACATTACAGTATACCTGCGCAGGCATACCTGCACAGGTGGACCTTTCCGATGGACCGTAGCATGTATGGCAGCCAAGTATTTGCTTTTGTGAGGTAGAATCTTGGGAGTACCCTTTATCCTTTTAATAACATTGTGTTACTCAGCATTGAACTTTTAGCCAAGTCGGCTGAATTTACAAAATATTTTAACTGTGCTTTTCGTCATTAACATACTAGCAAATTTGCTGCCATAAAACACATAGTATGTTAATTATAAAACGCTCCCTTAATTATTTATGATTCTGATAAAACGTCACTTCCTAATATCGTAAAGTTAAGCAGTTGATATCTATTCGAATTTGGAACGCAATGCCTTAATTTATTCCTATTCAACTATTTTACGATAATTGGTGCAATTAATTATCACTTAATTTGGTGTTCTAATGTATTTAGGTCCTCGACTATTATTGCCTATGAATTTTGAGGTTTGATTTGACCGTATTGGATTCACAGTGGGTGAAGATTAAGTTTCAGAACATTAAATTCACTGTGTAGTCTTCTTTAAAAATATCCCAAGTCAATCGGAACATACCCTCACTGAAATTGACATGAACTAACAGCTTCATCATTTGGATTTTGATGAGCCCTTAAGACCGAAAAGTCTTCATCTTAGATTAAATACCATGGTTAAACCTCAAGTTTCGGTAATTCATCAACAATTAAAGAATTAACTGGAGCACGATTACTCGAAGAGCCGTGATAAACAACGAGCAATTTTTATGTTGTTGTTACCATAAACCACACCAAAAACGAGTTGGTAGTAGTAGTTTGTATTCATTACCGTCAACTACTCAATTACTCAAATACCCACGGTAACACACTTAGAAACCAGAAAATATCTATGATCATAACGTAAATAGAACAATCAATTGTTTCTTCAGCTGTATACTACTTAGACACGTTTGAAAACATGCTTTACATAATCAACGTAATTCAGATTAGGTCAACCTCTTTTTTATTAAGACTAGACGAGATAAGAGATGCTATAATTTTTGCATAAAGGCATATCATTTAATCAAACAGCTACGCGATGAGCTTTCTATCTCTAAATGTCGAAACATCAACATTTCATTGCCAACATTCTCAATTCCGATGATTCCTAATATTCCTTATTCTTTAAACAATTAGTTAAATAAAGTAAATTGCAAAACAGCATGCACTGCACTAACCTTCATAAACACCGCCATAGCTGCGCAGCGAAACTAAGAGGCACAAATGATTTCTCTGAAAATTTAGAATTAAATTTATACATGCTAAACCTACTTACGGTGCAAGTGAATGTAGATCAATGATAAAGAAGGATTCAGGATCATAATTGATTGTAACGAGCAGGGTCATATTACTGATAGTCGAATGTTCCACTGCAAAAGTTACACGTGTAACTGCAAGGTCCTCGCGAAAGACGTTGCGCGGAGAGGACCTTGCGAGTTCCGTATTAGCATTTTATTTGCGTACACAAACATTTTAATATTAAGCGTGACTATTTATTCAATGCAGGTGCAATTAAAGTTTTCAAAATTGCCTGGGTAATACATGGATAGCTAATATGACTTTTTTATAATGCTTCTGTTGACATTGTGTTAATAGGTCCTGACATTTTGGTTCTGTGATTCTTATTTTAAATTAGCGATTAGCATTCAATATCAGAACTGAACCTAATGAAAGCAATTTCCCTCTCGTGGTCATAGATTTGCTATTATTATATTATTATACATTGCTATCTCCTCTATAGTAAAAACATATTTCATAGGGAATACTGTATTCTGAGGATGTAATTCCAACAATGATTTTGAACGGATTCTTCAAGAAAAATGAGGATGACCAATTTGCGTTGGATGAAATATGAATAATTTTATATAATTGGCAACGTTATAGTTAGGTTGCATACCTATTAACGCCAGTGGGAACATATTATTCAAGAGGATTTTGTACAATCATCAATACAGCATAAATTTAATGTCTGTTAAAGTAGATTGTTTATTAACAGAACCGGATTATATGCAACATAAGAATCTCAAAGTATGCATGCAAATATGCATGAAAAAGTATAATATGTATAAAAACTAATGAAAGTAACAGCCTCCGTCACAGTCGGTTTGACGCCACCTGTGAAACAAGAGGCTGGGGGTTCAATGGGTGTTTGTGCGGCCCACACATATTTCTTACGGGTCTGGGTGTTTGTGAAACCGCAAAGTCTCTTTTAGTTCCAGATACTTACGACACAAGACTCAATCTTAGTGTGGGGTCAGGACTATGTATGTGACTGTTGGATGTTATTTATTTAAAACTGGTCAAATATGCAAAATTAATGTTCTATTTGAGGAAAGTTAAAGAAAAAAAGAGTGCTATATATTTTTTTTATAACTAAATCTGTATTCAATTAGAAAATTACATATTTATTCAACCAAAAATTAAAGGTATAGATTTGACCGGCAATAAGGTAATTAGTATGTGTGTACGGAAAAAAAATACCTATGGTCTCTAGATTTTAGGCAAAATATACAGTGATCGAGATATAAGCGCATGGTGGCCTGTTTGTAAACGGACCCGATGCGGCCAACATGTTCACGGTGTTCGCGGGTTCAAATGAAATGTGTGTATAGATCAATCGTCACACACTATAGCGTACGTAACGCAAAGGAAAACATCGTAAGGAAACCTATATACCACATTTATTTGTAAAAAAATCTACGGTATGTATAAGGCTGCCAACCCGCACTGGGCCAACTTGGTGGACTATATGGCCTAACCCCTCCCAATCAAAGTCTTGAGACTACTGTAGAGAAGGCTCGTGCCCAGAAGTGGGACATAATATATGGGCTGATCCAGTAGAGTACAGTATACACTGATCACTGAATACAAATGCATGTGCAAATAATCAAATGCATACAATCCCGTCCCTAGTCATTTATAATGTTAAGTTTGTTTTCGCAATGGAATTTATTTAATTGAAGGTCTATCTATGCTGTTTATAAATCGTAAACATCGATAGCTTAAGCTTTACTGCTATTAATCATTATATTTGTTCCATATTTTATCGAAACGTACTTTGACTTTCCTTAAGGACTTCACACAACCATTCTCTGTTCTCAAATTAGTTCTTAGACTACATTTAAAACCACATCCTCCTTTTTTCACGAATTGAGGCATCGTACAATACATAAGATAAATAAACAACATGCGTAGTTGTCTTGTTGTTCTGCGCAACATTGACATGTCAATCACACGCACAGGAAGTATCATGGTTATTACAAGGTGACGATGGATTGTCGCGGGCTTAGTTCCTTACATAATATTTTATTGGATAGCCCATTTTTTATAACTTATTAACTTAAATAATTGACTTACTTTATCCTTTAATATATCCAACTCATGGTTGTCTACCAGAAAATGCCTTAGAACGATAAGACCACCATGTATTCTGTATCAGCACATATACGTCCCACTGCAGGGTACGGGCCTCCTCTACAATCGATAGTACGATTGAGAGTGGTTAGGCCATATAGTCCACCACGCTGGCCTAGTGCGGGTTGGCGGACTTACATACCATAGAAATTCTTATAAATATGCTATGGTATGCAGGTTTCCTCACGATGTTTTCCTTCGCCGTTTTAGTGCGTGGTGATTGACTATCAATACACACATGACTCCGAAAAGTCAGAGGTGTGCCCTGGGATTCGAACCCGCGACTACCGTGAACATGTTGGCAGTCGCGTCTAGTCCGTTTACCAACAGACCACCACGCACTTATACTTTGTATACTTTGTATTTATTTTTATACTGGCCTGGAATGATGGTACGCCTAATGGTAAGCGCAAATGACGTCCAGGCATGGTACTGAATGGCATAAGACGGCGGTCCCATGTACATTACACATTATGCCGGCCTTATTATACCGGCCGATACAATTACGCCGGCCTGCTAAGATGCGTCTTCACACTACGGCAGAAGAACCCAGGATTATAGGAAGGAGGGAGCACGAGTGACGGCAAAACATTGCACAGCTTGACGGTGCGGCACAAAAAGGAATTTGCAAACCTTTTGGTTCGTGCCGAGATGGTTTGGACCGTCAAGCTATTATATATAGCTTCGGCAACCAGCACACATGGTTTTTTTTAGGAATGGAGAAAATATAATGTTGTTTTTTATTGTATATAAACTATTATATTTTTTACTGTGTACAATAAATTACCTAATAAATAAATGAAGTGGCACCTACTTGAATGACGAAGAATATAATATTGCTGGAAATTGCGTTGGAAAAACATGAACTTTTATTTAGAAACACAGTGAAGAGTAGGCTGGCGAAGAGAATTAAAAATACATATCTACATACGTACTTGACTTTTATTATTAAGATTGGCAAAGAGTACAGATCGCCAGGTGCTATTCATATGTATATACCTCTTTCGTTGTATTAACTGTCATTAATAGTGGTCACGTTAAATAATTTTGAATAAAAAGCAATTGAGAAATTAATGCGAGCCTTGACTGGCAGCCCTATAATAAGCTATCTGGGCAAAGGTAGTATAAATAGCCTCAGGCAAATCAGAATGTTGAACTTCTAGAAGTTTCGCCAGAACTCAGCTTATGATTATTCACACTAGTATATGTGTACATTTGAACTAGACTATGTTTTAAAGTTGAATTTAGAAGGTAGTGTAAATTTTAGTTACAGTGTGTATTTTTAGTGACTGCCTGGTAGTAGTAGTGACTAGTACTAGGGTAAGGTTACAAACTTGAGGTCTCGGGTTCGAATTCCGGGTTGGGAAAAGTGATATTGGATTTTTCTATTCATTATCAGCCAGAGTCAGGAATTTGTGCCTGATATGGCGATAGGCTCGCCACCTATCACATCGTGGGACGGAACATACAAGGCGAAATGTTGGTGTTCTGGCACCTCTGCCTACCCCTTCTGGGAAAAAGGCGTGAGTTGATGTATGTATATACGTATATTTTGTACTGTCTTATAATTATTTATAATATACAAGATCATCAATATCAACAATAAAACAGGTATTTTTATTTCATAGAACAACTAATAAAATATTTCCACAAATCAGATAGATCCTATAAATACACTTCAACTATTTCTTGCAGGTAGGATAAACCTTATTTTCAAATAAATAAATAACACCCAACTGTCACATACATAGTCCTGACCCCATACTAAGATCGAGTCTTGTGTCGTGGGTATCAGGAACTTCGAGAGACTTTTCGGTCTCACAAACACCCAGACCCGAAAGAAATATTTGTGGGCCGCACAAACATTTCTCTCGGTGCGGGGATCGAACCCGCGACCTCTCGTTTCACAGGCGGCGTCTAACCAACTGCGCCACGGAGGCTGTCAAATAAGCGCACGTTTTAGTCCTCTATGGGATGCCGAAAGGAGTATGTTAGTATCACTGACCTTCCAGCGCGGCACAATGCATAATATGTTGTGGCGGCTCTGGGTCCCAAACAAACCTACGGCAGCATACTGACTAAAACCCCTCGATGACCGTCACACGCATTGTGGGCGGCACCGGACATCCCACGGCGAAGAGCGCCCCGATTTACGTCGGTAGCCGCCCCGTGCAAAACCATTGCTAGTCCTTCCATTATAGGGAGATAATTCCCACTTACGACTATTTTTGGACGCCCATTTAAGGTGTTATGGGCGCCCATTACGAAGAAGCTCTATCAAATGTCTCGGAGTCGTTACATGTACACGTTTCTTGCACCCCCGGACCATAGAGTAAATTGTAAGAAATCGCAAGTAATAATCATGGCTTTAGGGTTATATTAGTTCTATCTTATTGTTTCCTTGTTTTTAACTTAAGTACATTTATAAAGTACATCTAAAGAGGAATTATATAAACCATGTGCTCTTCTTATCTCGTCAATCTTAAAACTTGATCTCAATTAACTAATGATAATAATAATTAAATCAGTCACGGTTTTATTGATTAACACTAATATTTGCATACTGTTATTCACTGTAATTAATACTCGTATTTTCAATATTTCTTAAGTTATATGGTTTATATTTAATGTTATCAATACGAATTCTAAAGGTTTTTAGTGCCGTGTTAAATTCGTCGGTTTAATGCTACAGACATATTTTACACCTGCCTTGACTTATGACTCAACTGATACATTAATTAAATAATCATTATCTTATTTATGACCATTTTCATAATTACTTATGCTTGTACTACCGTCTACTTTTTTCTGAATGTGGTTTGTCGTTAAGTTTTCTGACTGACTCACAAGATACATACGTAACACTAAACGGAAAAATATTCTTTATTGTCATAATATTATGAGTGGAATTACATTAGTTATTGTTTTTTAATTTAAGTAAGTCGTGTAAATAATAATTTATGATCTAGTTCCGTGGTTCCTAACCTGGGGGTAATTAACCCCGCGGGGGTAAAAGTTGTATTTTGCGGGGGTAACAGTGAGCTTGTTTTTGTCTTAAGTGAAACAAAATCTAATATTACCAAACTTATACTTGGGAGGAGGGGTAAAATCAGTCACCCTAGTTAGATCATAGGGGTAATGGACCTAAAAAGGTTAGGAACCACGGATCTAGTTACTAAGACTTGACTATTATTTTTCAAATATGCGATGAATACGGGAGATACGCAAAGAGCACATTTTCACATACTAAAATAATCTAGCGCATAATAATAAGACAAAATAATATGGTCTTTGTTACCAAAAACTAATCTACAGTGGGTTTTGGAGGTCTTTCGTGAAACAACAGCAAGCAAAGTCTCAATGATACAAGTTTATATTTTTATTTCTCTCCATTGTTCCGATTGTGTGTTGTAAATAATTGTTATCGTAATAATATTAACCTGGCTAATCCAAAACGTGAGATATAATAAGTCGCAATATTTTTTTGAGCTAGAGTATTAACGACCTAGATTTATTTAATTAGGTATGATAGGCCAACTATAGGTATCAATTATTGTATGCTAGTTATTGTAAGTGATATCTTGACACGTTCTATTTATTTAATCACGGTTAACTGTCCGACTTATATTGAAATGTTTACGGTTGACAGCTTTGAATTTTATTAGAAATAGAACTAAACATGCAATCTTGCCTATTTTTATTTCATCTTTATCTTTAAATATAATTAAATTCTAGATCTCACCGAGGACGAGCTAAATGAACTTGAGCGTCTTCAAAATATTTGTATCAGGTTTATGTATGTATGGTCTACGCAAATATGTTCATATTTCTGAGTTTCGTGCTAAGCTCAACTGGTTACTTAAACGAATTCTTCGAAATGCTCACACTTTGTCTCTTCTATACAATATTTTGTTTAATTCCTCATTCCTTATCTCAAAGAACGATTTCCTTTTCTCCATGGCTCATACGAGGTTCTTGAGGTCGTCCGAGAATCTAAAGCTGAGAATGCCTTTGCTACCAAGACATTTACGGATAAATCTTTCATGATCCAAGCTGCTTGTTTGTTGTCACATCCTGTTATAGTGAGGTAGGTTCAAACACTGTCATCATTTAAGAAGTTAGTAAAGAACCTAGCATTCTCTTTAAAAATACTGACTGGTATTGAAATCTATTGGTAATATATTTATATATGTACATTTGTATGTGCTTAATTGTGTTAATTTAATAATCTTAATTATGTATATATTAATATTATTTATTAATACGAGCTTCCATTGTCTTTATTTACACTGTCCTTTCTTTATCCTTTATATTCATCCGATGTGGTTGGCAGAATTTACCTTAGATATAAGCCCGCCATTTGCACTTTGTTATTTTTATATTTTATCTAAACATTATTAATTTTATTGTAAAAATTCAGAATAAATAAATATCTGACTTCAAGGAAAAAAATATATTTATATAATAGAAACTGTAGAAAAACTGAAGTTAATTGATCATAAACGTCGTAAAAAAGTGTCTTTTGTGTATTGAAATAATTTTCTACTTTCTTTGTGTCTAAAACGCTACTACAAACATAAATTGGAGTGGAAATCAGTAGGCCAAAATACTTATTTGTACGAACATCGAAGGGCTCTCTGCGCGATAACGCTAATGCTTTTAGAAGGCTTTCATCTTTCTGATAATGGCACCCTGCGGCGAAACGCATCATGTTTATTGTATGATTGAGTAGGCCGATATGGCACATATGTCATACTCGTGAACGCGTGCTGCTTGCTTGGACTAGTCTGTCCCATTTGCTTAAAATGTATCTGATTTATAATTGATTGATTGACACGATTTAAGGCTTTCGCAATTATTCACTGCATTGGCGAAACAGAGTATCCTGATTCTTCGTTCTGGGCGACTTCGCTAAAGTCAGCCATATTAAATACTAGTGGCCCTGCCTCGCTGCGCCCGGGTACAGATACAGACAGATTCCAGTCCATATTTTATATAAACTCAACTTGACTGCCGTTCTCTACACTGCTTATCCAACCCCAAGGCGGTGATTTTTTTTTAAATTTTGTAATATTTTTTTTTATATAATAATAAGCCTGAATATAATATTTAATAAAAATAGCTGTAGCAATTTCGATTTCCGCTATAATATGTCAACCCTTATTTTAACCAGTTTAGGGTTACATAAAATGTGTGTATTGGGTGGTAACACCCAAATAGGACAATAGGAAAAAAATTACAAAATATACTTTTTTTTTTCAATTTTCTTTGTTGAATTGTTTCTGAAGTCTCTAAAATACCACCCGGCTTCGTTTTCTGTAGCATTCTTGATATACCCCGTATGTTTTAATCAGACAGTTTGTAAGGGATATTTTCTCTCGTTATTTTTTATCTTCGGCTTCAGGAACTCACTTCTGAACATAGGCTTTCTTCAAGGATTTTGATACCGATCTGTAGGAATCATTACATAATTCGCGTGTTAAAGCTCATGTTTTAATGAAGGTTGTATATGTAGTCAATATATTATTACGGAATATAAATGGCAAATTTAATCACACAATTTTAATTATTCCTCGTATGCTTGAAACAATCGTGATTATGACGACACTTGCAGAATTAATACTTAACGATGTTTTTGCAAAAAGTGTAGCGATTTTAACAGGCATGTATCTTATGCCTCCTACAGTCTATGCCGACGGCACTGTATGCCGGTGGCTTTGTACCGGCGGCAACACCAAGCTTTTGCCGCAGAGTATCATGCCAGTTTTGACATTAGTCATGTAGAATGCTAATAATTATGCATTTTGTATTTCTTTATGATGGACGATGAAGCTGTCAGCATTGCATAGTGAACATGATATTAATTATAATTAGGAAAAGAATAAAAAAAATTGGGTGCAACAAAGTGTCACTTAACAAGTCGCCGGCGCCCCGTGCAACACGCCGGCAAATCCTGGCGGCAATGCCGACGACTTGTTTATGCGGCTGAGTCGGCGGCTCAAACACCCGCTGTCTTACCCGTTGGCCGTGCTGCGGGCATACCCACCGGCCGGGCCGACGCGCCGGCATAATGTGTAGGTGGCATAATATAATATGACATAACATAAATACAACGGCATCTCCGGTACAGTTGGTTGAGAACCGACTTAGAAAGGAGAGGCTGCCTATTTGATCCCCGCACCAAGATAATTTTTCTGCCATATCTGGATGTTGCGAGACCTAGAAATACCTTATAGTTTCTGATTCCACGAAAACTTGTAACTTAGTGTGAGATCAGGACCGTGATTTTTAGTGTATTTATTTATAGAATTATTAAATTATAAGATGCATGCTCGCAAGAACGCCACACAATCCGTTTATTGAATTACAATTATTATATTACGAGGTCAAAGAAATGTCATTTCCGTATATCAATCTGACCTTATAACAATAGATATCCACGAGGCCTATGCATTATTTATAAGTAATTTATATTGTTATCATTTCTGCAGTCAAATATTTGAAAAGGTTAGGTACAGTAGAATACAGTTTTATTATGTGCAGAGATTTTATACAGATACAATCATTCGTGTGACCCTGAGAACATGGAGTTTTATAAGCAATGAACAGTGATACTTCCGGAGAACCTATAGTGGAATATTATTTGAATCCGCCCGTATGGCGACCACTGTAAACGATGGAAATTCCATCATACATAATACTATACATAAACAAATAAATAATAATAAATAAATACACCCAACAAACACATACTCGTACATAGTCCTGATCCCACACTAAGATCGAGTCTTGTATCGTATCAGAAACTACGAGAGACTTTTCGCTCTCAGAAAACACCCAGAACTCAAACACCCAGAACCGAAACAAATACCTGTGGATAACAATAATATTGTTCTCTGTGCGGGGATCGAACCCGCGGCCTATCACAACCGGCATCTAACCGACTAACAAGTTTCTAACAAGTGCTTCGCGTTTCGATTTCACCTACCTATATAGACTCGCTACGTTTTCCGCGTCTTTGAAAACGTAGCGTGGGACGCCCTCTGACCAGATGGCGGGATGACTTGCCCAAGAGGTCCGACAGCGACAGGATGCATCAAGCAGCAGACCAGGCTCGGGAAGCTCAGGAGAGGCCTTTGTCCAACAGTGGACTGTAACGGGCTTATGATGATGGTGATGTTGTTGACGATATAGATTGGAGGCAAGCCGGCAGAAAAGTGCCGGAAGAGATAACCATTTCTCGACAGTTAATTTAGATTTGACGGATTTATGTCAATATTCACATGATAGTCATTTTATCATTACAACTTTAAAAAGTAGCTTTTCTGTCGCATTTTATACATGTCACTTGAGAAAATCGAAAAATTCGTGTACAGACGATGTCATGTTGATTTTCTGAGAAATTGATGATTGAAATAAATTACCAAAGTATCACGAGTTTAACAATAATATTTACCGTTCGAGTATAAACAAACTGAAATGAAATAATATGAGTAACTCTACAACTCCAGAAGGCAGAGGAATTGTTACAATTTTCCGAGAGAAAATTATGTTTTAACTAAATAATATAGCTAAATTTTATTTATATACTTAAATAATACGATTATACAAAATCAATTACACTATTGAAAAAAAAAATTTTTTTTGTTGATGCGACTTTTCGATTACTTTGCAGCTTTCGTGGTCGCGGGCGGTCTGAGGTGTTAGTCATCCGCTCAGTAAATGCTACAAAAGCTACCTTCATGTAACAATTCAATTATACTAAACAATTACTTAATAAAACCTAACCTGACTATAGCGGATGTAACAATACTACCGTTTGTCGAATACCGTATTTACCCATATGACGTCCACGTAATACTCTGTTTGTTCCATGACGTATAAAGATTACCGGATTGAATAACTTTGCTCCGTGATATATTAGCATTCATCACTAACTTTATTTTAATTTATAAAGTGCGTTTGTAACTAGAATAAGTTTTTATTTTAATTTCAAGAACAAGATTAGGCGATTCCACCTTGAGGGCTGGTTTTTATAGATATTGTTTATTGATAATTTAATTTATTGACACAATTATTTTCTTAATGATAAATGTGCGATTGTTGGTAATTAAATCTTGGTCAGGAAGTATTCGAGTCAGCTTAAAATACACCTAATCAAATCCTACTAGTATTATAAATGCGAAAGTTTGTATGTTTGTTTCTTATTCACACTCAAACCAATGAACCAATTATGATGAAATTTTATTCAAACTTAGTATAGAGGTATATGATACCCTGAACTAATGCATAGGCTTTTTTGTTTCGTAAAATGTAGTGCTTCCGTGGGGTGAGCAAGGAATTCAAATATGTATATTTCCTACTCACCTACTTTTCAACCTCATAGGAATATTTTGGGATGGATATTCCAGGACAGGATTTCTAGGGCGTATGAAATGAGATATAAAAGGAGAAGCCGGGAAGCAACGGGACAGGACGAGAAAAGCAGTATAAAAGTATCAGCACCCGGGCGAAGCTAAGCCGGGCCGCTAATATGTTTATATTAGGCAAACAGCTTTTACAAGAAAACATTTTTTTTTAATTCTTCATATTATATATAGATAGCAACTGCATAACATATCTTAGCAGTTTTAAGACATATGAATGTATACTATAAAATGGTTTTTACAAGTCTAACCATGCTATAATATTATAGGGGCATGTTTGTGTGCTAGTTACTTCTTCACGTTCAAACAGCTGTTTCAATTTCGATGAAATTCGGTATTAAGGTAATTGATACTCCAGATTACTACATAGACGACATTTTTATCCCGAATAAGGTAGTGTTCCTGTGGGATGATCAAGGAGTTTTCCCGGTCATACGGCTGGACCAATGGAGGATGCCCATTCATGGAATCGGTAAAAATACGAGTATCGTTGACCCCGATGCCGATACTACCTAAAATTCACCCGAGCGAAGTCGGACCGAGCCATTATTAAAAGTATCTACTAGCAATAGCTTTTTTATTGCAATGAATGGCGAGACGAACATGCCATTCACTTGGTGGTAAGCGATACGACTGCTCATGGACAGATGCAAAACCAAACAGCACCATGGATTACAAAGCAATCCTTGCATTCCACAGCGCTCATCCTGAGATAAATGTTGAATCTCAACTATCCAGTAGTTACTCTTGCTACAATGGCATTCAAACCAGAACACAACAGAACATTTACACTGCTGTTTGATGGGAGATTTTACAGACATTGCGGGGATACCTACCTAGGCAGTCTATCTAGACCTATTACTAAGTTTTAAAAGTTTAATCAAAAAGGGATGTATGAACCTACATTCTTCGTCCAAAAATGGAGTGATTAATAATGTCGCGACTATCAAACACGCTAAAGATTACAATAAATTCATTTATAAACAACGGTATTGGAATTTTCACGTACAATTACTTTATACTTGACAGGTGTCAGGGTTTGAAGCAGTTGCACTAAGTGGGGCGGATGTGAAGGCGGATTAGATATACCCACTTATTTATTTATAAAATACATACCTTGTATGTAATACATACATAAACCGTATTGATAAGAATAATACTAAGTTGTTTTAAAAAAAATACGTACATACTTAATAAACTCACGCTTTCTTCCCAGAAGAGTAAATAAGAATAAAAATTTAATAAGTACTAATAATATAGGCAGAGACAGAGGTGCAACCAGGATACCTACGTCTTCTTGTGTGCGTGTTTCATTATGTAATAGGGACGATCCTTTCGCCATATGAGCACAAATCAACGTATTCTGGGTTAATAATGAACAGAAAAATTCGATAGCACTTTGCCTGACCCGAGATTCGAATCCGAGACTTAAGCGTTGCAATAATAGCATAATGGAACTGCGCCCCTCAGGCAGTTCTTATAATAATACACTGATCTATTACGGGTGAGCGGACTTGATACAACCATTCTAGTAATTGTATGTTAAGACCTTTCCTTCGATCAACAACACACTAATTGAAGGCCGGTTCCATCACAGGATTCCTAAAAGTCAAAGGTGTATGCCCCGGGACGAAACTACAAATTAATAAAATGGCTCACTAGACTGAAAAGGTACAATATTCCAGTAAAATATTTGTTATTTCTTGGTCGGATTTTGTAATTTATTTGTAGCCTTCCAATCACGACTATTTTGGTTTTACTGAGCCTTGATCATTTGTCCCAATCTTAAAATTTCGTTGATGAACCCATCTGTATATTTATCATACCAGACCAGACCAGTTACATCTCACTGCAGGGCACGGGTCTCCTCTACCATCGAGAGTAAGATTAAAAAGGGTTAGTCGTCGCCACATGAGTTTGAAGCTACTAAGGTACCAACAGCTTTTAAATTCTATAAATAAATTACAAAAACGAAGTGCTTAGAAAGTAGAAATCTGACGATTCGCGAATAAAAACACCCACGATAGACAGATAGAACGACGTCCATAGCCTTGGCCAAATCTGGACCGAAATTGTATTGCGCAACATCAATTATCGTTTAGGAATGATTTAATACTACCAACCTTGTGTTACACGTGTCTAGATTTACAAAATTGCGACCTTATTTACTAGAGCAATGACCCGCAAACTTGATAAATTGACCTAGAGGATCGTAAGAGTTGGCCTTGTCTGAATACGTTGCATTTTGTCCTTGGCAACTTTCAAGCGACTGCTGGATTTCCCGGTTTGTTGACCATTTGTTAGGACTGGCGGTTTCATATAACATTCCCTTTCTGCAGTACCTTTAGACCATAATTTTGTATAATTCATCAGTGTTTTTACGGTACGGATTATAAATAACTTGTCTTCTGTTGATTTATACGTTCAAAGGCATGTCATATAAATTAACCGACTTCAAAAAAGTAGGCTGCACAATTCGTGAGTATATTTTCAATTTAGACTCTACCAGACCGAATTTAAAAAATACCTCAATTATTCCAAAATATTTTCATCAATAGGATCAAATTCTAGATCCAAAAGTAGACTCTCTTTTGCCTATGCAATTGCGAAACGAGCATGCTAATCGCCTTATAGTACAACCGCTCATACACAGTAGCAAAATCAAACAACAGCATGAATTACAAAGCATGCTTGGCATTCCACTGCGCTCGCCATCTTGAGACAACATGCTAAATCTCATTATTTATTTGATTACTCTGGCAACTGTACAATACACTGTTGTTTGGTGGAAAAAATAGACATTGCGGTGGTACTTACCCAGGCGGCCTATAACATAAGAGACCTGCCAGTAAAAACTGTTACTGCTGTCTTCCTCAAATTAAATTAAGTGATAAGAATTGATAATGATTTTCCTTTTTGGCATTCTAGAATCGGCTTTTTCTTATATAATTATATGCGTCTTACTGGTTTTATGAGTAATGTCTGGTGTACTAAGCCGAAATGATTATCAATAATTGCAATAATCGCTTGTCCTGATGCCCTCTGATATCAGTATATTCAACGAAGATTAGCAATGACCCTAGGTAAATTAGTAAAGTCAAATTTGTAATCAAAGTTAATCTTTCTACCCGCAATAGAATTTAAGTTTCTTAAAAGTCCGACGGAGGATCATAATTTTACAATTTTTATTATCACAAGCATTGTGGGCGGCATCAGACTTCCTAGGTCGAAGGGCACCCTGATTTACGTCCGCGCTACCGCCCCACGCAAAACCATTACTGATCCTACCATTATTATTGGCGGCCCAGATGACCCCCACTTACGACTACTTTTGGACGCCCATTTAAGTTGTTATGGGCGTCCCTAACAGAGACGATCTATAGCAAGTCTCGGAGTCGTTACACGCGAGGGCACACCGCCCCTGTCGTATGCCCAGTGACTCCCCTGTCGTATGACCCCTTCAGGTCGCCTTGCAGATTTTAAAGAATCCAATTAACCACTGCTGTACTTTTAACCAATAAGTTGAAGTAATCAGTAAGAAAATAAAATGTTAAAGCAAATTATCACTATTTTTAACATAGTGATAAATACGCCGTCTCTAATCTTAGATTTTGCGGAACAAAAAGCAGTGCCTATTCCTGTATGAAAAAAATGTTTTTAAAACACCAGGAAGAGAAACGTAAATTTATTTGGATCTGGTTATTTTATTTATAACCTCAAAACGACTTAATAAACTGAGAACTTGTCTTAAGTAATTAAAACTGCCTTCTAATTGTTGATGCGAAAGTAAATTACCATATTTTTTCCTATTCTGGCCAAAGTGCAGCAAGTAACTTTAAAATAAACTCTAACTTTGATATTTTAAATTGTTAAAGAAAAGGTTTAAGTCACAATTATACTCAAAGTAAAGTAACTGGTGATCTTTCATATGTGAGAGGTCGCCTGGGTAGGTACCACCGCAATGTCTATTTATTCCGCCAAACAGCAGTGTAAATGCATTGTTGTGTATAGGATTGAAGGACATTGTAGCCAGAGTAACTACTGGACATATACTTAATTTTTTTTTACTTAAATTAATTGATTTGAAGTATATGGATTTCATTTAATTTATCTAGAACAAGGTTTATAGGGGGTTGGCGCTCTAAGCATTTTTTATTTGTTTCGTAGAATAGCGTATCCTTAATGAAAAACATATAAACGTAATTGTTATTCTCGTAAATCGATCGATTAAATAATCCATTTCATCTGCAGATCTGAAAAGAGTTGTTTAAAATTTCTAGTATCAATTTATGCGCTCTATTCCTAATAAAGTAATCTGCTTAATGGTCTATTACAAATATTAAAATTATAATAGCGAAAAGTTTAAGCATAATTATATCAATGAATATAATTACGGTTACATAATTATTATTTATGTTAAACTTGCCTCCAATTTTAATAAATTAGCAATAAAATACAATATTTAGCCGTATACTTGCTTTCTGAAAAGTGACATCAACACGCACAATTTAATACACAAGGTTTTTTTGTAAGCTCCCTTTTGTCCCATCGTGGGACAGAACACTATGGGTATACATATCATCACGCTTTGATCTATAGGAGGGAAGCAGTAGTGAAAATCTAGCAAACACGACGATTTTTTTTTCGTGGACCGATTGGTCTCAAAATCAATATCTGAGGGACCTTTCGCTCCTATATTCTAAGAATTGATACATGAAATTTGACATTTTGGCCGCCATTTTGAACTTTTTTGTAATACGTCCGATTTAAAAAAGATATCCGATTTAAGAAAGATATTCTCATATCCTAAATTGAACATTTTCGCCATCGCTATTGGTCTTTCGCATTGTTATTGGTCTTATCGGTCTCAAAATCGACATCTGAGGGACCATTCGACCTATAGACTAAATTTATAGTTAGAAATGAACATTTTGGCCGCCATTATGTTTTTTTTTTGTTGTTGGTCCGATTGGTCTCGATATCATTATCTGAGGGACCTTTCTCTCTTATATTCTAAATTGATAGTCAGAATTGAATATTTTGGCCGCCATTTTGATTTCTTTTGTTATTGGTCCGATTGGTCTCGATATCATTATCTGAGGGACCTTTCGCTCTTATATTCTAAATTGATAGTCAGAATTGAACATTTTGGCCGCCATTTTGTTTATTTTTTTGTTATTGGTCCGCTTGGTCTCGATATCATTATCTGAGGGACCTTTCGCTCTTATATTCTAAATTGATAGTCAGAATTGAACATTTTGGCCGCCATTTTGATTTTTTTTTTTTTGTTATTGGTCCGATTGGTCTCGATATCATTATCTGAGGGACCTTTCGCTCTTATATTCTAAATTTATAGTCAGAATTGAACATTTTGGCCGCCATTTTGTTTTTTTTTTGTTATTGGTTCGATTGGTCTCGATATCATTATCTGAGGGACCTTTCGCTTTTATATTCTAAATTTATAGTTAGAATTGAACATTTTGGCCGCCATTTTGATTTTTTTTGTTATTGGTCCGATTGGTCTCGATATCATTATCTGAGGGACCTTTCGCTCTTATAGTCTAAATTGATAGTCAGAATTGAACATTTTGGCCGCCATTTTGATTTTTTTTGTTATTGGTTCGATTGGTCTCTATATCGTTATCTAATGGACCTTTCGCTCCTATATTCTAAATTGATAGTCAGAATTGAAAATTTTGGCCGCCTTGACGAAGATAATTAAGTTGAAATGTAAGGGACATTTTTATTTATTATATATGTTTTAATGTACACCAAAATAAAAAACGCGTACAAAATATTTATACACACAATTGAATTGATTTCACATTTTTTAATTTCTCTGCAGCTAAACAATGATCTAATTAATCACATGCGCATTTTTATGATAAATAACAGAAGTGACAGAACAGGATGGGATGGGAAATGTAGTAGTAGTATACGGCAACGTTGATTTTAAATATAAAATAGTTAGTAAGCGAAATACTGACTGGTGACTGGTGAATTTGACTGGTAGGTCTCTCATATGTGAGAGGCCATCTGGGTAGGTACCACCTCAATTTCTATATCTCCCGTGAAACAGCAGTGTAAATGAACTGTTCGGTTTCGGGTTCAAGGGCATTGTAGCCTGAGTAACTACTGGACATATTGAGACTTAACATCTTATATCCCAGGATGGTGAGTGCAGTGGAACGCCAAGCATTGATTTGTACTTTAAGGTGTTGTTTGGCTTTGCTACTGTTTATGAACGTTCGCATTGCTTATCATCAGGCGAACGGCATGCTCGTATATCTACTCATACCAATGAAAAAAAATATACTCGTAATATGTTTTGATTGACTGGAGACAACAAAACTACCCGGGTGGAACCGGGCCGGGCCGCTAACTTATGATATTTCTGTATGTAATTCGAAATTATAATTGTTACCAGGTCTTAATTGCTTTTTTCTTAGTCCGAAAAACGAGCTAACAGGCTAACTAACCTGATGGTAAATGATTGCTGTCGCCCATGAACGTGAACAACGTTTGGATCATGAATGCGTTGTCGGTCCATCAAATCAATCGGGAGCAAGAAGGAAAAAGAATGAGAACAAGAAAGGGATATTGGACATCCGGCAATGGCACTCACCGAACGAAATGCGTCGGCAAAGCTGTCGCTATATCAAAGATTACTGAATCTATCTTCGTATGAATTGACCCGAGACGGAACTATTTCCACAAGTATGCTGTATTATGCCAAGTTCATAGTTTTAGCAAGTATCTAATGCGTAATTAGTGTATCTATTCGTCCTTGATCGGCACGCTTGTTTGTTTGGCATAATGCTCAATTACTTCCGGACTATGCTTAATTTTCACAATCAAGTTTGTTGTGATTTGTTGTTAGCCATCAACACAACACAGGCGCTAGGTTCTTTAAAAAAAGCATTGATGTTTTTCAATTAGAATAAAACTTTATTAACACCTATCCGTATATTATGTAGCTACATCCCTAGGTAAGCTAACAACCTTTTTTACAATTAGAAGGTTAAGTAATATCTCTTACAGCCGTTCTCAATAATCTATCTATTTTTAACAAGAGATTTCGTTAGATATTTAGATGCATTTTATGTTTCAGTTAACAGAAATAAAGAGGTAGGAACATTTTGCACATATTTATAGATAGCTAAATTATATAAATATATATGTCTATTTTTATTTTATGATGCGTAGTATTGTACCGACATAGTCATGGTAGCTATTTTAACCCCTTGTTAAAGATAGATATGATATTGAGAACGGTCGTTAGTGTATCATGCTGCCCTAGTAAGGGTTGATGGAGGGTTTGAAATGAAAAGTCTCAAACTTTGTCTTCAAACTTGAATGCCTAAACGAACTGTATTGGGTTGAATTCCTAAAATAACTGCATAATTAAAAGGTTTGCTAAAGAGGTTTTTCTGCACTGTTATTGTCTGTAGTCATTAATTACAATTACAATTTACATCAGAATTTTGAAGCCAAATCGGAGCGCCTTGGGCAAATTGGACATATTATAATCGTTTATGCTTAATTTTGCTAATGACCACAACGAGATTTACAATATGTTAGTTTATTAATTATTCCTGAGATTACTTCCTCACTCGATAAGTATACAATTTAGCTAGGCAATCTTTAAATCTTGCATATTTAACTTAACAATACTACTTTTGTTTCGAAGACAATAAGTACTGAATACTGAAAGAAGGAGAACATCCAAAGAATAATTACTGAATATGCAAATTTCTAAATCAGTGCATTGTGGATAGTTACAAACGATCGGACGTGACCTGTCGAGACGGTGGTCATAGGTCCCAATCCCATGTCACGCCTCAGACTTTTCAAAGTCACATATACCTGTACAACGCACTTTAACGAAAACGGAAAACATAGTCCAAAACTTGCAAATTATAGCGATTTTTAAAAGAATTTTCATCTCACATTAATTTATCTAAATTCGAACAGGGTAGGGTGATGTCCTATAGCGTATTATAATCGAACTCTCGATTATCCGTGGACATAAAATCTCATTTATCGGATTTCATCGCAGGTTTCGACAGTATCCGCCCTACGACCACAAAAGTTCAAATCAAAAGGTCGGGACATTAAAAAAAAAAAATTTGAAATCCTCGACATAATCCGTAAAATATAATGTTATTTCATGTTACATTCGAGTGAATCTAAGGAACCATTATCTAAATTATCCTCTAAACTCGAGAGTTTTGGACTCGTATGTAAAGTAATATAGTCTAATCGAGTAGGGAAGGTGGAAGTGTAGGCAAAGATATTTAATTAATAATTTCGCACATAAAGTATTTCATTATCCTTGACTTTTAGAAATTAAGGAACATAATATGCGAACGTTTAAATGTCATAAATTATTGACTACCTAGTAAATAAAAATAAATAACATTGTAAAATGCCAAGAGACTACCGCTAGTGTAAATAATTAATTGAACTACTTTAAATTAATAATTAAAAAAGCACATAAATAATGTTATTATACCAGGCTAAAAGTAGTTTTTTGACATCCGTCCATACTAAATAAATGAATTTACATGTCATTTTATTTACAATATATATTTTTGTGCATGATTGTAGGTTTGTTCAGTTGTTAAAAAATAAAACAATAATTTACAACCGGCTGTGTTTTTTTTGTTGCTATGAATGGCGAGACAAGGGTGCCGTTCGCCTGATGGTAAGCAATGTGAACGCTCATAAACAGTAGCAGAACCAAACAACACCTTGAATATCAAAGCAATGCTTAGCATTCCACTGCGCTCGCCATCCTGAGACCTAAGATGTTAAGTCTCAACATGTTCAGTGGTTACTCTGGCTACAATATCTTTCAATCCGAAACTCAGCCGGGCATTTACACTGCTGTTTGAAGGGTGAAATAGACAATGCGGTGGTACCTACCCAGGTGGCCTTTCACATATGAGAGACCTACTACCAGCAATTTTTTTTAATGACACCGCAAATGACTGCAGTCTACAATCCAACAGATGACAATGGTTCGAAGGCTTACGCACGCGAGGTGGCTATCTCAGGTCTGTCGATTTATTTATGCCAAGCCGACTGCATACATTACTTGTAGGTACGTGGAATCAAACCGAAACACAACAAACGTAAGTACGATGGTGGCTATTGGGTGAATATGAAAGAGTTACCATCATTAGGTAGTAAGTGATCATCACCGCTAGATAGACTATTGGGATACCTACATGCCGATCCATTGCGCGTCTTTGAAAAAAACACATAGAGAGAAAGATTAAAGGACATCGGCATCTATCGAGCCATAGTGAATTCAAGAACATTGTGATGGTTGTTTTTTAACCGACTTCAAAAAAAGGAGGAGGTTCTCAATTCGACTGTATGTTGCTTTTTTTTATGTTTGTTACCTCGTTTTTACACATTGAAAATAATTATACATTTTGTTGAGAGGTAAATAGGTATGATTTTTGCCCTTGTCCCACACTTACCTAATGAATGACACGATATTACTTTTTTATCCATGTTGGATAATTATTTGGCTTGTAATTCAAAACAAGCGATAATTAACAAACTAATAACAAGTAAAAATTGGTTGTAATAATAATATTTTTTTTTTTTTAAATATAAATCAACGACTAGTGACTAGTGTTCAATTCCACTGTTCATAGTCTTCTCCGAAATCTTTGAAATTCCCAAACACGACCATATCCTTTAAGATTAAATATTTATTATGTAAATATAACTATGAATTTAGACATAGGTAAATTAATCGACAGCCTCCGTGGCGCAGGTGGTTAGACGCCGCCTGTGAAACAAGAGGCCGCGGGTTCGATCCCCGCACCGAGAGAAATATTTGTGCGGCCCACAAATATTTCTTTCGGGTCTGGGTGTTTGTGAGACCGAAAAGTCTCTCGTAGTTCTTGATACCCACGACACAAGACTCGATCTTAGTGTGGGGTCAGGACTATGTATGTGGCTGTTGGGTGTTATTTATTATTTATTTATTTATTTAATCTGCCTCCGACTGCCTTGGTGGCGTAGTTGTACTTGGGTACGGTTACAAAGCTGAGGTCTCGGGTTCGAATCCCGTGCTGGGCAGTGATATTGGATTTTTCTAATTATTATCAGCCCAGAGTCAGAAATTTGTGCTCGATATGGCGATAGGCTCGCCACCTATCATATCGTGGGACGGATCATAGAAGGCGAAATGTGGGTGTCCTGGCACCTCTGCCTACCCCTTCCGGGATAAAGGCGTGAGTTTATGTATGTATGTAAACTAGTCGAAAACCTTTGTAATGATTAATGTAAGTAACTGTATAAATTATATAATAGTTAAAAAAAACTAAAATACACGCTTTAATAAGATATACAACTAAAAAAGTAAAAATAATTGATACTGAATTTAAGATAAGAAAATGGAGTAAAATACATATATTTTATTGTTACAAAGCGTGGGGTGTTTACAACAATTACTTATCCTCCTGCACCCCACGCTTTGTTACAATAAAATATATGTATTTTACTCCATTTTCTTATCTTAAATTCAGTATCAATTATTTTTACTTTTTTAGTTGTATATCTTATTAAAGCGTGTATTTTAGTTTTTTTTAACTATTATATAATTGTTTTGACTAAAAACATCCATCTACGGCTGTATTTCCAATCAATAACGCCATCTGTTGGTCAGTAGTAACATTTGACACTTGAAGAATACAATGTTAACGCCATCTAGCGATGAATGTAGCAATGGTCATCAATTATAAGAATAATTAATCCTGGCGAATCTAATCAGGATAATTATATATTTTAATCGAATTATTGTATTGTCATCGGTCTTTGACAGGTGTGCAAAATTTGAACGAAATCTGGCCGTTTAAAGTGGGTCAAAATCGCGCCCAAAGAAGTCGGTTACAAACAAACATACAAATATACAAACATACAAACATACAAGTGAAGCTAATATAAAGCGTGTAAAAAGAATACAATTCTGTGACAATTGGCAATAAAGAAAACAATTACGGCAATACTTATAATTGTTCGTTGAATAATTTTATATGTAGGTATTTCTATGCATTTTCGAACGGTTTTTGTTTGTTTTATGATCATAAATAAACAAAGAGACTAATAACAACAAATAATAAAAATAACAAGTATCTAAATATTTTCCGTCGTTGTATTTCGGGTTGCCATATTTGTATTAAATTCGATCTTACCTTACTTAAAATAATTTTTAATGAGGGCACATTAAATTTTTTTTTTTGCCAAGCTATATTTGATGCCATGTATGTACATAACTAAAAAACAGCCTAGGATATGTTAAGAAAAAAAAAACGGAGTTTCCATAGAATTCTAATTAAATGTTTCCAACGCATAAATGTTGAGTGTTTAAATTAGTGATATTAAAAGCATTTCTAATTCAGCGGTGCTTTTGACGTGCTAAAATTTATTTATTATATTTATTTACAAGTTCAATAGCCTTAGTTTAGTGCTGAATAATTAATAGATTATTTATTTAACATTAAATAATGTAATTATAATAAGGCTCAAAGTCACTCAACGAGCCATGGAGCGGGCTATGCTCGGTGTTTCCCTACGAAATCGAATCAGAAATGAGGAGATCCGTAGGAGAACCAAGGTTACCGACATAGCCCAAAAGATTGGCAAGTTGAAGTGGCAGTGGGCCGGGCACATAGCTCGTAGAACCGATGGCCGTTGGGGCGGAAAGGTTCTTGAGTGGAGGCCACGTACAGGCAAGCGAAATGTCGGACGCCCGCCTACAAGGTGGACGGACGATCTGACTAAGGTTGCAGGAAGTCGCTGGATGCAGGCCGCTTCCAACAGGTCATTGTGGAGATCCTTGGGGGAGGCCTATGTTCAGCAATGGACTTCTTGTGGCTGGTATGATGATGATAATGATGATGAAATAATGTCGGATCTAATTAATGTAAACTGTAAATTTTTGGAAGAGGAATACTTATGTTTCGCAATGGACTTCCTAGGTCTGATAATAAGGATAATGATAATGAATTTATTTTCTATCTATTATAAAAAAGTTGCAACTTGTTTGTTTTTTAAAAAAAACCAGATGCGATTCGAAATCAACTAAATCAAATTACATTCTCTCCAAACAATTAAAAATTAAAGTGTAAAAATAACTCATACCACCATATCAACTCAGTCAGTCAAAAACGCCTGATATTTTACAACGGCAAAATAGCAACTCACACATCTAGTGACTGTAACATAACAAACTAGAAACACTATTTAAGCTATCTTATATTTTGAACGCATTAAATATTGTAACTAACTTTTTGAATCAGCGCATAGCTGCCTATTCTGAACGTAGGTTTCCTCTACATCGGGTCTTGACTTTACGTCGCCCCATAAGTACTAAACCCAAACAAAAAAAAATCCAGTAAGCGCCCTCTTTTGGCAGTGGTGCCACGGGCCGTCTTCGCCCAATCATCCTACCCTGACGCCGCCCCTGCTTGGAGTATATTCTACCATACATACTGGTGGAAGTTTGTAAATGTTGGTAATAAAAACTGAATTAGTAAGTACTTTCCTACTGCAATTAATTAGTATATAATAATTAATAAATACACACATACATAGTCTTGACCCCACAGTAAAATCGAGTCTTATGTCATTTGACTTTTCTGTCTCACAAACACCCAAACCTCACAATAATCACACAATTATTTGTCTCAGTGCGGGGATTGAGGTTTAAAATTAAATTCAATGTATTTTATGATTAAATTTATTACGAGTCGGTATTATATCCGACCATGTGAAACCTTTAGTTAAATATTGAGAAAAACCGCCATAGTGCTTTAATCTGACCTGAATACTTCATACTCCCTATGGATATGACTGATGTTTTAATGAATGATTATTTTAGCTCGTAGTTTGTCGTCGAGCATCGGCACGCAGGGAAATCAAACAAATTAAATGAGGAAAGTTTGCTAGAGTTTTCACATATTATCATGTTTACAAACAAAGAGACAAACAAACATACGGCACGCCTGATGGTAAGCAGTTACCGTAGCCTATTGTCGTTTATAACAGCAAATGTGTCACTCACGCTTAGCCGAGCCTGCAACAACCTATTTTGAAGAGTGTCATGCTATGTCAGTCATGCTTAGCCGACCCTGTAGGAACTTCTTTTGCCGAGTCCCATGATATAATCCTTTGGGGAAACCTTCGTGGATAGCAGACTCCACAGCCTGACTATACATTCCTCTGGAACCGTAATTATGGTAGCCTTTTTGTAGTATCATAGAGATACGATCATAGTTCACGATGTTAGGTAATCACCATCGCCCATAAATTACCACGAGTCTAACGGAATATTAGTAATTTATTGATCTTCCAAAACATACGTAAGTATTATTTTCTAGAGAGTGAAAAAGCAGTACAAGTTGACATGACAGAATGAGCCAACGACCCGAAGATAAGATAATTCCAAAGGATATAGGTCCGCCTTATTTCTAGTGTAGCTTGAAATTAAATAAATACTCACAGAACTAAGTACATCGAATTTTCTTTCTGTGGACCTACCACTCACAAATATTTGATATCATAATTTTCGGGCGCCTGTTCTTAAAGGATTTTTGACATAACGAATGGCATCATTGCCTAAAACCAAAATGTATCGTAAGCCCCGACTTAGCTCTACCTTAGTCGTGGAAAAGATTGCTGCAGCGGCCCTAATCTGTCAATTGTCTTCACTTACTTATAGTCCATCCATCCATCAAATTTGAAACACTGGTCTATCAAGTTGGACGCTCAACTGCGTCTAAATCTAAATTTTAAAACGGTATACAAGCCCTGCAAGGCATACAACTTAGAAGTACTTATGTACTGGAGAATTTTCCAATCAATAGTAATTGCACTGAAAATTTATTCATGATTTTATCAATTTTATTTCATTTAAGCATCGGAGAGTTCCATTTTGTGGATAATTTTAAATATTGCCTTTCATTGTGTTTATTTGTTATTAATTGCATTTAATAAGGAGGAATCGATAAAGTGTTTGCACAGTTATTACGAATAGACTGCTATCTGGTCTTGACCGGTGGCCTTTGAATCATATCATTGCTTTTTTCCTTAATTATATATTCACATAATTATTTTCTTTAAATCAACGTAATTACATACTTATAATATTATATAAGAAATTGATATGCATTAAAATACTTAAATATCTAGGTATTTTGACATATTTTAGTTTGGTCTATGCAATTGGTTAGAGTTAGGACCTATTGAAACAGCCTAAAGAGAAATAAACTAGTTTAAAAAAAAACCTGCTATCCTTTTAGCCCTTATTAAAGTCTGAATAAACAGGCCCAAATATATACCTACTTTGAATGTTTAAAGATTACGATATATGAAAATAATTTCTTTACAAATGATACTGTGTGTACTTAGGCTTAGAGAAAAAGTTCGATTTTGTTTGTTCATCTAGTATCTGCGAAATACATTAAATGCTTAATTGAACATGCGTGATTTTGATCAATTATATATTAAAAAATCTTATCTCACTTACCTCTATCTTCCTCGTTAACACACAACGCAAGAGAAAACAGAAAATAAAATACACAGAACTCTTCATTATTATAAAATTACTTGCACATTTAAGAAAATCCAATGATACTTAAAGTTAAATTTCAAAACAAAAAATTAAAGGTACTCACCGAAAAAACAATAATTCTGTAACTCCTTTCGCGTTCGAAAACTGTCAATAGAAATATTCGAATTTTGAATATTCGACGTTCGAAATTTGAAATGTGTGGAGGTGTTGGGACCCTCGCTGCGCGCCGTTGGGAACGTAGTGAGAATATTCACAGGAACGCCGCACCAGGCCGATAGTTCACAGCCATTTATTTTATACATGACGTGCCCCAGCTAATTATGTACTTATATTTGTATTTACATCCTCCGTTCTCGCTAGGGCTATGTTCCTCTGTATTCAAGTCTTTCCTGCCGAAATTATAACCGTTCTTGATCTCTATCTAAAGATCGTTTCTGAAAATACACCAATTTGTTTAAATATTTATCGAAACGTTTCAATTTACCTACTTTATTTTTAATTGTGATCGATGAAAAAATATTAAAAAAAAAAATTGATTATAGGATATCCATAGAGACTTGTAAGCGGCCTGCATCTAAATACTTACTCCAACCTTCCTGGTCTTGCCAGTATGTGGCCATCATTCGACAACGTTTCCATCCATCGGTAAAACGTTGTGTGCATTACGTGCCCTGCCTTCTACTACTCCAACCTGCTAATCCACTAGTCTATATCGGTAACTTTCGCCCTAAGTGCTTGTTGTTATAACTGAACGCAATCGGCGTAGCCAGCCATGGGCTCATGAGCGGGTAAACAGTCTCAAAGAAAAAAGAGTAGCAAACTATACCCCCGGTTAATTTTTTTATACTTAAAGGTACCCTATATTTTTATTCGTAATTAGAATTAGAATTAACCCAAACCCTTTTTTTATTGCTCATCTGCCTACAACTTGAAATCATCTATTAAAAAATGAGCCTCTTTTTTCAGCTCAGGGCTCTGGGCATATGCTAGTTTCCTGACCAGTCAATTTAAACGTTTATATTTACCTATAGATAGTACTTTACCAGGATATTTTTTTGAGGTTGGTAAAGTATCAATCGCCTCACCCATGCTGCCTATGCTGAGCGTAGTCCTCTTCATACGTAAGACATCTCGAACCAATAAACTGAACAAAAAAAGACCATTTTTGTGTGACTATTCTGATAACAAGAATAATAAAAATGGAAGAAATAAACAGTACCTATATTAATTAGATGCTAAAAACAGGGACGGATCTAAATCCTCATAATTATTAATAATTAAATCTAATGAACAGTGGTCTTGGTCATTACTCATTAGTATCTAACTTTGCGTGATAAGTTACGAACAGTGGTTAATAATTAATTTTCTGTTTAAGACAACAAACAAACTAATGGATACCTGTCACTTTCAAACGTTATTAGCAAAAACAACGAGCAAAATCCTCCAATTGAACACAATTATTATCTACATTGTAACCGATTTCTCTATCCGTGAAATACCTCATTTATGAAAATACAGTCAATACAGAAAATAGACTAGATAGCGTATACCTCAGCGTATACTTTTGCTCTCGAATGTTGATGAAATGAAGTTGAGTACAACTTCAAATAACATTACAAAATCTCCGCCACTAATACTATTTAATGAGTCTATTTAGGGCCTAATCGGGTAAATGAAAAAGACTTCCCGAAATACCGCCTACGCGGCAATTGAACGAAATTACTCAGCCTTGATCCTCATTGACTCCACAATTGAATTTCGGGCTTTGATTGTCCTGTCTATGAAAATTGGTGTGATTACTAATGGCAAACATATACCAAATATAAATCTTCTGCTGCGATTTATTTTATATACAAAGTATAGATCGTCTACGAACTTTTGGTGTCCGAATGGACAGTTGTAAAGAAAATAGAATAGTTTGTCCCTCTTCATACACTTTGTTACATTGGACACGTTCATATTATTAGGTTACTAGAATTTAGAATATAAGTATTTTGGATTAAGTCTGTAAAGCTGAATTTTGTTTATTACCCCTAATATCAGGAACAACTCGATTAAAATTTTAAAATATATTTTCTGAGGGATAGTCATTTATCGAGGAATTCTATTTTCGTGCTCCGATTGAATACTCTAAATTGATAATCGGATAAGAATATTTTGGTCGTCATTTTGAAAATGCTTTCCACATCCAGGCTGAGCCAAGCCTGGCCGAACCGCTAGTTGTTCAAATTATAAAAACATATCTCAATCAAAGAGTAAAATATTTATTTGTACATAGTTCCAAATTTCTCGCCATTCCATGCAATTCTAATTTACATGACTATTAATTAAAAATGCATTGTGGTCAAAATACGGTCAGAATAGTATTGTCTATTGATCGGTTACTGACGACGAATTGTTGACGGTCGACGCAATCAAGCTGACCTGCATAAGCAATAAGTGTTGTTTATGATACTTAATTGTACGCTAATTTCTATTTTAATCCTTATTTATGATGCTTTAATTATATTTCCCGACGAATTCATGCATTTAAAAACTAATTAGATTGCCATAGACTTTAAATGTAAAGCGCAGTACACACCGAAGCCGCCAGCGTTTTTTGAAGGTCGCCAGGTCGTATCTGTCCGGGAATGATACCGCTGGCAACTGTTTCCACAGATTTGTAGTATGTGGGAGAAAGTGCCGGGAAAAACGTACTGTGATAGATTTCCAACCTCCAAGGTGATGTGGGTGGTATTTCTTGTTTTTTTTTTTATTGCAATGAATGGCGAGACGAGCAAGCCGTTTTCCTGATGGTAAGCGATACGGCCGTTCATAAGCAGTAGCAACATTCCACTGCGCTTGCCATCCTGAGACATAAGATGTTAGGTCTCAATATGTCCAGTAGTTACTCTGGCTACAATGTCCTTCAATCCGAAACACAACAGTGCATTTACGCATTGTTGTTTCACGGGAGAAATAGACATTGCGGTGGTACCTACCCAGATGATCTCTCACATATGAGAGACCTACCTTCAGTATTTGGAGGTTTGTCGTGTTGTATGGTGGATAAACTCAGCAGCAGGGATAAGTCCGAACAATTCTCGAGAACACACCCCGTGGTAAATGCGATAGAGGATGCAGATCGAAGCTACATCTCTATGCAAATAAATATAATTTACTTTGTTGGCATCATCAGTATAACTGAACATTTTTAGGAGTTTGTTAACTATCGTGGGACTGCCGTCCGATGCCATTGGATACTCTGCCTGGGCGGCATTTGCGCTTACCTCTCTCTCTCTCTTCCAAGCTATTTATCCCACATGGTGGTGGGGTCAGCTCTCTTCGTTTTTCTTCTCCACTTCGCTCGGTCCCTGATGTCGTCTTCGGATACCTGGCATTCTCCCATGTCCCTCCGCACTACATCCTTCCACCTCGTCTTCGGCCTGCCCCTGGTCCTTCGGCCGGTTATGGTTAACTGCAGTGCCAAGTTACCTACGTAGTCCGGCGGCTGCCTTTTTACGTGGCCATACCATCGCAGTCTACTCTCCTGCATTTTATCGGCGATATCACGCACACCCAGGCTACCTCTCACATACTCATTGCGGATCTTGTCAAGCTTGGTCACGCCACACATCCACCTCAGCATCTTCATTTCGGCAATTTGGATGGCATGGGTGTTTTTCTGCGTTACAGTCCACGTTTCGCTGCCATACATTAGGACTGGTCTTATAATTGTCTTGTATATTAGGCCTTTGAGTTTCACGTGCATTTTTTTGTCGCATGTAACCCCAGTCACTTCTCGCCATTTTAGCCACGCTGCGGCTATTCGGTGTTGAATGTTATACTCCCAATTCCCAGAACTATGCATTATGCTACCCAAGTATTTGTAGTGGTCGCATATATTCACCAGCTGTCCATCGATGGGAATAGGACTGGTGTCATCTGGTTCCGGTTTGTTGAAGCACATAAACTGGGTCTTTTCTACACTCAACACTAAGCCACCGGTCTGTAACTGGTGTTTCCAGAGCAAAAGTGCCTCTTGCAATTCTGAGCGACTCTCAGTGCAAATAGCCACATCGTCGGCGTAGATAAAAGTCCACTTTGCTGCGTTTTGCGCCTGCTCTGTGAGTGAGTCCAGTACCAAGCAGAACAAAAAAGGACTCAGTACTGATCCTTGGTGTACGCCCTCCGCAACTGCTATAGACCTTGTTTCGCCCACTACTGTTCGTACCATCGATTTCGCTTCTTTGTACATGTCGGCAATAATGTTGACATACTGTTCGGGGACACTCTTCCTGCGCAGACTCCACCAAATAGTGTCTCGAGGAACCCGGTCAAATGCCTTTTCCATGTCGAGAAATGCGACGCACAATTTTTTATTTTTGGTGCGATATTCTTCCGTAATTATGTTTAATGCAAACATCGGATCGGTGGTAGATAAGCCAGGTACGAAACCATAGTGATTTTTGGACAATGAACACTCGTTTCTCAGGCGACTGTCAATAATTCTTTCATAAAGCTTCATAGTATGGCTCATTAGTTTGATTCCGCGATAGCTGTTACACTCATACTTGCTACCTTTTCCCTTGTAAATTGGAATTATAGTACTGAGTCTCCAAGCGTCAGGCATTTTCTTGGATTTTAACAGACAGTTGAAGAAATCAGTCAGCAGCATGGTTCCCTGGTCGCGTAAGCATTTCCAAACTTCTATTGGGATGCCGTCAGGTCCTATAGCTTTCTTGTTAGACATCTTTTGCAGGGCCTTTTTAACCTCACTATGGTGTATTGGAGGAATGAGACCCTCATTTTTCTCAACTTCTGGGAGTTGGGTAGCACTTTGGCTAGGGTTCAGTAGATGTTTATAATATCCATGCCAAGCTGTTATAATGTCTTTGTCTCTGTATAACAAGTCACCATTGGGGCCCTTAATTGTTTTGCATTTCGCAGGATCCTTTGTACTCCGACACCGCTGCTTTGCCAGCTTATACACGTATTTTGCATTTGCGCTTACCATCAGGTGCAATACACCCACTATGCCGGGCTAGAAACAAAAAAAAAATTGTAGGGCAACTGAGCAGAGAATATTATGACGCCAATATGTCGGCGGGCGACACGTGCAGGCGTTTGTTGCTGACATTATCCTTTTCTTGTATGCTACCGGGTTGTAACGGCGGGCTGTGTCGGTGAGCCGGCGGGTTTAGTGTTTAGTGCACTTTTTATCATTTCACTTTGGGTATCTGAATGATCATTTTACTCTACAGTATTCCTGCTCTATGCTATCAAAAAAATAAAATAAATAAAACACATTTTCACATTTATTTACAAACATTTACTCTTTTAATTACTATTAATACATCAAACGGTGTATCTCCACTTGGAAGGCACGTCGTTGTGGTAGAAGTTGCACTCTAGTTTGTTGGCGCAGTTCTTGCCGTAGCGACAGGGTTTGGGGTGGTAGTAGTGGCAGGTGGGGTTGGCGCACCCCGGGTAGTACTTGCACATGCTCGGGACCGATACTGAAGATATCGTCTTGTAGTTCGCTGCTGGGACTACGTGGGATGCTGTGGGAATAATGAGGATTTAATTAATTAGAAATAATATAATAAAATTAGATTTAATTAATCAGATGTTTGGGCGAGGACAGCCTCCGTGGCGCAGGTGGTTAGAAGCTGGTTGTGAAACGGGAGGCTGCGGGTTCGATTCCCGCACCGAGAGAAATGTTTGTGAGGTTCACAAATATTTGTCTCGAGTCTGGGTGTTTTTAAGACCGAAAGGTTTCTCGTAGTGTCTGATACCCATGGCACAAGACTTAATTTATCTTAATGTGTGGTCAGGACTATGTATGTGACTGTTGGGTGTATTTATTTATTTATTAATAATTTACTGCTGCGACCATCTATATATAATACGTGATGCAAAATCTTTGGATCCCTTTTTACGAAAATTGCGCGGACGCAGGAGCATAAAATTTGACACACTTATAGTTTATGTGTAGGAGAAGTGCAGAATGCTAATATTTTTCGATAATAATGCTTATAAAGTACATTAAATCAAAAAATAAAACATTACACACACTACCATGCATTTCACACACACATACATACATACACGAGTATTTGTACACGCATACATACTCTGGTGTCAAATTGTTTCTTTTCTTTTTCACTTTGTTCTTCTGACATAGACATATCAAAAAAAGGTTTCATTTGCCTCATTTAATATAAAAAAATATTTTAATAATAATGCGTAAAAAGTACATTAAATCAATAAATAAAACATTACACAAACCAGCATGCATTTGACACACGCATTTGTACACGTATACATACTCTTTGGTCAAATTGTTTCTTTTGTTTATTATAGACATAGTTGAATGTCAAACAGAAAAGTTTGTTTACTGCGGTTTACTGTGGTTTCATTCAATGTCAAACGGAAAAGTTTTATTTGACGAATACTACGGGAAATACTGAGCGCTTATACAAATTATGTAGCAGTAAGATACATTGAAATGGATACGGGCTATCATTATATGCATAAAGCTGTAGGAGCAATCTGCAATAACAACATTCAGGTACAAAAAAAATATAATTTGCTATTGCTGGTTCAAAGCAATATTTGATTTTTTTATAGCAGTGAATGGCGAGACGAGCATGCCGTTCGCCTGATGGTAAACGATACGACCGCTCATGAACAGTAGTAGAACCAAACAACATCTTGAATTACAAAGCATTGCTTGGCATTCCACTGCGCTCGCCATCCTGACACATAAAGCCCTGGTCTGTCGAAGCTACGCACAGCGTTGCGTTGCGCGGAATGCGGTGTCAAACTCGGTTTTGTATGAAAAACATTGACATTGACATGACGTTCCGCCGCAGTATGCGTCAGCCAGCGTCTGCGGTGAGGGGTCAACCGGGTGACGGGTAGACTGGTCTTTGGTGCTGTCACAGTATGCATCGGTGTAGAGGGGCAAGTGCGGTGAAGTGCGGGGCGGATACACCGCACAACGTGCCGTCATTCTCATCATTTCGTTGCGGTAAGCGTACTTGCGCAATGGATTTATTTGAGGACAATATTTTTATCAATTTTCGTTTGGTTTAACTTTTGTTTAGACTGTGGCGCGTCCATCGACTATGTATTGCCGCGCAGTACGTTGAATACAGTTCACGTGCGTTCCCAATGACAATGGCGCAATATAAAATCACGTAGGGATACAACTTTAAAACCTTGCGTTGGTAAAAAAAGTACAGTTAAAAAGTAAAAATAATTAGAATTTAATTAGTACCTGTAATAGTCACTATTTACGGTTAATATGTGTAACATTGTAGTAGAATACAATTATTAATATTTATCGGCTCGTTTGCTATACACCACGTCTTCACACCCCGTTCCGTCCTCCACGTCTATGATCTATCTCCTTCTATATCTATCTCACTCACCCTTGGTTCGCGTAGTGTATAGTTCGAGACGACAGATGCTAAGAGTATGAATTTATCAATACACTACAGTACCTATATGATTATAAAATGGAGTCAATTACATTTATTTTATTGTTATAAAAATGGCATACGGAACTGTATGTTAATTGTTCAAGTACCTAGTACTCAATGCTTTTTAACAAAATATAGCAACGTAATTAGTTCTTAACTGATCGGGGTACAATTGGAATATAATTGGAGACGATTTATTAGTAAGTATCTATATAAATTCAGTCTTTATACCTATTCGCAGGGCACTTTATCAGCCCATATACGTTCCACTGCAGAGCACCGGTCTCCTCTACAATCGAGAATACGATTGAGAGTGGTTAGGCCATACTATAGTCCACTGCGCTAGCTGGCCTTATCCCTATATGTGCATACAAACAACAAACCCAATAAAACATCAATCGTTTAAGTGCACCCGCTTTTTATATGAGTTGTGTATCAGCCCATATACATACATTCGATGCATAATGGTTGTATATTGTAATAGTCACTATTTACGGTTAATATGTGTAACATTGTAGTAGAATACAATTATTAATATTTATCGGCTCGTTTGCTATACACCACGTCTTCACACCCCGTTCCGTCCTCCACGTCTATGATCTATCTCCTTCTATATCTATCTCACTCACTCTTGGTTCGCGTAGTGTATAGTTCGAGACGACAGATGCTAAGAGTATGAATTTATCAATACACTACATATATTATCGTCGTAGTTATTTACAAAATTCACCTGCAATATATAATAAACTATTACCGTTCGAGACAATTAGCACCACTCTCCTAGCATCTGGAGTGCATCATATGATGACATGGTGCAATTTTAAATATATAGTTCCTCAACGTAGTATGACGTAGTATCAAGTTCTGTGTTTTCCCATTTTTCCATTCCCATTCCATTAAACCCCCCTCTATATATATTGTAATTTGTGCTACTTGCACCTAAGCATATATATTTTGACCTCTGTGTTATGAATTCTGTTAAATACTAAAATATAATTATTATTGTAAAAAGTGTCCATCAGTATTGTTCCAGGTTTTGCTTGTGACAATTTTATAGGAAAATAATTTAATCGTCATGGAATTTATTTATACCCAATTACGGTACGATCAATAACGATAATTTAAGAAAGGATATCTACATAAATCCAGTGAAATTTAATTTGATCTGACAATAAGTTGTATAGGCGAAAACATGGCGAAAACAGATGTATTCAGCAGACGCGTATTTCACTATTATGATACGAACCACTTTTATCACATATCAATATTGCGCAAATTATCTCGTAAACATATATACCCAGTCTATTTAAAATGACGCACAAACATTTTTTTTAAGAAATTATATATATTTTCGAACATAAATGATTGTTATTTGTTGTTATGGAAATTCAAGAAAACTTCAATGCGAAATTGTCATAGTAACGTTAGTTGTCAATGAACGGTTCTCCTATTGGTCAACGGTTTTACGTACAGAGTAAAACCTATATGAACCACCTTTTTTGTTATGTGAACTACGTTGCATGACGTCATGACGTTGCCGCTTACCGCAGTGCCGCGCGTATCCTTCGACAGACCAAGCCTTAAGATGTAAAGTCTCAATATGTCCAGTAGTTCCTCTGGCTACAATATTTATTTATTTATTAAGCTTCATATACAAATGTATACAAGGCGGACTTAATGACTGAATATGCCTGTGGCATTTTCTCCCAGTCGCGAAAGTCCAATATCCTTCAATCCGAAACACAACAGTGCATTTAAATTACTGTTTGACGGGAGAAATAGACATTGCGGTGGTACCCACCCAGGCAGCCTCTCACATATGAAACCAGTAAAAGTTTAGTTTAAGATTTCAGTAATTGCATATACTTCAGGATAAATAAGTGATTTTGAGAGATACGTACATTTAAATGTGCACGAATATCAGAATAACAACATCATCACACAGGTAAAAACTTTTTCTCTTCTTGATTGGTCGAATTTCGACCACTAGGCGACCACTAGTTTCAATTACTGTGCCTAAAAAACTCAGCGTAATTTTTAAAAAGAAATTAAACAAACTTTTGTAGCAACATCCTGGACATAGTTAGGTAAACATGTTTTGGCAGTCTCCGTAGTGCAGTCGGCTGGAGGCCGCCAGTGAAACTTAATGCGGGTTCGATTCCCGCACCAAGACATATGCTTGTGTGATCAATACAAATTCATACAAAGCGCGCTAGATCAACGCACACATAGACAGCGTTTACGATATTCGAAACCAATCGAGACCAGTGCGAGTGCGAATTTCATTCGCTTCTTGCACACAAATAGTGATATTTTTTTGTGAAAGATGGAGCAAATGAATAAAAGTTATTAACACTTGCATATAGAACTCCAGATTACAATAATTGAATATAAATTTCTTAAATAAATAAAAAAACAAAAGAAATTTGAATAATTTATACATTATCAACGACTTGATAAATAAAATTAAACATTTTGATTTAAGAGCGTATACACCTTGCGCGCAAAGTCAACTATAGGTATTTCTTCGTTAATTTCACGCACACATAAGCGACCAAAGCTGTGTGCGTAGAGCTGCCGCGTCGGCTCGCTATACAATCGGCTCAAACAACTTTGATCCGTGCGCTTCAAATATTCAATTGAAATGTAACTATAATATAATATCATAAAAATATTTTATTTGCATTATAAGTAGACAAATATTACTGTGCAAGCAAAGAATAATACAAATTTTGGATACTAATCATATTTTCGTTATTATTACATTGTCAAGTTGCATTCAAATCAGTGTTCAATCAGTAGACACTACGGACGTTTTATTAATCATTTCGTGTTCGAACACATACCTTACAACTCCTTACAATTACGAAATATATTTAATTTTATATTACAATACATAACATAATTTAGCCTCGGAATTACCTCCCATTATATTACCTGAAACATAATTTATACTCACTACAAAATCATTGCAGGTAATAGAATTAAATTAAATATTTTACTACCAAAGTACTAAGATGTGGTAATCGCATTCCGCGCGTGGCTATTTTTACTACGCGCGGCATAATCGACTGCAGCCAGGCCGGAGTGACGAGCGATACGTCCTCCCTCTAGAAGGCCTTGCGGCGGTCTGATTTGATCCACGTCGGACAGCGTGTTTTATAGTGGTTTTTAAAATATTTGTAGAAAACATGAAAACTAATTTTGTTGAAATATAAAAATGGTAATTTATTGATAAGATGTTCTTCTATTGTAATATGCAATTGCTATAAAAAATTATGTACGATAAGTTGGTGAAAAAAAATATGTTCTTGACGAGAGTTTCTGAATAATTTCGCATTGTTTAAATTTTTATTTTTCAGGAACTAAACACAAAAAGATTATTTTTCTCAGCAAAATCCCTCCATAAGGGTCTTATTAGTCTGATAATATTTTTATTTTCATCTTATATTTAGTGGTTTCGGATATCTTAAGCTTCTAAATTGCCATTTAAAGCCTAAATAACGAAACTTGTGTTTAGTAATCCGTATAGTACTCACAAATTATCCATCAATCTATAATGTTTTCCACCAAAATCCCTAGATGACAACCTATTCTAAAATTAGTAATAATTAATTTTCCTTTAAATTGTTTATTGGTGGCTATTAACTCATTTGAAAAGTTCTGTTTTTAAGCCAAAAAGCGCGTGCAGGGTATAAACGCTCTTAAACAAATACTAAACCGTCAAGGTTAATGGGACATTAAGGTGTCTAGTGGCACCTTCAGGTGTCGCATGACAACTACGCCCTAACCGATTGAAGTTCTGAGTACCGGTGGCACAAACATGTAATGCCACCTAAGTAGTTCGTATGCGGGAACAGTATAAAAGCATGGTCGACACGACCATTCGCTGACTTTGCTTAAAACCTTGTTAGAGTTAATATAGGTATTAGCACGTAGTAACTCGAGAAAAAAATTATACCGGATATATCAAGAGTGCTACAGAAAACGAAACCGGGTAGTAGTTTTAGTGACTACAATACAATGCAACCATAGCGTCATTACAAATAAAAGGGTGTACACTATTATTTAAGAAAAAAATAAATATTTACTATCCTAACTCGACGATAGAAAAAAAAATCGTCACAATTTTTTACACATAATTTAGTTGCATTGTGTCTGAAGTCACTAAAACTACCACCCGGCTTCGTTTTCGGTAGCAGTCTTGATATACCTTGTATTTATACTATGAACGCACCGATGGCAGGCGTCCCTGCGGCTAGCTGCGGCGGCGCTAGTGGCGCGGCGGGGGAGTGCGAGTACACGCACTCGCGTCGCGTGCACGCCGCCAGGAACTTGCAGCGCGGGTGCGCGAACGCACACGCCGCGCCGTACCTGCACAGCGGGAACGAACGGCACCATACCAGCTTGCGTTCCGCTTGGGATACTGGAAAGATGAATATAAATAATTAATTTCAAAGGCTTTATTTACTTACATATAGTGGTGTAAAAATGGTATAAGTTAAATACTGGAAAAATATACAATATATCTCTTCGGCGCAATTGGAACGAGCCCGGGAACCCGAAGCAAGGGCACTCGAAATGCCCCCATACCACGGGACGAATGAGATCGATCCTACCGACTGTTCCATTCACACTGGGCTTATAATCATATCATATTACATACATATTTTTTATTGATTTTAAAGAAAATAAAGAACAACTTACATGGCGGCACCGAGTCATATTTGTGAGTATTCGTAGTAGTGGTTACTGTCACATGATTATCGCTACCGGCGCTCTCGGTTCTCACTCTCGCGCGTTCAGTTTCCTTCTCTCTCTTTCCCACATCAAACACAATGGGTGACCCTTTCCTCTTCTTGCCTTCTTCTTGTTTCATCTTCGTTATTACATCGGGCTCAATTTTCTCCGCCTTAATTATAACTTGCGTATCACTCTCCTCGCTTTCATTACTAAGACGTTTCTTCTGAACGCTAGGTTCAGGAGATTCCTCCGCCTTTTTCTCTTCTTTTTTATCTTTGGTTTCTTCCTTTCTTTTATCTTTTACAGCTTTTGGTTTCAATTCCTCGTCGTCGTTGAGAAGACCTTCGTTTTGAAGTTTCTTTGCTAGGAAAGCGTTTGGATCGTACCCGTCCATTGTGACTATGAATTGAGTTTTTCTGTCCTTGTCTACTGTTGGGTTGTGGATGTTGCTGGAAAGAGTATAAGGTAAAATTAATAAGCCATTCATCAGTCCGTCAGTCACGAGTCAATAATAAAATATCAGGGTATCAGAAACTACGAGATTTTTACGAGTGCGGCAAATGATTATTTTATTTTTTTATTGATGAGTTTTAAGATTAGCTGGGAGTTCACTGTAGTACTACTGCCCATGAGGACATATACATAAACCAATTTAATATTATAATTTGTGACCCATGCTTCGTATGCCAAACACAGCCTACAGGACACAAAAGTATCTATGTATATGTACTTACAGAGTTTCGATAATAAGCGAATCGTCTTTCCTGCTGGTGGTTCTGTATTCATGTCTGCGTGACGGCACATATTCCGTGTTGGTTATCTTCTTTGTAATCGGTGCTGGTATGTACTCCTCTTTTTCCGTGTCACTTGGTCCCCTGAAAATATTTAATATTTTATTTGATTACATAATTGTGTGTGAAGTGCGTGGTGGCCTGTTGGTAAACGGACTAGACGCGGCTGCCAACATGTTCACGGTGGTCGCGGGTTCGAATCCCAGGGCACACCTCTGACTTTTCGGAGTCATGTGTGTATTGACAGTCGATCACCACGCACTAAAACGGTGAAGGAAAACATCGTGAGGAAACCTGCATACCATAGCGATTTATAAGAATTTCTATGGTATGTAAGTCCGCCAACCCGCACTAGGCCAGCGTGGTGGACTATATGGCCTAACCACTCTTAATCGTACTTTCGATTGTAGAGTAGGCCCGTGCCCTGCAGTGGGACGTATATGGGCTGATACAGATACATAATTAGAATCTTATATTTCTTTACTGTTGGATGTGATACATCGTTGTCAATGTAGAGATACGAGTGTCTCAATTTTCGAATACACAATCCTGAATCAGTATAGAGGTACTTATACCTAGTATACCCTGCTATCTCAACCAAAATGTGTATTGTCATTACAAATTTTAAAATAACTTTCGATTTATTAAGATTATCCTAATCATATCATACCTAGTCAGGTCATTAATTCTGTCACATGTTTAATATAAAATAATTGAAACAAGTTTATTCATTATGTAACCATTTATATACCAAAATGAACTTAACAAAACATAGATTCTTATGACACTAAAGTTTATTCAAAATAACCTCCGTGATTTTAAATGCAGGCCTTCAATCTGCGCGGCCAGTTGTCTATCGCAGCACGAACTAGGTCCATGTCAATATCGGCGGCTGCCTTAATCAAGGATGTCTTGAGTGACTCCAAATTGGGATGAGGCTTTGAGCACGCCTTTTCCTCCAAGTGTTGCCATATCTTGTAATCTAACGGATTCAATTCTGGACTGGAGGAGGGCCAGTCTTCGTGCCGGATGAAGTCGATTTCACGCGCCGCCAGCCAGTCTTGTGTGCTCTTCGCTCTATGAGCTGGCGCCGAATCTTGTTAGAATACCCAGTGCCTGTTATTGAACATGGTATGAGAAACCGGTTCCACAAGGTTCGTCAGGACTGTATTTTGATATACAACTGCATTCGTTTTTACACCTTTCTCACAAAAATGTACCTCTGTTAAGCCCCAATAAGAAACTCCCAACCATACCATGAGTGAGGATGGAAAATGACCTCGTTGGACACGCGGAATACCTTTGCTCGCTTCTTCACTACTGTGTGCGTATACCTTATCATTATGTTTGTTGTAGCTCTCTTCTACGGTAAAAAATTTTTCATCTGAAAAAAGAATTTCCCGATATTTTTTTCCCGCGTACCGCTTCAACAAAACGCGGCATCTCTTCAGTCTCAGGTCCATTAGACGAGCATTCAAACGATGTCGTATTTTCTTCGATATGCCCGAAGCCCTAAGTCTTCATTTAACACCCTTTTCATAGTGGTTCTGCTTAACTCCATCTGAAGGGCCAACAGTTTCTGCTTACGTTTGGGATTTCTTTGAATTCGCGCCTTCACAGCTTTTATCACTGCTGGAGTCCTAACAGACCGAGGGCGACCACTTCTTGACCTGTCATCTACACTAGAGTCTTCATTGTATCGTTTGATGGTACGATAAACGAATCTTTTAGTTATATTCCAGTATGTCAAAAATTTGAATTGGCGCGTAACCGCAACGATGCAACGCAATAACTGCAACACGGTCTTCTTTAAGCGTCCACTCCATATTTAAAAATGAGTATAATTCTAAAAAAGTATACATTTTTATTTTCATGAACAATTCGAAATTCGGTTTCAATAAAAAAAATTCTGGCCAGCATTCTAAAAGAAAAGTTTTTACTGTGTGACAATACTTATGACCTGACTGTGTATGTTTTCAAACTGTTCTATAAATCCCCATCATCATAATCTTCAACATAAAGTCCACCAAACATTTGCTCTCTTCCTATAGGCTTTGTAGGCTCGCCCCCTACCACAAGTCGAAACGTGCGTGTCCTCTGCCTATCTTTTTTAGGGTTAAAGGCGTGATGTTTATATATGTATTTTGTTTTTATTGCATTTAATGGCGAGACGAGCCTGCCGTTCGCCTGATGGTAAGCGTTACGACTGCTCATGAACAGCAGCAAAATCAAACAACACCTTGAATTACAAAGCAATGCTTGGCATTCCACTGCGCTCGTCACCTTGAGACATAAGATGTTAAGTCTCAATATGTCCAGTAGCCACTCGGGCTACAATGTCCTTAAAACCTAAACACAACAATGCATTTACACTTTTATGGCGGGAGAAGATATTGCTCTCCAAATGACATTCATTTAAAATTGAATTATACTGACTTGAAACTCTTATCGTCGTCGCTGTCCATTCCCAGGCTGATGCTATCCCCGTGCCTGTCAGTGTCGGTTTCCGACTCCGTCTGTGTCGGGAGACTGTCCGCCGGCACTTGTATGATGATCTTCTGCGGTTCCACTGTACGCCGCATCGGACGGACCAGCGCTCGCTTCACTTTTTGTACGTCCGCTTCTATTTTCGGTGGCGTCTGTTGGGTAAAGTAATAAAAAATATTTTGAGGGTTAAATAGTGACGGACTATGCCGTCAAGATCGTGGGTTTAATTATTATCGGAGCATAATTCTGGCATGTATTATATTTACGCACAACAACGCATTTTAATGGAAAGAAAACATCTTAAGGAATTCTGGATATTATAGATATTTTCAAGTATCTCTATGGCATGCTAAGTCCGGAAACTCACACTAGGCTGGGGAGATCCATACTCTGCAGTAGGCAGTATACGGGGTGGATTATGGATAGTGGATTATTATTCATTGTGTGCGTAAATTTATCATGTTTAGGGTTGGCTGAATTATCTATTTTTTCTGATGTTAATTATCAGATATAATTACTGTTACCTTGACTATACCGCGTTGAAAAATTTTTATTGTTAAGGAGAAAAAAGTCAAGAAACAAGCAAGGTAATTTGAAGCAATTTTTAATCCGTGATTAATCAGAAAGTGGGTCAATATGCATTTTTTAACCGACTTCAAAAAAAGGAGGAGGTTCTCAATTCGACTGTATGTTGCTTTTTTTTTTTTTTTTTTTTTTTTTATGTTTGTTACCTCGTTTCTCTGTACTGTGTGAACCGATTTCGATCATTCTTTCTTTGATTGAAAGCTGGTGCTTGTCGTTTGGTCCCATAAAAATATGGTGAAGATCTGATGAATATCTTCGGACCTGGAGAGGGGAACTCCTTAAAATTAAGGAGAATTGCAATGGTTCTTTTTGCATTACGTTCATTAGAAAAGTTAAGATACAGTAAGAGAGGGAAAAAGGGGTGGGGGTGAGGGGGGGTGGGTGATAAAATTAAAATACACGTAAATTCTAATATCTTCGGCAGCTGTTAACCGATTTTAGTGATTTCTTTTTCATTGGAAAAAACGTATTGACAGGTTGATCCCAGGAACACAACATTAAGATCTTATTATCATGTTCGGACCTGGAGAGTAGAACTCCTCAAAATTTAATAGGATTTCAACGGTTCTTTTTGTATTGAGTTCAGTATAAATGCTAGGCTACAGTGGTTGAGGGAAAAAGGGGTAGGCGCGAAGGGAGGGGGGGGGGGAGAAAAAATAATAAACATGTGAATATTCCAATATCTTTGGCAGCTTTTAGCCGATTTTAGCGATTTTATTGTCATGGGAAAGAACATATTCCTTGTGGAGACCTAATCTTTTTCATTTAAATGCCTATCAACACTAAAAAGATAAAAATAACTAAAATTTTTAATAAAAAAAATAAAAACCGACTTCAAAACAAAAATCCACTAAAAACCAAAAATAAATAAAATAATAACTACCACTCCAAAGCATAAAAATAATATCTATTTCATGGAGCTCGTGCATGTTGATTAATTTGCTTAATGACTTGACTAGCCAACAAATCAAAATATATGCGTAACATATTGAAGGCGGGTCGCCCAGTACCAAACATATAGATATTTAAATTAATATAAGGCATAGGTCCTATATGTTTGGTACTGGGCGGCCCGCCTTCAATATGTTACGCATATATTTTGATTTGTTGGCTAGTCAAGTCATTAAGCAAATTAATCAACATGCACGAGCTCCATGAAATAGATATTATTTTTATGCTTTGGAGTGGTAGTTATTATTTTATTTATTTTTGGTTTTTAGTGGATTTTTTTCTCTCTGTACTAGTGAAAAATCAATTTACGTTTTTTTATTATGTGTCAAGATTATATTACTTGATAATGTAATTATGTATATATGTATACAAATATAAGATATTCATTCTACCGTGTCTATACTATGTAGGTATGGTACCTACCCAGCCGGTCTCTCACATATGACCACCAACTAGTAAGTGTGGGACGGAACGCACAAGACGAATAGTGGGTGTCCTGGTTTATCCACTGTCTACCTGTTCTGGGAGGAATATATAACTAAGGAGGTATATCGACGGTAGAAAGCAATCTTGTGGTAACTCGAAAAATTCAATTTTACATCAGAACAAAAATAAAATATTTCAAAATGATTGGAGTGGCGGTTACCACACAAAATTAAGGTTTACGTAGTTACCTGCTTACCCGTTCAGCAATCTCATTTTAATTTACACAATAAATATGTATTATTTTTACACTTTATCGTATTTGTAAAAACAAAGGTTGAGAGAAGGTATGACACGTGGTCCCGATCTGGCAGACTGCCAGTTCGGTTTCCGGAAAGGCCGATCCACCATCTCCGCGATTCTGCGGGTGAAGGCATTAGCGGAGGAGGCAGTGGCCCGGGGCAAATGCGTCGTGGCGGTGTCACTAGACATCGCCAACGCATTCAACACCTTGCCCTGGCCCTGCATTGAAGAGGCATTGCGGTACCACGTGGTGCCCCCGTATCTTCGGCGCCTGGTGCACTCGTATCTGTCCGACAGATACGTAGAGTACCCGGGCGCGGACGGGTGGCACCGTAGAGCCATGTCGTGCGGCGTTCCGCAGGGGTCAGTCCTCGGACCTCTCCTGTGGAATATCGGCTACGACTGGGTGCTCCGTGGTGCCAATCTCCGGGGTGTCGACGTCATCTGCTACGCCGATGACACGCTGGTCACCGCGTGTGGCGGTACCTTCGAGGAGGCTGCCTCACTCGCCGCGTTGGGAACAAGCAACGTGGTGAGGAGGATAAGGCGACTGGGCCTGGCCGTGGCCCTCCATAAGTCCGAGGCCATCTGCTTCCACAGACCTCGGAAGGGGCCACCGGCAGGGGCCCAATTGGCGATTGAGGGCGTGGCTATTTCCATCGGCTCCACGATGAAGTACTTGGGAGTCGTGCTGGACAGCCGGTGGAACTTCCGCGCCCACTTCACCCAGCTAAAGCCGAAGCTGGTTCGGGCGGCAGGCGCGTTGTCAAGCCTGCTGCCCAACCTCGAAGGTCCCGGCATCCCCTGCCGAAGATTGTACGCGGGAGTCGTGCGATCCATGGCACTTTACGGTTGCCCCGTTTGGGCCGAGTCCCTGGACAGGCGCTGTGTTTTCCTCCTGCGTCCAGCGCAGCGAGCGGTGGCGCAGCGGATGGTCAGGGGCTATCGCACGATTTCCCATGAGGCGGCCTGCGTACTGGCTGGTTTCCTTCCCTGGGACATTGACGCCAGAGCCCTCTCGTCAGCCTACCACTGGCGGGAGGAGGCGTCCCGTCGTGGGGATCTACCAGCCTTTAGAGAAGTCGAGGCCGTTCGGGCCTCCTTCCGCACGGCTGCAGTGGAGGAGTGGCGCACCAGGCTGAACAATCCCAGTGCTGGTGTTTGGACCATCGCGGCAGTGCGTCCTGTCCTAGACCAGTGGCTGGGCAGGCGCCACGGCGAGATGACGTTCCGCCTGACACAGGTTTTGTCGGGGCATGGCTGTTTCGGCAGATACCTGTGGCGGGTGGCAAGAAGGGAAGAGTCCGCCGTGTGTCACCATTGTGACAACTGCCCGGAAGACACAGCCCAGCACACTCTCTCGGAGTGTTCAGCTTGGGAAGAGGAGCGCGCAGCTCTCCGAGCAGCCATCGGAGAGGACCTCTCACTCTCAGCCGTGATTCCTTCCATGGTTGAGAGTAGGAGGTCATGGCAGGCCATGCTTACCTTCTGTGAGATCATCATCTCACAGAAGGAGAGCGCGGGGCGGGATCGTGAGCGGAACGATCCCACCCGCCGCCGCCAACCGAGAAGGAGGCGCCGGGTGAATGACAATGGCTGACCCGGCGCCCCGCCCAGTGGTCAAGGGGCGCCAGAATTCCACCACGGTATCCCCTGCCTGTCGTAAGAGGCGACTAAAAGGGGTCATCGGGGTCGCTAAGCACACAGCGGGGGCTGTGTGCTCACGTCGGGAGTGACCCCGAGATGGGCGGCAGAACGTGTGGCCTCGTGTCTGTCGCGGACGCCCATCTCACCATGGGCGTCCGAAGTAGGGATAGAGGGGGCATCTGCGCCCTCCCAACATGTGAGGAGCCATATTTGGCAGTGCGCCGGGTGACACGGCGAGTTAAATGGGCGCCATTCGCCTGTCCACATCGCCTGTCACCCATAACGCGCGTGATGGCCACCGAGAGGTTTTAGTCGGTATGCCGGCAAAAGATCTTTTTAGATCTCGGTAGGGACCCAGCCTGATAACAGGCTGGAAGGCCGGAGACCCCGACACGCCCCTTCCGATCTCCCCCGAGTGTCGGAAGGAAGGCTAAAGGAGCTTTACTCTCGTTAAAAAAAAAAAAAAAAAGGTATGACACGTGCGCTCGGCGCAGCATGTCTGGTCGCGTTGGTGTGCTGACAGCTGTGTGCGTACATGTACTTTATGCCTCGTACCGCGCAGACAATTACAAGTATTTAGGATTATACCTATATTATTATTGTTTCTTTTTTTCTCCTCGTTCAGCGCCACGCGGCACTACGATACACTTACACATTCACAACCACAGCCACACACTCACACATAATACACAAAGTTGTTGTTCTCAGTTTACTTGGTATTTATCGTTGTCTAAGTTTGAATATACATATATCTGACGGGGCGAGATGGTTTATTTAGTTTGGATACATGGCAATAGTGTTGACTTGTTGGATCTTTGTAGATGGAAATAGATTTGTCTTTGGAAAATAAGATTTAAAGTGGGCAACACCCGAATGGAGTCGCACGCGGCAACACTGCTTACTTGTCTCAAAATGGAAGGATGACTTTGACAGTGGAGAGAAAAACGTTATCCCATTTTGAAAGCAAGGCGGTATTGCACTCGTGTGAACCCGTTGACTTTAAATCTGTTTTCATCCTGGAAAATCTCTGTAACTTTGAATTCTAAATTATATTGGAACATTAAAACTAATTGTGGCAATAGAACAACGAGTTTATTATGTTGCTAAAGACTACCGGAGACCGCCGGCGATACATACGTTTGGACGACTCACATAAACTGATGGCGGATGATTTAGACAACCAGTCTGATTCCCCGTCATCAGAAGTGGGATCACAACAACGCCCACAGCAGCATGGTACAGGTCAGAATGACAATTTTACAAATATTTGTCGACTAAGACCGGTGGCAGATGCACTTGGATTTACAACAACGTAGGTACCATATACGGAGATTACGGCTTCAAAAAGAAACCTACTATGTGTAAAGACAAACTAATAACATTGATTGAGTACAATTCAGACTTAACGGACTGCGATGCACGGGCCTGTTGAGAGATGCTAGTGTATGGAAGAAAAATCGTAATCGGAAATGAACTGATTTTAGAGATAAGCAAAGCCTTAAAAGGTACAACTTGCAACATGGCTCTCACAACATAGTTTTGCGGAATCACATGGCTTCATCTGATAGAGCTAGTTTTGGCTCGGTTTATATAGTTGAGACTCCTGCAGCTATAACGTATAGAATTTTGACTGGAAAAACAAAAGACGGAGAATGTCAGGCAGCATATTCAAGCCGTATAATGAACGCGTTCATGAATCAGTGCAGCACTATGTCTATTTAACGAATTGCTATTGCTGTAACGCTATCTCAAGTCGCAAAGATAAAACCTCGACTACAAGCACGTGCTTTTACAAACGATTTAAGTACTCGCGTGAAGCTGCAACAAGAAGTAACGGCTCATAGTTATTGAAAGAGGGATTTAGTCAGCTAAGAAAATCAGCACCTCCGAAGCTAAGAGGCCAAGATTGAACAGCCCTAGAGAATGTAACAACTGCGGGAAGCTGGGCCACTTTGCAGCGGATTTCAGATCAACCTCAAATTGAGACGTAGTCCCTAACATGTCTTGTTAGTTTTCAGTTTTATCGGCGGGGGCAGCGCAACGATTAAAAAGCGAGGTTCGTCAGTAACAGCCTAATCCGAAAGTGCCACCCACATGCTATTACTGCAGAGAGGCTGGACATATTGCATCCGGTGAGCAGTTTTCATTTTGTTTCGATTCTGATTTAGAGCGTTTTCTAATAAAAGAAAGTAACGTAAAGAGATTTCACGATAAACAACAAAACAGCGGGATGACACTTGTAGGAATCGGTGGTTCTAATGTTGACTAAACTTCAGCAATTGTCATTATTATTTCACGTCGTGGCTGGTGATATTATACGATTATCGCACGATCTTATGATTGGACGCGATTTGTTCCGAACAGGGTTTTCAATGTAGACGGTACATCAACCAGTAGAGTTACGACGATTCAGTTTGAATTTAAGTTCGCAGACCCAAACCTAGTTGTACAATGTAGACCATGTAAGCTAAGTACGGATGAATGTGAGGTTGTGCGCCGTAAAATACGAGATCTACTCGACGCTAATATTATATGTGAAAAGTAATTGGCAATAAGTAATACTTAGTGATTGGCGTGTGCATAATTCCCAGTTTGCAATATGTACCTGTGTGATGCTCTCGTTTGAATGTGTGTAAGATAAATATGCGTGGCTGCTTCTAATTGTATTTAAAATCTGTGTGATGCGTTTGTGAGAGAAACATATTGAGTAAAATGTGTCCACTCCATGAGACAAACCTGTGTGTCACCTCCGTGTAACAAGCCTGTGTGGCCAGCCTGTGTGGCAAACCTGTGTGGCAAGCCTGTGTGGCAAGCCTATGTGGCAAATCGGAGTGGCAAACATGTGTGTCAACTGGTGTGGTAAGCCTATGTGGCAAGCCTTTGTGGCAAACCTGTGTGGCAAAACTGTGTGGAAAAGCTGTGTGCTGCCTTTGTGGCGAACCTGTGTGGCAAAACTGTGTGGTAAAACTGTGTGGGAAACTTGTGTGGCAAAACTTTGTGGGAAAACTGTGTGGTAAGCTTGTGTGGTATGCTTGTGTGATAAGCCTATGTAGCAAATCTGCGTGATACCCTGTCTGGCAAAGTTTGTGTGATAAATATTTGTTGGAATTTTGTGTTAATGTGCGAAAAAGTGTTTATTATTATAGCGTCATTATTTGTTCTGATAATCTGTCTGTGTAATTTTAAATATCCAGTCTACGTGGCAAATTTGTTAAGCTTGCTATTTCACGTAAAATTGAATGAAAGATACCTCGAATATTGCAGTGGAGGTTCCTTTATGATGTTAAGAGTTGCACAAATGGACTTGTTGAAAGTATGCGGGTTACCGAGTATACGGAAAACAAACTAGAAGACGACCCTATTTAGTTACAACTTGTGTAGTTGGTAGCTAAAGCGTGTGTTTTTCCTGTGTCAACAGAACAAGAAGATTCACACGAGGACGTATGAAGATGCAGGATGGCCGTGACGGGGCGAGATGGTTTATTTAGTTTGGATACATGGCAATAGTGTTGACTTGTTGGATCTTTGTAGATGGAAATAGATTTGTCTTTGGAAAATAAGATTTAAAGTGGGCAACACCCGAATGGAGTCGCACGCGGTAACACTGCTTACTTGTCTCAAAATGGAAGGATGACTTTGACAGTGGAGAGAAAAACGTTATCCCATTTTGAAAGCAAGGCGGTATCGCACTCGTGTGAACCCGTTGACTTTAAATCTGTTTTCATCCTGGAAAATCTCTGTAACTTTGAATTCTAAATTATATTGGAACATTAAAACTAATTGTGGCAATAGAACAACGAGTTTATTATGTTGCTAAAGACTACCGGAGACCGCCGGCGATACATACGTTTGGACGACTCACATAAACTGATGGCGGATGATTTAGACAACCAGTCTGATTCCCCGTCATATCTTATTTTTGATTCTATTCAATCTGAATACTATGGTTATATTTTTAATATTTTTTTTTATTATTGTTATTTTTTATCCTTGTTTAGTCCGCTTTAAAGTTATTGTGTCATTTTTAGTATTAGTATTCATTGTAGTTTTAGTATTAATTGTACTATTAACGACTGAACGTCCGCACGTCATGAAGGTCTCTCATTGAAAATCAGCGTTGCAGTGCTGCTTAAGTGGTGCTGCAGCATACTAGCTGAATGAGAGCTACCTTTTCTGGCGCAATATTAATTTGTTTTTATTTTACCTTAACTGTTTTTTTGTCAACTTCTATTATTTATTGTGCCAGAAATAAATATTATTTCTTTCTTTCAAAAATGAATAACCCCTAAACTAGAAAGAAGACTTACGAATACCATTTTTTTGTACTAACATTTTAAAATAAAACCTTATATTTTCACGAGGAAATTCAATGCGGTATATTTTTCTGAATTATATAATGTATGAAGCGCATATACGCATTTTTGGAGATTAGACAAAATCGCTTTTCTGCGTCGATATGTACAGTAGTGGTACGTACGTTGAGCAGACTCTTGTGCGCGTCGGCGACGGCCTTCATGAGCAGGCTGGAGGCGGGCGCCGGCACGCGCGGCCGCGGACGCACGCGCACCACGCTCGCGCACGACGTGCCGCCCAGTACAGACACCCTGTGACATACACACGCACACACATTACCACTATCTTCTTCCTTATCAGCCCATATACGTCCCACTGCAGGGCTCGGGCCTTCTTTAACCCCGCCGCACATACTCACACTCGCATTGGTCGTTACGAGCCGGTGCGAGTGGCAGTATTTAAAACCTATGACGCAGTACCAAACTCCGCATTTGCTCTCACGTCCTGCGTCGACACGTGAGAGCAAATGCGGAGTTTGGTACTGCGTCTAACCAACTGCGCCACGGAGGCTGTCAAAAATTAAACGTTACGCATAATCATAATCAGAAAAAATGTTTAAATTCCGTTAACTAATAAGTAATAGAAAAGGACGCAACATGCACTTGAATAAGGTGCCCGCGTGCGAAAGATACAACAAGTCCCCACCACACTTAAAAATATTTATATCGCAGTCATTTTACATCCAATTTTAATGATGTTTTCAAATTCATGTTTTATAAGCAATATATTTTAGGAACCATTACATACTGCTGAAAATCAAATCTTAGACATAATCCTATTCTAATAAATAAGGTCCGCCTTGAAATACAAGACATAACATCCTTATAACCTGTTGGCAACACACCAGAAAAATCATCAGATGCTTTAGCAGCTAAACTTTTGTATATTGATCACACATTATCATTATCTGACATTGATTTTTGATAAGTTCTGATGGGTATCATCATCATCATCATCTCAGCCACAGGAAGTCCACTGCTGAACATAGACCTCCCCCAAGGATCTCCAAATTGATCTGTTGGAAGCGGCCTGCATCCAGTGACTTCCTGTAATTCCTCTGATGGGTATAGTTCAGTGGTTTACCAGCATTCACACAAAATAAGAATCATTTTGGTTTACACTCACCCAAAATTTTATAAACAGGATATATTTTTTACAAAAAATTGTGGGAGTGTTCAGTAAAAAAAACTAAGTTATACATAACATGTTAATAATTGGATATAAATATACCTTGAGGTCAGTTTTTTTGAGCTCGGTTCACATTTCTCTAAACCGGTGTCCTCAGATGTAGAACTTTTTCTCTGAGGTTCAATTGGTCCACCGAGACGATTCTTGATAGACTTCAATGAAGGTCTCGGCTCTGGTTGTCTCTCGGGAGTGAATCTACAACAAATGGTAGTATTTTAAACATGTTACGTAAGCCTCAAGACATCTATTCAGTAAATATAATTGGTTGGTTCGTGATTAAAACTCACAATCATTGTTGCAGGAATATAGAGTTCACATATAGCTAGAAACAAATTCGTCGTTTTTCATATTGTCACAGTAATGCTGTAATCTATAGATTGTCCAATTTTAAGACTCTATGAACATAACCAACCCTGCTACTCAATCGAATGCATTAATAAATAAGAGTGCACAGCATATTTCAAATTCCCCTATTGTATCTAGGGTAGATTATTTAATCTGGGTTTTTAAATCACTCAACCATGTTACAGCAGTACAAATGTTAAATAAACTATTCACAAGCTTTTACTTTTACAAAATACAAAACTCTAAATATCATTATTCAATAACTATGTGGCAAACAAACAACAGAGTTTAAGCAAAAATACAATAATGTCATATTAGTTATTTTTTCTTACTACCTCAAAGGATTTTGTAACTTAACAACCTTTCAGGACTTTCTGTCCGTTTCTCTGGTTCTATTTTTTTCGGTTCAGAAGCCTTCTTAATTTCTTCTCGAGTCCCCAACCTCTCCCTTACTGGTCTTTTGGGCAGTTTCAGCTCTATTTGGGGCAAAGTCTCTATTAAGTCCTTTTGGGGCTCTTCAGGTACTATTTGTTTTGGCAGTGGAGGAGGCGTTTTTGGTTTTAAAGGAGGCGTGGCAGTAACCGCGTGTTGTGATACCTCCTGAAAATTTAAATATTAAATTAGACACTGTATCAGTCTATGTACATCTAACTGCATGGCAAGAGCTTCGTCTACAATCGAGAGTACGATTAAAAGGGGTTAATCGATATAGAAATATATAAGGCAAAAATAAAAATAAAAGTGAATAAATAAATCAATTCCAAATGGGATAGATTTACACATAAAATTATGCAAGTTCTATTCACCTGAAAAACATCCTCTGCAAAATCATTCATTAATTCATCAGCCTCAGTTCTGATGTTCAAGAAATCCTCGTCTTCCTCCTCAGACATAGCTTCCAACTGCTCCGCAAGTTTCTGTTTCAAACCTTGCATTTTATCCTCTATCATATTCATTTCTTTTATATGATCTTCCCTACTCAATGATGACATACTTGGTACAGTTGTTGCAGTTTCTGTTGTAGTATTACTCTCTTCTGATTGATTCGGTTCAGACTGTGATGGAATAGAAGCAGGGTCTATTATAGGCCGAATGGGCCTTTTAACTTCTTTCACTATTGGTTTCTTCTCAATTACTAGAGGTTCTTTTGGTTGGTCCAAAATAACTCCATGGTTTTTCAATATCTGTCCAGCAAATACATCTGTGATTGATGGCTCAGAATCTTTCTCCATGTTCATGAGTAAAGGAGGTATGTTTGGACGTATAATGTCTAACTGTTTACTCTTTTTCTTACTCTTGTGGGCTTTCTTTTCTATTTTCTTGTGATGGTGGGACTTTGTCTTGTCTTTCTTTTTAGATTTTTTATCTTCACCTTTCCTTGACTTATCTTTTGCTTTCTTATCCTTAGATCTACGCTCTTTTGACTGTGAGCGTTCCTTTGATATATCAGTTTCTGTAATTTCTGGAATATTAAAATATTTATTTGAATAAAAACAAGCAACATGTATAACATTTTGAATGTTTGTCTGATCTTGAAGATAAAATAATAAAAAAAGCAATACTTTTTTATGATAATAATCGGCAATTAGTCCCTTGACTATAAACTGATGATTTGATGAAAAAATGCAATTAAACTATTATGCCTGCTTTATCTAATGCAAGACAGACAATACTCACTAACTGGTGCTGTAACTGTCACTTCTTGTAGTTTCTTAAGCACCTGATGTAGCCAATTGACAAACAACTCTGTGTTGTCTCCCAGAAACAATTGAAGATCATCTTCCATCTGACTCCTTGTGCGCTTGTTAGCCACCATAACCATGACATAGTCGGGCAATTCATCATCTGAAATATTAGTAACATACATACATACATAAACTCACGCCTTCTTCCCAGAAGGGGTAGGCAGAGGTGCCAGGCCACCCACATTTCGCCTTGTATGTTCCGTCCCAGGATGTGATAGGTGGCGAGCCTATCGCCATATCGGGCACAAATTCCTGACTCTGGACTGATAATGAATAGAAAAATCCAATATCACTTTGCCCAACCCGGGACTCGAACCCGAGACGTCAGCTTTGTAACCGTACCTTAGTACAACTACGCCACCGAGGCAGTCAGAGAGAGTATTAGTAACATCGCTACAAAAAAGTATTTTGTTGCAAATATCATTGTTTAAGCGCTTTTATGTGGTTAATCTAAACCCACAGCCAAAATGTATTGATACTTTGATTTTAAACTCCCATGGATATGCATTTGAAATAAAAATACTCTTAGGAGAGTATACATGATTCTAATCAATGCTCCCTATGTCTTTATCATACCATTTTGTTCATAAATAATGTTTTTAATAGAAATAGTGAATCACTTTATGAAATCAAAGGAATGATTTCATATCTGTTGATTACAGATAGTGATAAATAAAAAAACAAATATACTATCATGCGTGATATAACAGACGCTACTTTTAAACACTTCTGTACTGTAAACATTGTGTTTAATATGTGTGACCAAAATTGCCCTACATAAGCATGGGGCCAGTATAGGCCGATCTCGATGCGATAGTAAATCATATTGTGCCTTTAAGTTTAACATCCGGTACTTACCAACATAGCAGCCCAGTTCTGTCAGTTTGGCCTTGATGGCCGACTAAAACAAAAACACTCGAATCAATACTCCCGACAACAGACCGGTGATTTATGAGACGTACGCCATTGCGTACAGAAACAACTTGAATATTAATTATTACTTGACACATTGAACCAATCACATAGATAATAAGTTAATAGGCGACTTTCTTTGTAATATACGTGAAAACATTTAACTTCTGGGAAATACTCACACGCATTTTCTGCCCGATCTCGCTGCCGACCACGTCCATTTTGCCTTATATTAGAACTAATAATATAATAATAATAATATAACAATTATTGCTAATAGTTAAAAGATTAATCCTACTGTAAATGAAATACAATCATTTTAAAGATTTCATGTTGAAAAATCACAAATCCAATTCGTTTTACTTTAGTTTGACACTGACGGCTAGAGATGTTAAAAAATAATCGATTTTTAATTTAATCGATTATTATTTTCTTAAAATCGATTTTTTGCAACCGATTTTTAAAATACTATTAATCGATTTTTTATAAATCGATTATATAAATTATCCGTAAAAATCGATTTTTATTAACAGTGCTATCTATGCGACGTATGAAAAAACTCGGAGTCGGTTTATACTGTTCAATATTATTGCGATGCTCATCATTTCATTTTTATCAAAATAATCGTTTCATGGTACTGAACACCTTACCTTGAAAGTTTAAAGGAACATTCACTTTGATTTTTAGTTTTGAATATGATATTTTTTTATTCATATCAATTTATTTGATTTTTAATTTCATAAATGGTTAATATGAATTTCTGAGGATTATTTTTGGAATATGAAAAGCATTTAGATTTTTAAATGATAGAAAAAATCGATTTTTCGCAAAAATCGATTGTTTTTAATAATAATCGATTTTAACAAATCGATTAATATTAAATAAAGAAAAAACGATTTTTATTTAATCGATTTTTTTCCATTAACCTCACATCCCTACTGACGTCTGCATTTACCTACGGCGTGCACTTTTGACATTAACTTTTTAAAAGGCAAAAGTCAAAGCCATGCAGCCACCGTTTCAACAATCACTATTTTAATAATAAAATTGATTCCACCATTCGCACGGGCGCTATTTCAACGCGCGTTAAAAAAACGTTGCAAGGAAACAAATGTAAATTAATTAGTTTGTTCAAAGAAAGGCGGTTTACAACACGACGCGACGCTCTGTTATTTAGCGCTCACGCATTTTTTTCGACTTCGGGCGCTGGACTTTCGAAATTAAAATAAATAAATATTTCGAAATACGAAAAAGTCGACGTTATTAAAGCACACGTGCGAATGGGGCCTTAAGCTTTACAAAGAACGGTGTTTTTAAGTTTTATTTTTCAGTTATGAACATTGTTTAAAATGCGTTCCTTCTTATTATACTTATGTGGTAAAATTAATTAAGAGAAAAGTTATGTTTCACGTTGTTTTATCTTTAAAATTTAGTTTTATTTATATTTTCCACTATGATTTTCCCTCAATGTAATTCGTTTCTTAGACCCTACTCTACTGGGTATCTCACGAATGCTACCGGTGACTGCTACTCTTTGTAAAATGTACTCTGTGACTGCTACCTACTGTGGCTACCTACCGAAAACGAAGCCGGGTGGTAGTTTTAGTGGCTACAAACACAATGAAACTATTTTTTTTTTAAATATCGTCAGTTTTGTGTGGTAAATCCATAGTTTTTGCTAAAATAATAATTAAACTATTTTATACCTACCTTAGAGTATTAATAAATAAAAGGGTATACACTATTATTTTAGGAAAAAATGTATTTACCACCCAAATATGGCCATAGGAAAAAATTACAAAAAAAATTGTCGCTTTTTTTTGCATCTTTTTCTGTTGCATTGTGTCTTAAGTCGCTTAAATTACCACCCGGTTTCGTTTTCGGTAGCAGTCTTGATATACCCTGTATAATTCCGAAACGAATTTCGAAACTTCGGACAATCGAAGTTTCTATACGATACGAATGTAACTACTCTGTAAAAGTTCGAATTTGTATAACGTACATCGTAAGTTATAAGCCAATAACCACCATAAGTATATGTAGGTACATTCGTATCTACACTAATATTATAAAGAGGAAAACTTTGTTTGTTTGTTTGTTTAATTGTAATGAATAGGCTCAAAAACTAATGGACCGATTTTAAAAATTCTTTCACTATTCGAAAGCTACATTATCCACGAGTAACATAGACTATATTTTATTTTGGAAAAAAATAGGGTTCCGTAAGATATTTGGATTTTTCGGACACAAACTGAAAAAAATCAACCAAAGAAGTTACTTATTTTGCGTACGCTGCCTAAACTACAAAAGATAGAACCATAAAATGTTATAATTAATTGTAGATCTTATAAATATCTACAAAAAAGTCCGCGACACACTATACCTATCTATGTCGAGTGAGGCACAACAACCACATTTTTATTTAAAAATCTTGAATTTTTTTTGGACTACATTTAAACATGTTTATTTTACTCATGCTATTAATCCTTATCAAAATAAATTATTTCATCAATAAGTACAGTTTATGTTGATAATATTTGGTCTTTGAATGATTAAAATTGGACGTTTGGTTTTGAAGTTGTGGTGAAATTAAAATATTACGATTTCTGCTGCACAAAAATTTCATAAGGCAATCTTTATATGTATGTATATACATGTGTATATGGAGAGACGGGATATAATAGAGTGGAAGGTACGGGAGAAGGCTGGGATAGCTGACAGATTTGATAAGACGAAATATAAATGCACGTTATAAGACGGGATGGATAATAAAGAGAAAGGACGGGATGGATTGGGAAGAGACTGAACAGACGGATGAGACGGGATTGAGCCGGACAGTAGGACAGCTACGTCAAGTTTAGGTATACAAGAGTTTATACGAAAAATAACATGTATTTGGTGTGGAGTGGAATCAAAAAATATATGCACCCAGACGAAGCTGGGCCGGGCCGCTAGTCGTATATAAACTTCGATCGTTCGAAGTTTCGAACTTCGTTTCGGATTTACAAAGTAGGGCCCCTTATTTATTTATTTTTATTACCTACATGATACATCGATTCCTTATGGATAGCGTTGTTATAGTGATATTACTTAAATTATCACTGTTTATAAAATATCGGAAGCAGTAAATCCATTACAAAATCAATTTTTCTTGTAGTTTACTTGTAATGAAAGAGTTTTTAGCTTTCAAATACACAAGACTGGTTCAAAATGAGGTAAAAATTAAAAATTCACGTCACGCAGTTAATACTTACATAATATTTATTTAGCTCATAGTACGTTAATAAGATCGTAATAATAAAAATACGTTCTAGTATTTATGCAACGTAAATGTTTTTTTTTATTACACTGAGTGGCGAGACGAGCATGCCGTTCACCTGATGACCGCATGACCGCTCATGAACGGTATCAAAACCAAACACCATGAATTACAAAGCAATGCTTGGCATTCCATTGCGCTCGCCATGCTGAGACATAAGATGTAAAGTCTCAATATGTCCATTAGTTAGGTACTCGGGCTACAATGACTTTTAATCCGAAACACAACAGTGCATTTTAACTTCTGTTTGGCGTGAGAAATAGACATTGCGGTGGTACCCACCCAGGCGATATGAGAGACCTACCAACCGTAAATCAGTACGTTTTCTTCAATAAACCTCAGTCCAACCACTAAAACTGTCAAATAAACATGATAGTTCATATTAATAATCTAAACTTTATAATGTCAGTATTCATGCGGATAAAAAAGGTCGTTTGCCGCAGCAATTGCTGCACATAGGTAACTTTTTTTTTTTTTTTAACGAGAGCAAAAACTGGTTATGGTCCTCTCCCCACAGCCCCGGGGGAGGGATGTGGGAAGGATGTGTCGGGGTCACCGGCCTTCCAGCCCGGCTTTGAGATGTTAATGCCAAGCTGGGTCCCTAACGCTACTATCCTACGCCGGCATACCGACCAAAACCCCTCGATGGCCCTCTTCGCGCATATTAGGATGACTGCGGTCTCTGCTAGCGTGATTCGCCTGGTACTATTCCGCAGTCAACCTATGCAGTTCGGAGACCTATAGTCCCCCCTCCGTCCATAACAGGGCAACACGTACGCGTCCCCATTAGCCCTGTTCGGGCGTTCGCCTTGGGATTACTTTAAGGTGACGGTGCCCCCCATAAGCACCCAATAATCCCAGTGGTCCCGTTTAGTCGCCTTCTACGACAGGCAGGGAACACCGTGGTGGAATTCTTTTCGCCCCCTTGCCACAGGGCAGAGCCCCGCTCTCCCCTACTTAGACTAAATAAGTTGGAGCACGCGGACTTTATCGCGTGTTTCAAACAATCTAGCTGAGGTGTCTAATGTCTTCTTTAATTCTTTGTACATTCATTATAACCACAGAGTACTTTAATTATAACTCAATAGAATGAACAAATATGATTTCTTATGTTTAGTTTTTTCTAGCTCAGTCGTATAGAAACGGATTTAGAAGGATTTTATAAAGTACTTACTAGGTAAGGGATCCATTTACGTTTTTTTAAATCAAGATCAGTGGCCTCAATACATTTAAAATTAAACAAAATAATAATAATATACATTTTTATTCATAAAAGAGCGTAAGATAAAATAATAAATAACACGTTGTCAATTTATTTACAAATAATTTATTATGGCTTAAATTTATTAAGCTTAAAATTATTATGGCATATTGATACATTTCACATCAATTTGATTGATACGCTTTAAAAAAGTAAAATACTGTTTATTTATACATAGAGAAATATGTGAACGTAAAACTAAGAAATCTTTGGCCAAATTGTATTGTTTAATTAAGACAGAAAACGGTGGAATGTATTAATTAAAGGTCCACAAATAAAGAACCTAATGCAGACTTAATTGTCAGTGCTATGGCGTACTTTAACAAACAAGCCGCACCAATAATACCAACTTTTTTATTTTTTATCGAATTATGTTAAATAGTTGGAAAATATCCACAATTAAAATAGTAATAGCAACTGCTAGTAAGCATTGACAGATCCAATAAAAACATAAAATTTTACGAATGTTTTCTCAACATTCGTATCCTGCTTGATAATCGAAGATTTAAAATACACCCAACAGTCACATAAATACCTACACAATTTATTTGAAAATATTGAATTATTTTTTGATTTATTTTATTACTTAATATAAAACTTTCATATTCCTTGAATTAAATGATATTTTGCAATAAGGCGCGTTGGGATAACACCCTAATACTAGGTAGTGCGTAAGGGGTAAAAATATAAACTCATATAAAATATAGGAGTTCACGTTTTTATCCCTTTCATCCTTGTATTACGGTGTTACCCCAACCTACCATATTTTATTTATCATATTGTAATTACGCATTATAAATTTATTAGATTATAAAAATAATCGATCACGTGCACACATGCAAGTAACAACAACATGTATTACTTATAAATAAAAGTGGAATGTTTACTATGAGTTTTTTTCTGTGCAAAATACAACCTTCAACAAATTATAGAAACTGAAAAACTGGAAGACCCTAAATATTAACTTACAAATAACCATAATAAATATGAATGTCTTAATTATAAAGGCACCTGTATTTATTTACATATTAATATGAGCTTACTTGTCGCTCGCTTTTAGGACGGACTTTACATCTGTTTATACTTAAGTAAAATGCGAAATAATACAGCACCTTTAAATGTGAAGAATCGATTTCAGATCATAAATGTCTTAGAATAAAATATTTGGTACTTAGTCTTTTTGTCTTTGGTGCGTCTTATAAGCGAACGACAGTAGCTAAACATTAGTTTGTTTGTCATTTACATGCCCGTAACTAACTATGTGGAACCTGGTAACTTTTGGTGGTCCGACTTTCTCCTCCCTAATACTTTGTAGAGAGCCGGTCTTGAATCCGTCTTGGTTTGCGAGCCGGGAGCCCGTGGTGTGAGATCTTTCTGCGGGGAGATGGATGTCTACCTTCCTCCATTGGCCGGGAGGTGGGAGGCCCGAGGGTCTGCTCTCGACTCCCCCAGTGACACTTGGCTGAGCGCCGTTCGTGTGTTGCTGTAGCTGTAGCCGTGACGCTCGTTCCATTTCTCTAAAAAGAATTATGGACTAGTTAATTGTCGCTAATGACGTTTTATATACATAAAAACATAAGCTCTTTTTTACCCACATTTTAAATAACTCCAAATAGCGGTTCAAACGTATGGAATTGTATGCTTATATTTGCAAAACATCACAAAACTCAAAACAATCTATTTGCAAGCAGATGTAGCAACCATAGCCTGCATTACACATGCGTACCTGCATGCAATATGCCATTGTAAAATAAAAATAGGGAGATTAAGAAAATATGTGATGTCTCGAGAACACCACTAGGCACTATTGCTACATCGTTTCTAGAGTGTAGTAAATTTTGAGTCCATGCATACCCCAAGAATGCGTTATCCACCTATATTTGACGCAAATACTTCGTAATTAAGAATACTTCCTAAAGACCATAAATCATATCTTTCAAGCGTGGGTCATGCCACTGGTATAAAATATAAATGACACAAATTCGTGCAATAATACAAGCAATTAACACATGGCTTAGTTAGAACAAATTATTATTAGTTGACAACAAAAATGGCTTCAGTTATATGGTAACTATTAAAATGAAATACGCGCTGCATCAAAAATAGAAAACAAAATCAAGATTAATTCGAAACGATGAGGTTATTTTATGCATGCATCGATTCGTTCTAACGAAAAAAAAATGAATTTTGGGTTACTATAATCACTATAAATTAACGACGACAATTTGTTTAAATTTCATTCATAGTTAAGGTCGTCGGTCGTCAATTAGAGAAAAAAATCGAAATAAGCACGGTAGAATAGACTCACTATTAAAATATTAAAACCCAACCTGCATTTTGACAGCCTCCGTGGCGCAGGTGATTAGACGCCGCTTGTGAAACGAGAGGCCGCGGGTTCGATCCCCGCACCGAGAGAAATGTTTGTGCGGCCCACAAATATTTCTTCCGGGTCTCGGTGTTTGTGAGACCAAAAAGTCTCCCGTAGTTCCTGATACCCACGACACAAGACTCGATCTTAGTGTGGGGTCAGGACTATGTATGTGACTGTTGGGTGTTATTTATTATTTATTTATTTATTTGAATTTCGAATTACGAACTAACTTGACATATTTTTTTACTGTTTGGCTAATAAACTATTCCTCCTCAATTAATCATCGAACTCTCGGTTTTAGCAGAGGCCTGTGCCCTGTATTGAGATGTATATGGGCTAGATCACCTATTCACTCTTAATTCTATGTGTAGCCTAATGTACAAGCTACAAAAAACCAAAAGACACAACAACAACAACAACAACACCAACAACAAAAACACCCTAAAATGCAGCGCGTACGATCAAGCAATGATGATACCTTCACGGTCTGACATACGATGCGAATGCTGACGTACGCTCCGACTTCTTGACGGCCTGTTGGCATGCGACGGGCGAGGAGGGATACGCACCGCTGGTGAGGCCTGACAACCGCGCTAGAGGGCAGCACAGGGCGGCGGCGTATGCGGCGCGATACTGCGCGTTCATTATAACGTAGATTATAGGGTTAACACACGCGCTCGCGTACAGGAGTAGGTAGCCGGTGATGTGGAACACTGGAAAGTAAAGAAACTGGATTAATTATAAGGAATATTTCTCGTATATAGGTATGGCAGACAAGTAACTGACGAGTGTGGAAATTAGATACGTTGTAAATCTTTGAAAATATGTGGGAAAAGAGAATAAGAAGAAGGCATCTACAATATCAAATAGCTCGTTTAGATTAAACGGTAAATGGTACGGCTTGATCACCAAGGTAAACTGTGTCGTCTCGCTTTGCTTTCTGCCTGAGATTAAGGAAGGCTGATCAATTCTTATTTCTTAGTTCTCTCTTCTCCAAGAAAATAATAATGCGCAAGTATTGTAAGCGGTTATGGGTTGTGGGGAAAACGTACTATCAAACGAATCGGTCGACGAAATTCTTGGTCATCTAAATTAAGAACAAAAATAAAGCTCAAAGTTACCTGGAAAATGTACGTGATTGTCGGCAACCTTCGCAATTGTGATGGGCAGGTAGCACACCAAGAACGAAAGAAAGATTGCCAGCACCATTTTAGTGATTCTCCATTCGTTGCGTCGTGCCTTTGTTTCTCTGTTGTCTTTGATGGTGGAACGTTTGTCTGCTGTGCTGTTGTTCAGGGTTCTGGGGTTATTGTGCTGAGATCTTTGATGTTCACGCATTCTTTGTTCTGATCTGAAAAGTACAAAATATTATCTGTAACTATTTATCAGATACAGGACCTAAAATGTAATTGTTTATTGAAGTGGGGTACATCTGTACCCCACTTACTAGCAAACATAGCTCCAGACAAAAGATTCCAAACCAAATAACTATAAAGACTACTTTAACATTACATAAATACTAATTTATGGACTACAAATCTTAGTATCCGTCGTTTATGTCACATTAGGTACATCATGATCTGGTACTACAGCGTATAAGTGATAAAGACGTGATTACTGATGGCCAGAGCTTAAATTTAGTACAGCAATTATTATAACAAGTCAGTTTTCTCTGTCATACATCTACCATCAAAACATTATGCACGTTATTTACGATCTTTATTCGACTTCCATTTATATATCAGACGGTGGTACATTAGTCATGTCGCCTGGAATACGAGTATGGAGTTAATTAAGCTTTTTACGAATTGTCAACGGATGTGGATGTGACACGTTTATGAAAACGTTAACGGTCATTTAAATTTAAGATGCTCCCATTATAGACAGGAAGAATGCTATTTAAGAACATTTTTGGACAATTTAATGTATCAAGTGTGACAATTACTGCGTTAGAATTTTGTACATCCAAGATGTTAAATCATGTTTTGTACACGTATAACCTATTTTTTACAACTAGTGCGAAGAAATTACTGAAGCAGTTCGGCATAATTATATCAACTAGCAAGAGTAAATTGACCCATGGCAGTGCGTATTCTATTTAAAGAACATAGCACATATCAGGTTCAGGGAAATTATTTTCTGTGTTGGGATAAAATCGAGCCATGGAATGTAATTTGGTAAGATTGTAATTTCTGTTCGGGTAAAAATGACCTCTATTAATATAAAGAGTAATATAAAAGTGTACATCAGTTATAATTTTAATACCTGTGCACAACCCAGAATATCCTAGCGTAGCAGATGAAGATGAGCAAAGCTGGCACAATAAAAGCGATGACGAATAGCGCTGTCTTGGCGGAGTGGCCGAACTCATCAGGAACGATTGAGCACGTACCCAACTCAGGATCATAGTCGAATTTACCTGCAAGAATAATATTTGTATTTAATTACCGAATTTTACATACCATAGAAATCGCTATGGTATACAGGTTTCCTCACGTTGCTTCCTTCATCGTTATAGTGATTGACTATCACACATGACCCCAAAAAGTCAAAGGTATGCCCTGGGATTCGAACCCACAACCACCGTAAACATGCCATATTCGTGAAATAATAACTGGTAGCTTGTAGTTAGAGTTATTAGAATCCAAATACAAGATACAATTATTTTACGTCAAGCAGAAAGGATTTTGTAAAATTACGAATCTAACTGTCTTGTTCCTTCATTGAAGTAATGGGTTCTACTTTAAAGGCAGGCAATATAATAATCCTGTTTATAGACTTCACACACCTTCGAAATTCTGTAAAGAACTCTCAGGTACCTATGCGGGTTTTCTCCCTTTATTTTCCTTAACCGTTTCATTACTAATATTGGGGATAGCTTATGTAACTTACCCCAAACCTCAACAAGCGTTGGTATCTGCATTCCGTAGGAAAACATCCACGAAAACACAATCATAAGGGCAATATTATGCTTCCTGTATACACGCCCGTACCAACTGTGATGTGCTATCATTATATACCTGAGGAAGGAAGAAAAACATATATCTACTGATGTAGCTGCAAAGGTATTGAACTCGTAAGATGGTAAAATGTGATGGTTTACTGTCAAAGAAGTAGTGAGACATTGGTCTTGTAGAAGATCAAGTTGTCGATACAAACGAAGAAGCTCTGGACAGTACAGACCTTACTTAAAATGTGAAATTAATCATTTCACTAAACAAGCAGTAACATTAATAAAATTATATTTAAATTTAATTTTAGATCTGTCCTTCTCTGAAAATATTCATGAAATTTAATCAAACTTATTGAAGACTTATCAAACTTCCTGCCGAGTGCAATGGAATGCCAAGCATGGCTGTGTATTTCATGGTTATGTTTGATTTTCCCACTGTCTAAGAGCGGTTGGATAGCTTACCATCAGGCGAATAGCATCCTCGTCTCAACATTCATTGCAATAAAAAAAGGCTACCTATTGCACACGATTGCCAATCCAAATTCATTAATGACGGTCCCATAGGATCAAACAGTTATTTCGTCAAGCTCACCTGTTCAGAGTAATGAGGGCGATGCTCAACAGCGACACGCCGACGTTGCCGTACCGTAGGAACGGTACCAGCTTGCACAAAGCACCGCCATGGGACCAGGTCCTCGTCCAGAACCCTGATATGGCGAACGGGAGCACTATCGCGCAGAATAATAAATCCGCTATGCATAAACTGAAATTAAATAAACAGATTATTGAGTAGTGGTTTGAAGTTTAACTATAAAACTAATGCAAGTCAATCAATATAGTATTACACTTTGAATTTTTTAAATTAGGTGTCACATTAAAGGACAGAAGACAGCGTATGCAGTGAACAATAATTACTAGCCAATCTGTTGAATATTGTTTTTGGTGTGTGAATTAGGGACGTGCGATCCTGTATATCGTTTTTAATTAACTTACCATGTCTCCACTACATAAACAATATTCAATTTTAACTGCTTAGCCGTTGCTTATATTGGTGATTAGTATATTTGGACATAGTCTGATTTGATTTAGAGATCTAGACCAACAGGTTATGCCAACTCATGCACTAAGTGACATATTGAAAATACAAGATTCCCCAATATAAGTCATAATATGCCCAGGGGCGTAAGCAGATAGATTATTTTATGAATTATAGGCGTTCAGGAAATAATTTTAGTCTATGATAGCCTTGTTTATATATTATAGATTTATCTTCGATCAAATATACGCTAGATACACAGTTCCCTGTAAATGTTCGGTTAAAAAGTGGCACCGATGCATTGAAACAAAAAAAGTAAACAAAAAGATCACATATTCCAATTATATTAACACTAATTCCACCTTATTCCTGGAGTTTAAAGTAGCTTTTCACATAATATTGTCTAAAGTTCTGCGACGTTTTAGAAGCAACGGTCGGTGCGTGACTGAAGGTGAAAGAGTGCTTACTCGAGATTGAAGCACTCTTTTTGGTGCCATTTTCTAAGCGCTCATGTTGTATCTAGTGTATATTTGATCGAAGAGATTTATAGACAGTGCCATTGTAATTAACGATTACTGGTCGATTGGAATTATTAACATTTTAGTATTTAACTGCAAATGTAACGATACTGAAAACTTAGTAAGAGGTTCTGTGTCCTATTTGAAACTTAATAGATCCATTTTCGAAACGTAGTCCAAAAAAAGAGGACATTTAAAATCTAACTGTATAGATAGACAAATATAATATGTTGTAAATACGGCCCACTGAACTGAATTTAATATTGCCGGTACCCAGCATGATCCTGTCACGTTAATATAATAACGATGTAATATAAATTATTAACGTCAGAGTAATAATATTCAGCAGACATCGTTTGGTCACAGGACTCAGGCTTTTGTGTATTATTTTTGTAATGAAACAAAGGGTATATTATATCATTATTCAAAACAATTGTAGTTATCATAATAATAATAGCAGTGTTAGTGGTTACGCATACTTTATTATGTGAAAAAATTTCATTAATCGTTTGCTAAATACACTGTTGATGTATGCAAAATGATGCACTTTCACAGTACTGCTTGGGAGCAGTAACACTCGGAGTGTTTGAACTAGTTTAGACGGATGTCACATATGAAGGTACTGACAATAATATAAAATAAACTGACAATAAGTGTAATATAAGTAAAACTGAGTAAAACTGATGAAACAATGTCAATAAAGCAATATTATTACAGAATGAGTTACTGATGATTATAATTACCTGATTATAAAAGCTGCTGCAACATTTCTTACTTTAGGGCATTTGAGAAGAGCTACTACAGTCAGAAGATTTCCAAAGAGTCCCACTAACATTATGATCCCTGTCACGATTGCGGCAAATGTTAGTAGACCTGGAGAGAACCTGAAAATTACATGAAATAATTGTATTTGGCTGACGTGAATCTGTAAGATGAAAGATGTTTGATCCTCGCATCGAGATAATTATTGTATATGAGGGATCTATAAAAGCGGAAAAATTATCATGAAAGCAGTATAAGAAACGTTGGAAATTCAAAAATGTAAAATTTAAACCAAATCTGCGAACAAATCGGTATTTTTTTTGTTTTATTTTAATGTGTAACATTCGCGTAAATCTAAGAAACTTTTATGATCCTGATCCAATCCAGGCAAAAATATACGTGGGCTAGATCGGCATATCACAATAGATTTTTAGATTTTAGCTATGTTTGACTGATAGTCCACATAACCTAAAAAACTACAGATTCATTTAAGATGCCTTATGTGATAACCACGCAAAGATAATTCCAAATACTGACAATAACGAGGGTATATCTGCCTTACTTGAGACAGTTTTCTAAAGTGACAAATCTAGGTTATTAGTGTCAATAGAGGAGACAGAAGGGACGGAAGCGGAATATGTGAGATTTGTCAGGGATTTTTGAATTCATGACACTTATTTCTTGTTTCAAACTGTGGGAGCGTTTAACAGGATGCCTTTTGTGCACGAATCCTTTTCATTATGCCGCTAAGCTGTATTCATTGGTGCGGAAATTATGGGCTTCTCTTTAACAATGCCATCGTATATGTGATGGGATAGACGAGCTATATGCTGCATATCGTTAAAAATAATATAGATATTGGAAAAGACGAACGATAGACTTTCGTAAAATACATACGGGAATGAACTATAATTTTTACTCTTACAACGATGTACATTGATTGAATAATTAATGATTAAATAATGTTCATTATGTACCCATGGTCAAAGTACTGATACATAGCCATTTTATCGATTTCGGTGACGATCACCTATTATTTTTGAACCTGAAGCACGAGCCCTAATCTGGTCCGGAAAAATTGAAATTTCTTTTTAACTCCGACATTTTATGTTGATGCATTACCTCTAGCGCAGGAAAATTGGCCTTCGTCACTCTAAGTATGAGTGTAAAAGAGGTTAGACCAATGTATAACCATGGCCACATAAACAACTCAATTCATTTTCCATTCAAACGTATCTGGAACGAAATATTTCATTTTCTTTCTAAGAATTGCGTGTTTAATTCACTAAGTTTTGAATGGTTTCGGCATAAAGAGAGAGGAAGGTGCGTGAAAGGTTTTCCGACGTTTTATTTCCAAACACTATTGTGTCTTATTCCTTTGTTAATTAGGAATTCTATTCAATAAAACACTACAACATTTTATTGCCCGCCTCTCGCGCCTTTGGCTTTGTTCATGTGAATAATACAATTCTCTCAAGGATTTTATGTATGGTAAATACGAGTCTGGGGAGCATTGAGCAAGCTTCGTATAATTAAGAATGACTTTATTTTACAAAGTTGGAACGCTGTGAAAGACTCTTCGTGAAAGAGACTTGTTTAATAATAATAGAAATACAGCATTTGTTTTGATTCTTAGATTTTAATAATGTTAAGACAACTTTGGACACAATGTAACCTAACATAATTATGATAAAATTACATCCATAGTAATTATCTATTTATTTTGTTTAGTATTCTGTCGTTTACCGACAGTATTGAAAGACTAAGAAGAGGCAATAAAATCATTTTGTCTCAGTGTACTTATTTAATTTGTTTCGTTTTGAAATACTTTTGCTTGACTTAATTGGTATAGGATCGAAGAGTTATTTTATTACTCTTTTTTTATTTAGACATTTTTATACTGCGGAATTAACATAGAACGTGTAAACACTTTTTGAAAATTTTTGAAGATTTTGTTACCTACTCCTCGATATTCATAATATAAATATTGTTCCGAAAATTGTTATTTTACAGGGTCAACTACAGGCAATAATTGAGGCTATCAGCGCAAAAGTGGTGTAACCCACAGTTTCGTTACAATATAATATAAAAGTACAGAATTTATGTAGATTCTATAGTTTTTAGAGTAAATAAAAAACAAACATTTAAAATAATGTTCACAAAATAAACTACATCAAAAACAATTTAAGTTAATTTTAATTCCTCAATTATTTCCTAATGATGTAGGTTGGGGTTACACCACTTTTGCGCTGATAGCCTCAATTCAGATTTACAATAGCTTCTATATTGAATATGCTATTAAAGATCGACGTTTTGTCACTTCAACTTCAGGCATAAATTCTTTTAAGTCTATATTAAGCTTTGGTACATTATTTAGCCTGTATATAATGATATCTTCGATAGTTTCGCTATGTATAGTTATAAAATATATTACGTTTCATGTCGGGCATGATTCAGAAAGGTATAAAAGATAATGCATAAAAAAGATAGAGGTAGCATAATATGAATGTGGATTCTTAAAACATCGATCTTCACAACGTCGCGTCGCGTCGTAGTAAATAAATTAATTTCAGCTCAAATTGCTGCGTCTTTTATCACGAATTTAATTTTATTCCCAGTATTTCTGAAAGTCCGTGGATAATTAATAATTTAATTCAAATAATAATTCAACTAAACATTTTTATGGCTTAACAAAATCAGCAAACTTTTCGGACTTCCAATATTCTTTCATACAGATTTATTGAGCAAATTGAATCCGATGTTTATGAAGTTTCTGCGAGAGATGTACAAGGAACTTTTCCGAAGACGTTAAGCAAATGAATTTTGATTAGAACTTACTTTGATAGTTCGCTCGGTCCCGCGCTGGAAGTGACTTCGTCTGTGAAGTTAGCACCGTCAGACATTTTGTACCTGAAACAATTTTTGCTTTATTAGAAAATTTATGCTTTTCCCCCACTATAAGTTAGGCAACGTTTGTCTTATTTAATCTGAAATTTTCATTTATTGGATTAATATTTTCAGAAATCTTAAGATGCTTTACTACAACTTTGAACTACTTTTGCCTTGTGATAATATGAAAGATTGTAACAGTTAGCTTGGTATTCAAAGATTATTGCCATCCTGATTAAAATTCATGGGAGATAAAATAATTCTCAATCAAGTACCTGTAGAGATTTATTGGATAATGATGAGAATCAAATAATGTTATTAGGAATGACTGTTGATTTTATATTATTATTTTTTAGAATCAGTTGTCGAATACTGTCTTTTGTACACATGAGTAACAAAATGAACTTAATATCTTCAACTGTTGTAATATACTTCCAAATAATTTATGAACAAAAGATACTTAGGAAGTGATCAAGTCGATTCATTATGGGTCGTATTTCGTCTCCAGAGGTTACCGGGCCATTCACAATGACCGCAGCAATTAGAGGTCAACTTACCACGGACCGTCACAATGACTAAGAATTTATCATGCAAATGACGGATGAGACTAATATAATACTGAGTTGATATGTTTTTTGAGATTAAGATTGACGTTGAGTAGTAGATTTCTAGAATTGTTCTAAAATTTTGAAGCACCTCTTCATCAGAAGGGCTGCTGAATTTTGCTGGATGCTGTCAGGTTCTAATAGGTTATTATGGACACTATTGAGGAAAATATTCTCAGGAGCAATTTATATGTGACAAAAAATAATTTTAATTATGATTTTATCAACACTATTTCATGTCGTATATGAACAGCGTATACATTTCATTTTACTCAGCAATTTCCGTACATCTCTTTCCAAAACCCTTAATAAATCACGATCAATGATTCGCCGGTTTCACCCATGTCGTAATAGATTGATAAAATGTATTCTATTTGCTGGATCGGGTCAAACCAATATGTTGCCAGAATTTATCGTTTCATATTATTTAACTTGACCGTGCTATTTCTAAAACGTTGAGTTTTAGGATGTTTTATTATATGACCGACCATTACCGAGGTTTCCGAATCAATCATGGGTGTTCGATAGTGGTAGATAACATCTTAAATATTGTGAAATCATTGAAACCAATGACCAATCAACTACTATTAAGCATCAGATTTTAATTTCCTGAATTATCAATAAATCCATAACTTCAAATTCTGAATTACCAGGTATCAGCTCTGGCAATAGATACCTCATTTGTAAGATTGATGAATTCACATTCTGGATTTATAGTCAAAGCTCCAAATAAAATACTTAAATATTTTTTCTGCTGTAGTTTTTGTGGTGTGGCTGACATTTTTTGTGACACAAGAGCCGAGATTAAAAGTTATATGTCCGGGATGTCAGTGATTCCAAGGGGACACGTCCCCTTCTCAACGAGCTCCCATGTGAACATAATTTGTTTGAATGATGACCTGCTCATTACTCTAACCAAATTTCATTTAAACTATCAGATGGCCGTGACTCTGCTTAAGAAGTTTACTAAATTTACAAGTTTTGAGTTAATACTTGCGTTTTTGGATACAAAGTGGATACTTTATGAATATTTTTTAAATAATAGGTATATAATATATGAAATAGTATTGTGATATTTTAATATCAGTACAAAATATTTTATAGAGATTAAAAATATAACTAAAACAGTAGAGAAACAATAGGATTTGTCAAATGGTGTCCATATTGTGTTTTGATTTCTGTCAAACAATCTTGCGATGGACATAAATGCACTAGTAATTTATCTAATTAATAGTATAAAACACAAGTTCACCGAATTGAAAATTAGAATGTATGCAATATTTCAAACTTTTGGCATAGTATTCCAGTAGGAATTTCATAAATTGCTGAAAGTTGAAACCTCAACAATCTGAAGAGCTTAAGCGTGCCAACATATTTTAGAGGTTTTCACAGAACTATTAAAAGTTTTAATAAAAGCGAATTATTATGACGTCAGTGCTGTTCATAGCGGTAACTTTATTCCACAGAGCAGGTGTGTGAATTATGTCTTTGTTGTATTTTGAAATGAGTAGTCGTAGGCTTCAAGAACTGTGTCAAGAAGCAACCAGAAAAATATATATTTTCTTAACCAACTGCGCTACAGAAGCAGTCTAATGTCAAATATATCAGCAAAATATTCATATATTAAAGAGAAAAAGGTATTACTGATGAACTGTATATTTTTTAACATTCACGTCATTCTAATAAACTAGGTTTGGTGTCTAATTCGCTTTATCTTTCTACATTCATAACAGACATTTCTTAGAAGCTAAAATACGGAGTAACTCATTAGCACTGTCCGCGCTCTGGTGCAATTGTTTAAATTGCTTAAAACACCAATTTAGATCACTTAACGCTGCCCGTGGCGAAGATAAAGCGCTCAATGCATCATTTTAAAACGTGCTCAGAGCGACGCTTGCGATACAGTTTATTGTTTTTATCTAGAAACTGAAGAAATTCGAATACCATAAAGATTAAGGTGGCTTTTTTTTACTTATTTATATTTTAAAAAGCACATGAATTATTGGTTCAATAGATAGTGAGTAGATATTAATAGATTGAGTGCTGGTATTTAAGAATTGAAGTGTTGGGAGAGAAAGAAAAAGTCAGCGGTGTTATTTCGACGACAACATAACTAATGTATGATCAATAAGGTGCCAGAATTGTCAAGCCATCAGGAGAACTTAAAGTAAGCAGGTGATCACATAAAGATTACAGGAACGTCGCTGGATGCAAGCCGTTTCTAACATATCGCTGTAAAAAGCCTTTTAGGAAAATATTCAATGAACGTTTCGTGGCTAAAGATGATGATGAGGATATTCCAGTACATTGTACAATTTACCGAAAACTGTCACTTGGCAATGCTATGAGAATCTACGGACTAGATCAACCAAATGCAGTTGGAAAATTAGTCGCACGCCCTAGTTTGTTGCAATTGACCTACGTAGCACGTATCCCGTATAATTTCACAAAGCATATAATATTTCAAACCTAATTACTATGGCACTCTCAATGTCGTATTACGTTTGTGTTTTGGTCTATGTCAATATATGTATAATAAGGATTATTAGATTTATGCTAGCTGTTTGAAAATATAAATCTTAGGTATCATTGGTACAATAATACAATTTCCTTAAAATTCTGAATCTGTTGGTAAAGACAGAGGTTTTCATTTAACGAGAAGATTCGTACTCACTGTTCTTTACTATTATATTTTTACAGGGTTTTTTTATTTCCGAGTCCAGAGTATTTCACCACGTTATTATTTAATTTCAAATATTTTAGAGTAGTTAACTTTGTTTTACCTGTACTCCTCACTTGTCTCTTAAATACAATGTTTACTTCTACACTTGGAATATTTTGGAATAGGTAAACATACCGCCGTGTCTGCTTCCTCTATCTGACCCTCGGGGGCTATTATGGACAGGACTAACTTTAGCAACACCGCAGCCGAGTTTGGAAACTACCTGCGCTAATGGATAACAATCAGATCGTGTACCCGACTACTAAGGTTGGAAAAGTAATTTTTTTACCACATATCTGAAGATACATCTGTGGTGGCATAACAATTGATAATTATTATATATGTACTTTATCAGTGATAAAACCATTTTAAAACGATTTTATAATAGGAGCGAGTTCATGGGAATGTATTTCGGTCGGGTTCAAATTCCTGTCCCGAACAACTCATAAGAAATCATACTTTATGATATTTTTATCCGGAAAGTATTCATAAAGAAAAGTATTTTCTGTAAACCGATTCATTGAATAGACACAGTGCTATAAACAACTCATCTTTTAAGAAAAAGTTCACCAAAGTGGCCTATTGTCAAATTGTGAACAGATCCTACTACACGTGAGTCCTATAGGTTTTTCATTATGAAAAACTACGTACGATTGTAAAGAAATCTCGTGATTTTCACGAGTGATAATCGCGTGACTTCGGTGTCTTTAGTAGTTCATACTTAGCGGAAACTGAACGATGTTTTGGGACCGCTCAGTCCCCAAACAATATCTGCGATTGACTTGGACATTCTTTGAAGTTCGACTTCTAACATCCATTTGGAGGAAACTTGTGACGTGAAGGGACTGATATTCCGATATTTGGGTAGATTCCATTGTTACTTGTAAATTTGGGAAAAGGTAATATTTTTAAAGATGTTTATGGATTTTTATGATTATGTAGAGTCACTAGTCAGTTATTATGTGAATGCACATAAAGTTTTAGAAAATTCGTAATCACGAAACGTTGAATTTGTTCTTACGAAACCTAGTAATGAAAATAAAAAAATTACACTATCAGTTATCGTGCCTAAGGGCAATAAATGTCTTATATGTGCATAAAAATGATTAATTACTGCAGCGACTTCATACATCATTTTGAAATCTGGTCACCGCTATTGAAAATTTCAAAAGCATGTTTTATATAATTTTACTAAATTCAGTACTTTTGGCAAAAACCTCGGCACATTAAGTCTGACCTTAATTCAAAACAAAACCACTTGAAACTTTACAATGACAGTCTTTATAAAGGTCGTCGAAAACAACAAGTGTGTGCGAAGATTTTTCCAAAATTGTCGGAATCCGTTTTTGAAATGTGAAACTTATTCAAATTCTAACAAGCACTGCGACCTCAAACACATTTCAAAGATAAAATATACAACGTGTTTAATCTTCTGCCACACATAAAATCAGCTTAGAAAATTGCTTTTTAGGATATTAAATTGTTGCAAATATTCAATAAGCAGAGTTATGTGTTTACACAACAGAAAAAAAAAAACATATAGATATCAATCTATAAGCGCCTCTGAAATAATCAAATTACGCTTAAACTTGTCTAACATTTGATTTTACTTTTACTGTTTTTTTACTATTGTAGCCGACATTTTATAACTTTTTTTGTTGATAAAATAGATTGTGTAAATATTACACATTTACATTGATGAAAAAGAGCATTTTCAATGAATATAATATGCATTTACTAGGGCGCATTTTGGAGATCGGTCGATTTCCTAAGGAAATTGGGCCTAGTAGTGAAAACTTGACGGACACAAATGAGACCTAGAATTAAATAATAAAGATTCAATATCCTTTAAATATAATATAGTCTTTTTGAGCTACGCTATGGGGTAATTAAGATATATCCTCTTAAAGTTTTACAAAAACTACCATGTTCTACTATCTTCACATAATATATCTTATTTGGACAATATTTTATATTTTCTGTAAATATGTAAATAATTTCGTTTAATAATATTGTAAAATGTATTACATAATTATAAACACGTTAAATACTTTTCAGTATAAAGTTGATAAAGAAATCATTTCTTGTTTCTGGGGGTAGAAATATCTGTTTCAAAAGAAGGTAATTTGACAAACACTAATTATTATAAGACAGATGTCAATTCTGATATTATTGCAAACCATGCAAAAAGTGGTAAAATATTTTATGATATCCTTTTTTTTTACAAAATCTGATCCCCAAGGTGTAGGATAAAAATAAATAGAGAAATTAATCTACAAAAATACGTCTGATTTTTTAGTCATACTTAATTTCTTGTCCGTAGTTGGACCAAATCGACTTATCTCCATTATGTACCTAATTATAATATTTTCATACAATTAATTAAATTTTCAAGTAATTCATTTAAATATTAAATTAACTAACCATCAATATTGTCTTATACACAGATATTATATCTTACACCAACATAATATGTCAGTTAAAGCTTTAAACATATTCAGTTCAAGGCGAGTCTACATACAATATAATATATTTTTCAAAACGTAACATAATTTTGTAATTATTCTCACGCAAACAGCATTCATTGTAGGCTAATAAGTCTCTATAAGTAACTAAAGTGTACTCCAAATAGAACAAAAATGCTAAAGTAGCCTGTTTGATGTAATAAGATGTGACCATCCTAATGATCATGTAGGCGTTTGTCAAAGCCACAAATTGAATGAAATCCACAGCTGCTGAGTATAACGGGGAGTAATTCTTGATCATTCGACATTATATCATTATAGCTTCCACGCCGTGCCGTCTGCGATGTGTTAAACTAGACAATCCTCATGATATCCACCACGATTGGGCACGGTTATTGTCTATCTTTAATGCTGGATGATATTATCTTTTAGATAAATGATAAATATAAAAAATTTGCTCAGATGCTTCAATGGTAGTACTGATTATATTTAATGTGAAATTGATTTGTAGATAAAGGATTTATACATATTTATAACAGTTTTGTTTCATAATTTTACACTTTACCATCATCAAGACAAAAAATACGGAATAAGTAACGATGGAAAACTTTATCCTTGCTCACCACAATGCTATAAACCTGTAAAGATTAAAGGGCTAAAAAACGTTTCTTCATATAAATTACTGCGTATATCCTACTGGCTACTTCTTACAGTCTAAAGACGCTTATTCTTATCTCACACCTCATCAATAGAATTTAGTCTAATCAAGAGCGCTATAATAGAGATTAAATCGATTACATACATACATACATACATAAACTCACGCCTTTTTCCCAGAAGGGGTAGGCAGAGGTGCTAGGGCACCCACATTTCGCCTTGTATGTTCCGTCCCATGATGTGATAAGTGGCGAGCCTATCGCCATATTGGGCACAAATTCCTGACTCTGGGCTGATAATGAATAGAAAAATCCAATATCACTTTGCCCAACCCGGGATTCGAACCCGAGACCTCAGCTTTGTAACCGTACCGGAGTACAACTACACCACCGAGGCAGTCTAAATCAGTCTAAATAGTCAGGCAGATTAAATCGATTAGTACCAAGAATAGTGCCCTCGCCCAGGGCGATGCATCGGCAATTAACCAATTTAACACCGCTGTGGATGAACCTCGTTGTCTCAAATAGAGGAAGCACCCACGCATATCTCGTTCATAAAGCTTTCACAAAGGAAACTGGTATTTGCTGCCTATTTCGTTTGCTTAGTGACATCCTTTTATGTCTTAAGTGGTATGAAAGTTGCAGACTAATATTATGTTCGTTTGATAAAACTAACGAGAAAATTATCATGCTTAAGCTTTGTTAACTACATATATAGTAGGCGACGTGAGGAAGATTAATTAAGTCTCTCTCTCGGTATTTTAGTTCTAAATTTTTAAATTCCTTTTCATGTCACTTTTGAAATATTATTTAATTTTTTTTTATTCATCTGAAAATATTTTTATTTCGATATATTATTTGCAACATTCCATTGACACAATCTCAAATGTTTTTCTTCTTCGATTGGAAAATTCACATAAAATAATGAATTGCGATAACCGGGAATCCAAACTAAAACCTTTCATTTTAATCCCCAATGATGGTATTAATCCATCAGGGTTTAAAAGTGAAGAAACTTAATAAAAACACAATTCTCGGAGTACAATCCATCGCGTCGTTTCGTCGATATCCGAACCATACACAAATGGTAAATAAAAAACCGTTTAGATCCATCACTACGGGAACTCTTGATAATGACATTGTGTTGAACCAATTTGCCGGTCGTTGACTGTGGCCCATCCTACAGATAAATTTAGTTACGATATTATTCTTTATTAGAACACATTTGTTGACGAAGTTTACAGTGACGTAACACAGGGTGGAGCTATAATTCCAGCTTATATTGTATCCAGAGTTGCACGTGATAAGTAAGAATTGATTTTTAAGATTTATATGGTATATTGAATTTAGTAGAGTGTGTATAATGATAATAAAACATATTGTCATCAAGTGTTTACCTTCCCCTTAGTAATACACGACATTAAAGGACTCGTAGCATAGTAATGCCTTAACGCTATTTTAAATTAAGACTAAGTGAAAACAATTGAATGTTCGCAAGCTTAAAGGTTTAATACCACATTTGCGAAAGGAATAATAGTTCAGTCAATATGTAAGGAATAATTTATTGCCCTCCGAATAAAGACCTACCGTTATTTAATATTATTAATTGTTAGGGGGGCATGTCAAGAGGTCACAGAAAACTTAAAAAGGTCGCGCTGTTTGCTGACTGAGAAATTCAAAAAATGAATAAAAAAATATTTAAAAACGCTTTTCACTTGGAAACTATTGGTTTTAGGAAAAAGTTTTTTAAATAAAAAATGTAGAGGGCATTGCAAACTACATTTTTTGTCATTGGAGTGACGTCATTGTTAATTGTTTTCTGATTTTGTTATCAAAAAATTTGAACTTTTGTTCAGCAAAAATTTGAACTTAGGTGAATATATCAATGTTTTGCATCACATTATTTCAAGTCGGATGACGTCACTCCAATGACAAAAAATGTAGTTCGCAATGCCCTTTATATTTTTTATTTAAAAAACTTTTCCTAAAACCCATAGTTTCCAAGAAAAAAGCATTTAAATTTTTTTATTCATTTTTTGAATTTCTCAAAATCAGCAAACAGCGCGACCTTTTTAATTTTTCTGTGACCTCTTGACGTGCCCCCCTAACGATTAATAATGTTAAATAACGGTAGGTCTTTTTTCGGAGGGTAATTTACATATTGACTGAACTATAAGTTAAGCGAACTGTGTTTCAAGAAGGCCCAAATCTGTAGATATAAGCGCGAACATATTATGCAAAATGGGTAATTAAAAAATAAAGTTGAAAATGAGTTCATTAACGCCTCATTGTTATAAAACACTGTAAAGGTGTTGGCATTTCCGTCATACTGTTTCATTGTTTTTATGTTAGGCTGACTACACATTGTTAGTTTTTAAAACAATTACTTTATAATACAAATGGTTATTATGAATTGTGCAATTATGAGCATATTTGCAATATATTACTATTGTTCGTGGATAAATAAAATAGTGGTTGTTGTAAAATATATGGACTGTTATGAAATTTTTGCACAAGGCTGAATATTTTGACACCTAATTACTTCAATGTACGTTCTATTAACAAGATTGGATAAACCGCCAGTGTTTTCTCACTGGCGCGTCGGCCAGGGGTCCAAAATTCTATATAAAATGGGAGAGATATATGTATATGTCCTGTATTATAGAAATCTACAAGTATGCTAGACCATATTAATCTGTTCTGTATATGCTTGCAATAGGATAATGTGAATTTTTTTAATCCTTGCAGGACGGCTATGTCTTGCAAAGACAATTATGACTTTCTGTAGCTTAAGTTGTTGACGTTGTATAGATAAAGAGTTTGCAATATGTATAAGATCCACGAACGTAATCTTTACAACTAGACCGTGAAATCGGTCATTTTCTACATCCAGAACAAAGCAGTGACACTTACAAGGCATTTTTAACAATACAGTGAGTATACGAACGAGTCATCAGAATACCTCGTCACAACCACAATGATTCAGAGCGGAGCAAAAATTTGAAAGGGAGTTTTATTTGCTTCGACAGAACACGACCGGCGCCTATTACTCATGATTGGCAATGATTAAGATAACTGGTATTGGTGCTTAAGTGATTTAGAATGAACATTGAATATTTACTGGTTATTATGTTTGTAGTTTTATTGTAATAAAATAATTAATGGTATTGAAATGTTGGAGAATAGAGTTGAGATGATAATGAAAAAATGCGTTTGGTTAACAAGTTTATAATGTTTTCTTAGGAAGTTTAGATGTCCACTCACGAAGATTCAATAAAAAATAATACTAATATGTAACAAGTTATTACATAAGATTGTCGATCGGTATAAACTTGATTGCTAAAATTCATACTATTCATTATTCACATTATTTTACTGTACTGTACTATATGAACCCATATGCGAATAAGAGGGGTTAGGCCATATATTCCACCACGCTGGCCTTGTGCGGGTTGGCGGACTTTCATTCTATAGAAATTCTTACATATCGATATGGTATGCAGAGGAAACCTCACTATTACATTTACATTATGGTCTGAAAAGTTTCATTACACGATGAACATAATTGAACTGACAAGTTTAATTATCTTTTTTAATTCTGATAAGGGTTTTCGCAAATAAAACAGCGTGTATATTCAGTCATAAAATGGGTGTCTGGGACGGAAATTATAATGTCTACGCCACAGACTCCCCGCTTTCACCCAGATTACGCTTTTTGTAATGTTTATGTAAATTATGATGATAATTCATGAAAATGTATGAAAAGACGTCTACATGATACGTAATGTGACGTACTTGAGTGAATGTGTGTGATAACGTATAAATGTGTAGATAGGGGTACTTTTGAAGGTAAAGTCAAGGGTGATAAATTACATTAAATTTTAGGTAACAAATCTAGTGATATCGCACAATTTTGTTGGAAAGTGTTTTCTTATTTATACTACTAAGGTGGCAGACAAACTTACGGTTCACCATTTGGTAAGCAGTTACCGTAACCTATGGACGTCTGCCTCACCAGAGGTGTCTATCACGCGTCGCCAACATAGTAAAAACCTTTTCACTCCTAATTTAAAGAGCCATTTACATTTACAGCCTCGGTGGCGCATTCGGTTAAGCCGCTTGTGAAACAAGAGACCGCGTGTTCGATCCCGGCACCGAGAGAAATGTTTGTGCGGCCCACAAATATTTCTTTCGGGTCTGGTTGTTTGTGGGACCGAAAAGTCTCTCGTCGTTCCTGATACCTACGACACAAGACTGGACCTTATTATGGGGTCAGGACTATGTGTAATGTATGTTATTATTTATTTATTATTTCCTCTCAATGATTGGTATTTCTAATTTGCAAAATTATTTGACTTAGACGCTGTACCAAGTTATATTTTGTTTTCCTGTTTATGTTTTTGTGGCAATGAGTGAGCAATTATAGTACGGACATCTCTGTAGTAAAGAGTGCGATTTCACAAACTTACTGCAAAAAGCCTGTAGGCTGATGTTAAGTAAAGGATATCATCTTAGCAATGTTTATAATGGCTGATTGCTTTGTTTTATTCAATTCTGAACTTTTTAGGTACCTACCTGTTTCATATTGATATTTTCAATCCGTCTTTTTGATCTACCTAACTTTTTAACTATTAAATTTTGCTTGTCACTTGTGGTAAGGCTGTCTATTTCAGCCACAACAGTTGACTTATATATGATAAAGGCGATCTCTAGAGGCATCTACAAAATAGCAAAAGATCGAAGAGACGCGAAAGCCCCTGGGAATTTAACAACGAGAAGGTTCCAAAGAGCCGTAAGTGTCCTCGCGTATTCCCCTGACAATCAAATGCTTACAAAACCCTGAAAAAATAGCAATGGTAAATGTGGGTGTTATTTATTTATTTACACAGTTCTTTCATGTATTGTTTTTTTTTTCATTACATTGATAGCATTACTAGATGGGGATGCTTTTCATGGATCGATAACACTGAAGTTCTGAGCTCTTACCGTACGTTCATATCTTTGTTCGCGATTGTATCTAAAAATTCTGAATTTAGATCGAAGTGGTTCCACTAATTTGTTGAGCTACTCATGGGGATGGTTCTTGGATATGACATATAATGAGAGTTCCTGCTGATCTCCGTATTGTAAAAGTTAGTCCCACGCAACTTTAAAATATGTGTTTTGATTTTACAGTAATTTTATTTATCGTAATTGTTTTGTTGAGTATCATTTAATACCATTATGCGTAAAAACAAAAAAACATGAGCTCCACTACGTGCTGACTCATAGAGACCGCTACCTGAGACGTGCAAAGAGAATGTGTGGCTGACTCAGAATTGTGACTCATTACGAATTATGCGATTATACCGTTTCCCATTACTTCCTTGTGAATCTCACATAAAGGTTCAATATGACTTGTTGCGTTTCCAATGCATCACAAATATTTTTATTGCAATAAAATAAAACTCCAAAATATTTGAAAATGTCTTTACATTATGGTTTTTAAATGGATACTCCGATCCTTTAGGATGATCAAAGCTGAGTAGTTTCGAAAAAAGACTTTAATTTACTAGTGGTCACATTTCAAATATCACAGATGTATTTAAAAATAATAAAAATTCTCAATCATCCAAGCTTTGTCACCATCGACTAAAAATGTGTTTTGTAATGAAACAAAAATAGGTTGATACAGTAGGATCAAAAAGAAATTTTCACTACAATTTTTCAAAAGCATGTAGTATGGGGTTATTCAGACTTCAAATATACGTCGGATCGTTTACATTGAACGTGGAGTTCATAAATAAATCTTATTTGGAAGAAATCTAGACCCTTCAATTCCCTAAAGAACGGTGATTCGTCAGCAAGTTTTATAAGTACTTTATTAGCTTTGGGCCATGTGCTATCTATATTTAACGTCAACCACAAAAATATGTTAGGAAAAATGATTGAATAAAGAGCTTTACTATGTATGTAAGAGCCAAGAGGGGTTCTAGAAATGTTGAAGAATTATTATATATTAAACTATTTACTTGAAAGTAGTAAATAGTTTACAACTCGAAAAAATATTTAATAATAGAAAAAAATATTTTCAAAATGTATGCAGTAAAGTATACTTTTCATCATTTTATATCCAAATTATCACTTTCATTTGAATTTAATTGCTGTTATCCTACATACCTATAATCTTACTCTTATATCTTATTAGGCATATAAAAAGATATGACAAAAAAATACCGTCAGTTCAGTTTCATAAACATAGCAGGGAAACATTAATTAATTGCCTCTAACCCAATGCTAAAAAAATTACAGTCAAATTTGAAACCTACCACTTGAAGACATTCATGCATCTTCTTACGGGTTGACGATGACGATGATCATAAATTAAGAGCGTATACACCTTGCGCGCAAAGTCAACTATAGGTATTTCTTCGTTAATTTCACGCACACATAAGCGACCAAAGCTGTGTGCGTAGAGCTGCCACGTCGGCTCGCTATACAATCGGCTCAAACAACTTTGATCCGTGCGCTTCAAATATTCAATTGAAATGTAACTGTAATATAATATCATAAAGTTATTTTATTTGAATTATAAGTAGACAAATATTACTGTGCAAGCAAAGAATAATACAAATTTTGGATACTAATCATATTTTCGTTATTATTACATTGTTAAGTTGCATTCAAATCAGTGTTCAATCAGTAGACACTACGGACGTTTTATTAATCATTTCGTGTTCGAACACATAAATAGTGTTAGGGGCCTTACAACCCCTTACAATTACGAAATATATTTAATTTTATATTACAATACATAACATAATTTAGCCTCGGAATTACGTCCCATTATATTACCTGAAACATAATTTATACTCACTACAAAATCATTGTAGGTAATAAAAATAATTAAATATTTTACTACCAAAGTACTAAGATGTGGTAATCGCATTCCGCGCGTGGCTATTTTTACTACGCGCGGCATAATCGACTGCAGCCAGGCCGGAGCGACGAGCGATACGTCCTCCCTCTAGAAGGCCTTGCGGCGGTCTGATTTGATCCACGTCGGACAGCGTGTTTTATAGTGGTTTTTAAAATATTTGTAGTAAACATGAAAACTAATTTTGTTGAAATATAAAAATGGTAATTTATTGATAAGATGTTCTTCTATTATAATATGCAATTGCTATAAAAAATTATGTACGATAAGTTGGTGAAAAAAAATATGTTTTTGACGAGAGTTTCTGAATAATTTCGCATTGTTTAAATTTTTATTTTTCAGGAACTAAACACAAAAAGATTATTTTTCTCAGCAAAATCCCTCCATTAGGGTCTTATTAGTCTGATAATATTTTTATTTTCATCTTATATTTAGTGGCTTCGGATATCTTAAGCTTCTAAATTGCCATTTAAAGCCTAAATAACGAAACTTGTGTTCAGTAATCCTTATAGTACTCACAAATTATCCATCAATGTATAATGTTTTTCACCAAAATCCCTAGATGACAACCTTTTCTAAAATTAGTAATAATTATTTTTCCTTTAAATTGTTTATTGGTGGCTATTAACTCATTTGAAAAGTCCTGTTTTTACGCCAAAAAGCGCGTGCAGGGTATAAACGCTCTTAAGAGCAAATATTTTTACTCTGATAAAATCCATGAAAAACGCTCAAATATAACACACCCTCATCCATTCTCTCCTTCGGACGTACACCTTGTTATTTTTTCGCGGCGCCCTTGGGTTATAAGGAATTTTTTATGGTTACCTGTTCCATTTACTTTCATGTACCCGACTGACTAATATTGATCATTTTTTATGGCATAGAAAAGTAAGTGAATGTGTGATGCATGCAGTCTCTCTCTCTCTCTTTCTTTCTCTTCAGCCACAGGAAGTCCACTACTGAATATAGGCCTCCCCCAATTACTGTTGAAAGCGGCCTGCATCCAGCGATTTTACTTATTACAATTTATTTTTTGCATCTTAGAAAAAATCCAGAAATGCTCCAATTACTGTTGCTTAAACTTCTAAAATATTTATATTTGACCATATGTTTTTACAAAATCGAGTTTGAACACAAGATGAACGGAGGTCCAAGGCGGGTCCCATCGATTAGTTTGAGCTAGTGAAATCCCAAATGCATTGGTAGCCTTTGTGTATATGAAATAATATTTATACACTCAATAATTACATACATACGTACACGTCCCGATCTCACACTAAAATCGAGTCTAGTGTTCATGGGTATCAGAAACAACAACAGACTTTTCGATCTCAAAAAGACCTAAACCCGAAACATATGCCTCTGAATCTCACAAATTTTTGTCTTGGTAGGTGGATCGAACCCGCGGCTTCACATTTCACCGCCAGTGTCTAACCAAATGCACTACGGAAGCTGTCAAAAATAGGAAAATGTATTGAGAAGTATTTATTATAGGGCAGATTTTGTATCAACTCCCGAGCAACAATGTTACAGTAATGATATTAGGCACGCGTAAATGTTCCAAGTCAATCGCCATTTACAGTTTATTGCCATCATGAAACGGAACTCCATAGAAAGGCAAGCATTTTTCTTTCATTTGCTGGACTTCCATGTGTTATTATTAGCAGTTCTTTTAACGCTCCCATTTATAAATTTTGTATTATTATTTTGTTTAATAAAATAATTTTTTCTTTGTAGATTGATCAATGTTTATGACCTCATTAGAATTAGGTTATTAAGTAACCAGGTTGCCAACTAGACAAAAAGTAGAAAATTAAGGTAAGATAATTTGTGATAACAATATACTTGAATATTGGTAACAGTTACAAAAAATAAGGTTTTCAACGAGATTTATACCCTGAATTCAAATTTGTAAACTCTACAGCCAATGAAAAAATGAGATATAATAATAATAATAATAATAAGCCCCCTAAATTCCAACCATACGTCCGAGTCGAACACCTGACTCACGTGGGGGGCGGATACGTGATGAGAAATACTGGCACGGCTAACATGGCTCTGGATACCCATTCAATATGGAGACTCGCTCAAAAAGAAAACGAATAGGACCGCTTCCCGGGGGCGATCGCCGGGGCGCACTTGGAGCTGACGCTGATTGCCACAGCATGCGAACCGTCAGCGGTAGTGAGTTGAGCAGGCGGGCTCCTACCGGGTCACCCGAAAATAATGCGACAGCCGATGTGACATCATTAACATCTTCGCCTAAATCTTTGTTCTCGTCTGTACCATCTTCCCCTCCATCTTATCTAAACTACGACTCAGACCTTCCCTCTTCCCCTTTATCTACTTTATCTCTTGTACCAGTAGTCGAAGACGCTATGCAGTCGACAAATGTCGAAAACACTGCATCCGTTAAGACTCAACGTGCGCGAATAAAATGGAGTAAGGAAATGAATACCTTTATCCCGCGCAATTACTACATGTTAACTCAACTAGAGACCGATACCAAGACTTACCTACCTCTATTACACCAAATATTTACAGAACAATTTCCGCACATACAAGTTAGCAAACAAAGAGTTGGTGATCAACGTAGAGCTATAATCCGAAATAAATTACTTACCTATGATGAAATTAAACAAATCAAATCCGAAGTAGAAATACATTTAAAAGATCACCAGCCTAATATCAAATTCCAAAATCTGAAACCAGCAGGGCAGAGAATGAAATGGACAACCGAACATAATGAAACCATAATAAGATTATACTACACTATTACAGAACTAGAAAAAAATAAGACTGCATACAGAAAATCGTTGCACCAAAGCTTTATTAACATATTCCCTGAACTCGCACATCTGAGTGAGCAAAGAATTGCTGACCAGAGGAGAATCATAATAGCTAATAGGTTTATCGATCAGAATAGGCTCAACCTTATAAAACAAGAAGTTGCAAATGAACTAGGATTAATATCACAAAATATCAACAACTCATATAATTGTCAAACACCTACAATAGAAGAAACTGTAACTCAGGAAGCAAATAGGGAATTAAATATAAACGATCCGTTAATACTCACTGACATACATAATAACACTGATAATAATATAGATATACCTTTACTACACAATACACCAATGCAAAACCAAGAAATAGAAGATACATTTAAAAACGCATTATACTATTTTAATGAAGTTAACCCTGAAAAGCGTCCATACAAACCGAAACAAAAAAGTTCGAAAAAATTCAGTTTAATAATTAAATACATTAACGAAGTAGTATTGCCTCAATATATTAACAATGAAACAGAATTCCATAAACTACATACCGTAATTTATTGCGCAGCATGGACCGCTGCTAAAATCAATGGCACAAAACTAGCCATTCCACCGCTGGAGGCCCTAACGCACCTGTATTCAAAGCCTGTATGGCAAAAAAGACTAGAAAAGAAAATAGCGGATTTAAGAGTTAAAATTGGTAGGTTAACGGAATACATAAATGGAAATAGGGCAAATAAAATAGTGAAAAATGTTAAGAAGATATTAGACACATACAAAATACACACAGCACATGAAGAACCAAACACAGCTTTGAATCAGTTTCTAGATACATTAAAACAAAAACTCACTGTAGCAAGCAGCCGCCTTAAAAGATACATAGCATGTTCATTAAGAAAATCACAAAATAATCAGTTTCATAACAATGAAAAGAAATTCTATCAGCAAATAAGTAAACTTTCCACTAATTCTACTACATCCAATGCTGCACAAAGTATAGATCTTTTAAGTTCTGACACATTGAGACAGTTCTGGGATAATATTTGGGGGAATCCGGTAAACTACAATTCTGATGCAGAATGGATACAAATTGAAGAAGCTAAAAACTGCAATAAGCAACAGATGGAATACAGTTCCGTTCCCATAGAAATTTTTCAGAAAGTCCTATTATCAACGCATAATTGGAAAGCCCCTGGATCAGATAAGATACATAATTTTTGGTTGAAAAAACTCACAAATGTCCACCCATTACTGTATAACTATATGAACAAGTTTATAAAAGACCCCAATGCTATGCCTTCCTACATCACTTCTGGTGTTACCTATATGCTTCCTAAAGACGCCGACGACTTAAGTAATCCAGCTAAATACCGACCAATTACGTGTCTCCAAACAATCTACAAAATTATGACAGCATGTATATCACACCTTATATATCAACACATTGAATCTAATAGTATTCTCACTGAACAACAAAAGGGATGTAGAAAGTTTAGCCAGGGTTGTAAAGAGCAGCTGATTATAGACTCCATCATTTTAAAACAGGTTCAACAAAAAAAGAGAGATATGTATAGCATGTATATCGACTACAGGAAAGCCTATGATTCTGTACCGCATTCGTGGCTCATGAAAGTATTGAATATTTACCATGATCGTAGCCAGCCGTGGGATCAGGGTGGGGCAGAAGTCTTAAATCATATGTAATTAGCAAACTGTACCCACGGTATTCTTTTATTACACTCTGTATCTGTGTTTATAATTGGAATTATCCTAAATACTTTCTTATTGCTCACCTGCCTAGCACTTTACCTAGATCATTTATTTTTTTAGAGTTGGTTAAGTACCTTACAGATCAAATCCAGGGTGGGGCAAGCGCCCCACTCTGCCCCACCGTGGCTACGCCCATGATATTTACAAAATCCACCCGCAAATTATTTCATGTTTAAGTAACTTTATGTCTAAGTGGACAACTCGATTAAAGATACAAACACCAACGAAAAGTTTAGAAACAGAACCAATACAGATTAAACGTGGCATATTCCAAGGGGACGCACTCAGCCCATTATGGTTCTGTCTCGCCTTGAATCCCTTGTCAAACATGCTGAACTCAATAGAATCAGGTTATTCTTTAGATTTAACAGCTTATTCAATCAGCCATCTGATGTATATGGACGACATCAAAATTTACAGCTCATGCCAGACAGAATTAGACCATAACAGAAATATTTTCAAAAGACATTTCAATGCAGTTTGGATTAGAGAAGTGTAAGACAAATTGTATCAGGGCGGGACAGTACCACCATTACCAGTACTATTTACAGGACGGAGACACAGTTGACCCCTTACTTGAGGGAGAAACTTATAAATACTTAGGGTACCAACAATCTAAATTGATACACCACAAAGACATAAAAGCTGAAATAACTTTAAAATTTAAGCACAGATTAAATTCGATACTTAAAACACAACTTAATGCAAAAAATACTACAAAAGCAATTAATACCTACGCAATCCCCATTCTCACCTATTCTTTTGGAATTATAAATTGGACGAAAAGGGAACTAATAAATTTGCAGAGAACAGTTAATATCGCCATGTCAAAACATAGGAAGCATCACCCAAGAGCAGCCATTCAAAGACAGAATTTGCCTAGAGATGTAGGTGGAAGGGGAATAATTAATATTGAAAATTTACATAATAAACAAATAGCAACCCTACGTCAATACTTTCATAGTAAAGCAGAAACCAGTTCCCTACACAGTGCAGTTAATAAGATAGATAGAAAATTTACACCCTTAAACCTCCAAGATTTAAACCCGCAAAGAAATGAAACACTCATTGATCAAAAATCCTTTATGAATCAATGGGCCCTGAAGTCTCTACACGGAAGACATTACCAAGATCTGAGTCAAACGAACGTCGATAGAAAGGCATCGAACGAATGGCTCAGACGAGGGGAACTCTTTCCAGAGACTGAGGGGTTCATGATAGCCATCCAGGATCAAGTCATTGAGACACGTAATTATAAAAAATACATCATGAAACTAAACAATCAGACCGACATATGCAGAAAATGTAACAGTAATTCAGAAACTATCCAACACATCACAGGCGCCTGTAAAGCAATAGCCCAAACTGATTATAAATATAGACACGATCAAGTTGCGAATATAATACACCAAAAACTAGCCACAAAATATAAATTAATAGCCCTACCTAAAAAGCCCGTACCGTATTATAAATATACACCTGAAACCGTTCTAGAAAATGCCAGCTACAAACTTTATTTCGATCGAGCCATATTAACTGATAAAACAGTACATTACAATAGACCGGACATAACTTTAGTTGACAAAATGAATAAAACTGCGACTGTAATTGATATAGCCATACCCAACACCCATAATATGCAAAACACAATATCTGATAAGCTCACGAAATACATAGACCTAAAAGACGAAATCACCCGCATGTGGCAGCTAAAAAAAGTTTCAATAGTTCCCATAGTAGTATCTACCACAGGGGTTATCCCTAAACAGTTGTCCCAGGCGCTAGGACTACTAGATTTACCTCAACAGACTTACATCCAAATTCAAAAAGCAGTTATTTTAAACACTTGTAGGATAGTCCGAAAATTTTTACAGTCCGAAATATCACCTGAACCTACCCCCAACGTAATCACGAACCAACTCAACAATCATTTGGCCTAGGCCCGTGACTGTTGTTTTTGTTTTACCGGTTAAATTAAACCGAGTTGTGAAGCAAATTGGACTAAATAATAATAATAATAATAGTTTTTATTATTGGCACAATAAAGATAAACTAAACTACGAGTTAACACTTTTTATGCCTAAAATATTGTGCCAACAATGAGCCACTCTTTCAGCTTGTATGCTGCGATATCACCTGAATAATACCGCAGCGCTGGTTTTCAAAGAGAAGCTCAAGTGACACACATTTTACTGGTGGTAGGTCTCTCATATGTGAGAGGCCATCTGGGTAGGTACCACCGCAATGTCTATTTCTCCCGTGAAACAACACTGCTTAAATGCACTGTTGTGTTTCGGATTGAAGGACATTGTAGCCAGAGCAACTACTGGACATATTGAGACTTAACATCTTATGTCTCAGGATGGCGAGCGCAGTGGAATGTTACTACTGTTCATGAGCGGTCGTATCGCTTACCATCAGGCGAACGGCTTGCTCGTCTCGCCATTCAATGCAATAAAAAAAAAAAAAAAAAAAAAAACACAGACGTCCAGTCGGTACAAAAATAAATTGGAGCACAAACAAGTAATAATTATTTCTATAAAAAAGACAATGCATAAAAAATAAAATAATACAATAATCAGCCATCAAGATATCTTCTACTATTTTATAGTTATACTGATGCAGTCAAATTCTTGACGTGATTTTATGAATGATGAAAGAAGTATATGAGCATGAAACGTCGAAACGTGGTGACGCATTAAATGACATACATTCCCGTTGTTTCAATCAATTGATAGATACCAGGTGTTCATCTTTGTCATTCAGTCTCAATGACTCAAGCTTCAGCTGAGACATCAGTTGTGTCAGTAAACAGTATGTAGTGGAAATGAGAGTATTAATGTGGAAATTAGTCGCACAGGTACAGCCCCACGGTGGGCACGTTTTAACCTTTTTTTAATTGTGAGATTTAGAGATTCTCCGCTTTTTTTGTAAGCGATACGATGCGACCCCTCAAGAATAGGGGCAAAACCAAACAATATCTAGAATTACAAAGCAATGGTGGGCATTTCACTGCGCTCGCCGTTCGTTACATAAGATGTTATTTCTCAATATGTTCAGTTATTCTGGCTACAATGTACTTCAGTCCGAAATACAACGGTGCATTTACACTATTGTTAAGCGTTAGAAATAGGCGTTTTTTATGATTTAAAATTAGAACGTCTGATGGCCAGTAATATTTGTTAATGTAAATATTTAAGGTCTAATCGGTCAATGATAAGACACGACCCGACTAACCTATATTCAAAAATAGATGATAAAAAATACGAATTAGGTGTCAGAATATACTGATAATAAAATCTTAGACGCAATTAATTATTATTTATTTCGCAGTTATTGTAACTTAAGTAACATCCTCAAATTGTATGCTTTTACAGAAAAATATTTCAGTGTATAGATAATTCTAGCCTTCAAAACACGGATATTTGAACCCTGAACCATTTTATACTAGTTGTATTATTCCACATTCGTTTTGTAGGCTGTGGATAGTGAGGTTTGTATTTAATTTAAGAAAAAATAATATTCACTTTCAATCCATTTTGAGAAAAAAGGTTGTTTCCAGATATGCTAAAACATAATAACAAAACGATATCGCGCTATTACCCAATAATAGAGGAAAGAAATATCTAACTTAGTAATACGTTCATTGAAGAATATTAGAAGTGCTAAATTATCACAACTTCGTGAAAAATAAATCACAAGTAAAACACTTTATGTCGATAAAAAGTGCGCTGTGAATTTTATCGACAAGAACATCGATAAGAGACACGCAACATTTTACAAAAGCATAGAATTCCGCGTATCGTTGAACATTTAACTTGGGCATCCAATGTTTTTATTACTACTATAGTAGGGTTCAAATTGGCGTACCTTGTTTAAAACATAATTCCAATATACTCGACTACAATTCTACAGCTTGCATTCTTTAAAAATGCTGATGTGCCTTTTCCCCTTGTAATAAGGGTTATATTGGGAAATATTTATAATGTAATTAAGTTTGTATTTGGATAATCGAGGAATGCCGCCCATCGGCATAACAAATAAGCGGATTAACGACGTGGAAACGTCATGGATTAGTGAACTAATTGCTGATCGTGACATCAAGTCATATTGAGCGCGTGCATTGATTGATCATTGAAAAAGTATTTCATGGCTAGACACACTGTCGGAGAAGAGATACGAAGGTATGCCACTAGTCAACGATAGGTGGCACTGTAGCTCTATCAGTATAAGCCCATATACGTCCCTGCACCCGTCACTGCAGGCGACGGGCCTTCTCTACAATCGAGATTACGATTGAGAGTGGTTGGGCCATATAGTCCACCATGCTAGTGCCTGCTAAGCCTAGTACATGTTAGCGGACTAGATGGCATTCATTTACCGATTTTTTTTCCCAACGCAAGACGTGATGCGAGTGAATATTAGAAGTAACTTAGGTTTCAAACTCGTTTCTATAATATTGAGGGTTTTAGTAAAAATGGTTACGAGTGTACCCGTATAAGATAAAATATTATTAAAATTTTAATTATTTTGTCATAGGATGTCGTTGAATTAAGGCTTCTTTCAGCAGGAGTTTGTGGAAATTCTTATAAGACGTCCTATTCAGTAGTGAACGAGTAAATTGACCCTAATACAAGGATGGAAGGGGTAAGAACGTAAGTTCCTATAATTTATATCAGTTACAACGTACATTATATCATTTTAATCAAAACAAGTTATAATTCTTGTTTCTATATATAATGTAGAGCGATTATTTTGATATAAGTGACATACGAGACGTGAGATATTAATAGCGAAAATAGTTTATTGTAATGAAACTCATTTGTTACCCTGCAGGCAAAGTTGAGGAAGTAACTCGAATGCAAATGCTGCTTTATTTATTAATGAACGAACATAAATAATCATAATACTCAATGAATCGAAAGTAAGGAAGCGTCGTTTACGCTGAAGAATGAATGTTTACAAAAATGTTATGATTTTTACGCCGTGACGGGCGCAAGGAAATATGTATCAAACAATGAATGACTGACATGTTGTATTTATTAGTTCCTATTGTAGAACTTTCTCTGTCTATTTCCTATTTGGCAATATGTATTGGAGGCTTCAAACTTGTTCTGTGGCCTTAACCAACTTCACCTGACCCTATTGCACCCTGCTAGCCATCAGACGAGGTTTTAACGACATGACCAGAAACAAAATACCTGGGTTGTACATTGAATCCAGTTTGTGTTTGTTTGAAAAATGTGTATATTTTGCCAGGAATTTGTTCTATCACCTTTGGATAGGATTAAGCCAGACGAAGTGGATGCCAACGTACAGTCAAACGCAGTATCGGACGCCCGTCTACAAGGTGGACGGACGACCTGTTCACGGTTGCAGGAAGTCGCTGGGCAGCCACTTCCAACATATCAATGTGGAGATCCTTGGGGAGGAATATGTTCAGCAGTGGGCTTGTAACCGAAGAGAAGAAGAAGTGGATGGTATTCTCGGTCTTTAGGCATGAATGTCTAAGTTTTCCTCAAACACTGACTGTAATTACCGCTAAACGGTTGCGTTTACAGTTTACACTGGTTACTCGTGCTAATGCCACAAACTACCGGTGACATGTGACGAGCCGACAATTCGTCACGGAACGGCTGTGTTGAATGTCGTAGAATTATTAGAGCGAGTCAATCTGGATGGTCGCTTTACCTTAGCCCAGTTTGTGGACATTATCAACATTATGTTATTGTATAACAGGATGGCTGTCTAGATTGTATAGTTTCATTTAGGTAATGGATTTTACTGTAATACTAGTAACATGATTGTAAGTGGTTTGTTTTTATTTTATTTTATTTTATTTTCATTATTTTTTATACACCAAATAAATCTTATACTAAACTAATATTTAAGATAAGAGCAAATGGCGGTCTTATCGCTCGAGGCTCTTACCGACTACCATGAGGTGGACATAAGAGAAGGAAAATAAAGAGAGGGCGGTCTAAAGTGTACTTTTAGTATAAAGGATGTTTTATAACATAAAGTCGGGTAGAAGAGCAAGTACATCACATTCTGATAGTAATTAATTATGAGTTACAACTGCAAGGATGCGAGATATTATGGCTTTTACCTTTAATGGTACGGATATGATAGATAAAATTAGAATGATCAATATTTACTAAGCTAACAAAATCTGTAAAAAATGTACTTTCATTTTTAAGTAAAAATGATTTAAAAAAAATTAAAACATACATCGCATGTTAAACTAGAATAAGCAATACCCATTCTTTCATTAAATTTCCATAAATAAATTCATGAGCGTATAATAAGTGAATAAGGAACTGCAAAATTTACTTTCACTCGCCATAAAGATAATCGCGTGTCGATAAATTAAACAAATAGCAACAGAACGATAACAGAAAATATTTTAACTTCTGTCTACCCTTATGCTACACATTTGGATCAGTGCTATAAGACTATAATTTCCTAATGGTTTCTTAGATTTACGCGAATTCTACTCATACATATTTTATAATTCGTAAATAATGGTTTTATTTTTTTCAGTATATTTTTCCTATATTGATATTATAGGACCGCTTGTCTGGCATTAAATGTTTCGAAAATAGATCTTTTAGTACCCCGACGCTGGCCTACAGCGTTCTGGTGGACTTTTATATACCTACCTTTAAATTTCTTCTATAGATATGTTTTCTTGACTTGTTGAAGAGATGACACTATACTTGATGCTAAGTACGATATCCAGATAGGTACAGTATGGATTTGTAACGAACACAATGACTGGTTAGTTGCTTCTACATGCTCTGATCGAAGGACTTAGAAGGAGGGAGTACGTGGGCCGGCAGGCGGCAATGAATGGGATAAGTTCTTGGGCCGGGCCAAAATCAATTTGTGATGTCGAGAACTCTCATGCGTAAGGATTCTCTTACAAAGTATTTTTGAAAGTTAGTCAGCGATTATTTACTTTAATGTGTTACAAAATCCTTATGAAATTATAAATTAGGTTAGTTTGTGTTATCGCTTCTCGGTAAATATGTAAACATTTTTATTCAAAAGCCGTTTGTGTATCTAATCAGTGACGACTACAAACAGTGTGTGTTTTTTGTGCTATTCTTGTTAAAGTTTGATAAAAAATACCAACTATTATTTGTGTGACTACGTTCTTTGCGTACTTTTAAAAAGAGTTTCTTTATTAATTATTTTATGTAGTTTATGTATGTTTACTGTACTGGGTATGGAGATATAGCTTCTTGAGGATAAAGAAAATAAAAAGTAGCATAAAATGGCGCAGAATTTATTCGACTTTGCGATTTTAAAATATACTGTAATTTAATTTTTAGCATGTCAACTTTATTGCATAGAAATAAAACACACGAAACTAAATTCTATTATTGAATTCACAGTTCAATAAAGCTGACTTTATTGATGTTTAAATTTTTATTTTATTGCATCTAGATTTAAACACGGATTGGCAACTTTAGTGGCAATCTTATTTTAGACTCCTTTAAATGTCAAATTAAATTATACGATATACTCATACATCCGACTGGCTTAGTGGTTAAGCGTATGGATCTCCTCGCTGGGTGATGTAGGGTCGAACTCTTCTTTGATATTTAGATTTGTATGTTTGGAAATATACTCTGTACACTTGAAATTCTAGTACGAACTGGTGTTCATAACACCACTGAAAACCTAAGTGTTTTCTTTTTGCCATAAATATTTTTACATACGATATAAAATCACAATAGTATCGCCGAAATTACTACTTATATTCACAATTCTTCGATGTTAATTTTGTGTGAATGAATCTTGTTCATATTTAGTATTTCTCAAACCGGAACATAAAATACAACCTCAGCTTGACTCATTTATTTCGCGGCGGAATTCTTGGCATTAGTATCATTTTCAACTTCCTAAAATCGATGTTTTGATGACGCATACTGTCAGTGTAAACACAGTAACTTGATGATTTCACCTCGTCACCTTTATCTTTATGTTATTATGTATGTCTGCGGTATCAGCGGTTTATAAAAACCGCACTGTAATAGGGCCAATGACACTCCAAATGATTTATTTATACCTGAGTTGTCTTAAGACTTATTGTTTGAAGAATGGATACGGACTGCGATGTCTAGGCTTTGATTCTAATGTTGGGCATTCGATTTTGAATACGTTTTACGAATCAATAAACACGATTTCTATTAATTTTATAATTATAAACTAACCGTGGTAAATAAAATGTGTTTTTTTTTAATTTGTTATTATTTCTGCGGACTTTATAACCATCAAGGAAAACCTAGACAATATTTAGGCGGAATAGGGGAATTTTAATTAAAAATATTTTGTAAATACCTATATAGTATTTTCAATCTTTTAATTCAATGTTAAATAAAGAAACTAGTGTTAATACAGTGCATGCTACTGAATCTTGGCTTATAGGTGTTGCAGGGCGAGAAAACCTTGGGCTCTTCAAAAATACTAATTGCCGGATGACCCTTTCTTCCTCCCATGCTTTTTCCTTCCCGCTCTTCTCGCTATTTGATGTGCTGGCAATAAATCCACGACAAAGTGTTGTGAATGCTTATGGGCGGCAGTGATCACTTACCAGGTGACCTGTTTGCTCTTTTGCCGAACCTATGCTATTTAACAAAAGAATTTTTTTTACAGCTAAAGTAGTACGGTAGAATGAAAAGAAAACCTAGGTAAATGGAAATATTCTTTCCATAATTAGGCGTTAAGTGCATATGCTTGTCTGCACACTAGAAATTGTTGTCCTAAGCAAGCAAATGCTTGTCTTTTTATCACTATAACACGTGACAACTGTATCAATATTTGCTAAACTTGGAAAAGTTCAAATATTTTAGGAATTTAATCTGTATTTTGCAAATACAATTTGTTTGTTTTAGTGTTTACTCAGGCGATTAGACAATGTATATTTGTACACACTTATTTATTGGATATTAAAGAAAAAATATTAAATTACAACTCAATTCCCACTAGATTTTTATTTCATATAGTTCAATAGATCTATAGAAAATGGAGAACTTATCACACGCTCATTAGTTTTACATAAATGTATCGAATGTTTTATTGATGAATATATATAACGTTAAGAGCAATGTCACCAAAGAAAGAAAGAACAAGAAGCAATAGAAGTTATTCATTAAGATAAATCTGACTTACTAGAGGAGACCAACAATGATAAACATTTAATCAACACTATTCCTAAACTGGATTGCAATCCTAAACGAGAAGGAACAAAGAAATACGAGCTATTACAAGTGATACATGGAAATAAATTACATCAGTTACACAATACACATCAGCATGTATAAGCGGTCGCTAATTGATTTACTGACCGAGAGCGTAGACCGCAAGATTGTGACGTGAACGCAATCTTGTACGAGAAACAAACGTGATGGTACGGTTTTGAGTCATGCTTGGAAGCGCATTTGATATGTATCCAAGATTCACGAACAGATTATGCGAAAAGTGATTGAGCAAATTGATGATGATTAAGGCTGGGAAAATTAATCTTCGAGCCATTTGGCCAAATATTTTTGCTGGGTGCTTGAAATCATCTCTTACGAGGGTACAACTTTTAGTCTATTAGGTTAGCCAAATACAGTTGCTAAATGCCACCCATCTTCCAATTTCGTGTGGAGTATTCCTTACTTTTTCATCATTAAAGCACGCGATAGCTATGATCCTGATCTTATTTTTTAATAGAGTTCAAGTACATGTAAACAATGAAGGTAGGTAAGTCCTATGATGTTCAAGGGCAATTATGCGAGTATCTTTATCTATAAGTCACTTCGTGAGAATGTACCATGTACATTGTAAATTATTATTCTATTACGTGTAGTGCGGTGTTTACCTTCGAAGTGCGGACGTAGTTATTAGTGATTACACGTCCGTAGGGGGACGGATAATATCACATCCATTGAGGTGTAATTTGCACAATATCTTTATAAAGTGGTACATCTAAGAGTGATCTACCATAGTAGATTTGAAATTACTCTGTCTTAACAAAAACAGAAGTTTTTTTTGGATATGCATAACTACTGCAAGCTTGTCATCAGACGTTCTATGGTTTTATTCAATTTCGAAGACCTACAACTCGGCCGGAATGGTCAAAACAATAATTTTAGTGACGATTTTTTCTATTGCATATATAAAATATGCACAGAATTCTCAGTGTTGTGGCTTAGCAAGTAATCATTTAATTTTAGGAGCTTGATTTTTGGTCGTATTTACAAAGAGATTACTAGGATTCTGAACATTAATAACGTTATTCTGCACTTACATCGTACGGTACACAAAGAGCAATTTCAATAACGGAAATTAATTACCTATCTCACGGACTCATTTATAAAGTAAAGGAACAGCTAATACAATTTTATTCAAAATACGTAAATAAATCATGAACAATGAGAGTAAATGTTGAACGGGACGATGTACTAGGAATATCAATGAATTGTTATCCATGCCAAGGGTTAGTAGAAGCCTGCCGTGGGAATCTGAGTGATCGCTGGGATGTGATATATGGATCCGGTTGCATCTACATCTATATGTTTAATACAAGCTTTTGATATGCGTTTGAACAGCAGGCAGTCGAATACTGTGAGATTGGCAAATATATATTTTTCATACGTTGCCTTTAGAATTCGTTGAAATCTTTGTCTCCGGTAATGTTATTGTTGAAAAGCTATGATAATGGCAGTGAATAGTACCTAATAGTAGTAGTAACTTTCAGGTCAAATTTGGTTACAGCGAGGCTCTAGCACCTACGAAATCTCGAAGGCTTGCCTTGATGCGTAAATCAAAATCTTTTAAATCACAGTCAAAGTATAAAACAAAGTCGCCACTGAGGCTGTCGAAAATCGGAAGGCTGATAGCACTTCAAATGGACCAGAATATTATACAAAATTAACTTAGGATGCATAGAAAAATGAGGTCTCGGCCACATCATTGCCTTATTCCAACCACGGTGAGTCAACGCGTGCTTACGCATTAAAATTCACAACGTTATATAAAAGCCGTGACGGACAAGCTTATTTGAATATCCTGTTATAGTCTGTACTGGGGACCTACTGGTGGGTTTAAAAGCCGGCTAAATAACGTTGCAAAATCTATGCATATATAATTGCACGGTGGCTTTGGTTGGTGCGTGGTTTGCATGTCAAATGTGCGTGTTGAAAGAATTAGTTGAATCTATAAAAGAAGATGTAGAGGTTTTTGAAAAAGAGAGTGTCGTAAGTATAGCCAATTACAGACCCATATTAATGGTTCTTGAAGAAGCAAAAGAAGAATGTATTTAAGTTTAATGGAAAATTCTGATGAATTTCCTAGTATGGTGGAGTTCTATGTAGGTTCCATCAAAATCGTATAATTTGATGAGGCTCCACCTAAGAGCCTAAGTATCCGTTACTTGTGATTATTATTTTATGCCCTTTTCATAAGAAGTAAACAAAGTGAGTTGCCGATATCCCTTTGAGAATTCCTATTGTAACTCCTTGTAACAGGTTGTATATTAATAGGATAAGCCTTTACCTGGTCGTGTGGCAGGCTAATTGCAAATTAGATACTATGGTTAATGTCTGAATAAATATAATAGGTATATTCAATGTTTAAAAGTTAGTAATATTTGAATTAGCAATGGGTTGGGCTAACAGCTATCTCGGGTTCAAATCTGAGGCACATACTTTACTACACTTTACCCAGTTTGTCATGCTTCCTTTGTATAAGATTATATTAAAACGTCAGACATTTCTTATTTTAATAAAATTATCTACACAGACATTTTATGGAATGACTTCGCAACTTTACCGTGACAAACAAAAGGAAAATAAACGCTTGCCGTGTTTTGGAAACTTAAACTTCTCGAATGCTCAATGAAATATTTAACATGTCACTTGATTTCGCTAAGTTTTGCTCCTCTTAACAGCAAGATTATTAATTAATTTTTAATATCAATAGAAAAGTTTAATTATTTAAAAATAATGTAGATTTGTCAACTGTTTATATTTATTGAATAATACTGTACTGCATCAGCATATATACGTCCCAGTGGAGTGCACGGGCCATATAGTGCATCACACTGGCCTAGGGCGGGTTGACAGACTTTACGCACCATAGAAATGTTACAAACCGCTAGGTGTGCTCTGGGATACCCGCGACCACCGTGAACATGTTGACAGTCGCGTCTAGTGGCCTGTTGGTACACACGCACTTTTATCGAATAATAAAACCCAGACTTTGTAATCTTTAATAAATATTTAATCAAACGCGTTTGCTTTAAAAACTTAGCGGTACACACTGACCTTTATCTTATTTACAATAATAGCATTATATTAGGGCAATTTATTCCATATACCCGCATTTAGTCTGCAGCATATACCTGTTTTCTGAGTCTCGACGAATTGAGACCTTGATTCCAAGAAGTAAACGTCAGTCAGGTAGCCTGAACCACTCGTACTCCAAAGAGACCATTAAAATTTTCACCACCATTGTGGTAGAAAAAAAAATAACAAAAATGTATGATATTAGATCAGGTCATTCGGATGTAGACCAAAAAAAAAACGAAAATAATGTATTATTTCTGAGCATTATATTTTATATAGCATATATAATTACTTGAGATGAATGAGAACAACAACAATCTACAAAATCAGAGACAACAAGCACATTTGCCGTCAAATCTGACGCCGCAACTAGTGACGTAATAAAGTAACTGTATTCATTACAAGCCCACGTTAATCAAACGCAACAAGTTAAAATAGCATCACCGTAATAGGTTAGCCACAATGGAGCAATGAACTTTGGACTTCCAATCACAATTGAGAAACAAACCCATTGTTGAAATGGGATTCTATATTTTTCACGCATCGTGTGAAACTAATGAACGATTCGTTTTGGTTTTACACTTGTTCCATTGGTGCTAAATGGCTTTTATGCTTTTTGGATGGTATATCATTTCGAAATATCGATTGTGATAATTTTGTTATACCTATTGCCAAACATGAGGACCCAACTGTTGGCGTTGTTAATCCCAGAGAGCATTAATTATTCATAGGAGTACATACTTCGCCAGTCGATCAGGCATGCATTCCACCTAACATAATTTTAATCTATGTCGCAAAAGGATTTTGGTCATGACATACACTTGCGTAGACCCGACATCGACGCTTTCTTGTCTTATTAAACAATATATTTTATTTCATATTGTTTTATGTGATGTTTTGTTCTCCTTAGTTTCGTATTCCCTAACTCCCTGAGTGACCTGACATAAAGTTAACTTTATCGTGAACTTAGCAAAGACGGTAAAACTAGCACTTTTTTGCCAATTCACTACGGAATATTTATATATTTTTTAATCAAGAATGGGTTCAATGTTTGCAATCATCCTTATTTTAATTTGTCATAAGCCATTTAATTTTAATTACGGTCTTGAAGAGTTTATTACTTACAACATACTATGGCCGGGAATTTGGGGAGAAGGTAATTATTTGAGGTTATTAAAAAGGGTCAGAGTTGATCGTTTATGTTTACGACAAAATAAATATGAAGTAACAAGGAAATGAAGAACCATTTCTATGACTCTGGACAGGACATTAAAACATTTTAAAATGTCCATACAATAGTTCCTTTTTGCGTGTATATTAATAAATTAACTCTGAATTATGTCCGAGCTTCGATTCGTTCACTAGCCAATACCTATCTGGATAATCTCGATCATCCCGTATCAGTTTTTTATCATATAGCTTCGAAAGCCGTTTTTTTTTTCAAATTGTAAATGGAAATGAACATAATTTATTGAATCCGTTAAAATGTTCTACTTCATTTAGATTCAGTATTTTTTTTTTTGTATATGCAGTAGCATCTTTCTTGTTTGTTGCATAAACTATAAAAAATATATTCTCCTTGAGTTTTAATTCAAATTGTTAAGACGTAGGCATGTCAACCCTTCAAGGATCAAAGACACACACTGCCAGCAGTTCGTTAACTACGGGCGCCACGCATGGAAAGTCAGCCGACAATTAATCCTAATTGGTATCATTTGTGGGGCCATCGCAATGCGGGCAAGTACTGCTTTTGACCATTGACAATGTCGATTGAGATTCTCAACATTTAAAGGTATTAGCTTAAATGGTCTTATCTATGGACAGTTTATAAACCTATTTTAGCTAGCAAATGTTTTGTCTTATTCGCTCAAATTGAAATCAAAAGTCGTTCGAAGGGTTAAGGGTTACTTTCGATAATTATTTAAACAGGTTTAAAAATTGACCATGAATAAAATAATAATGTCGACAATTGATGATTTGCGTGTGTTTGCAAAATAACCATAGTTTAAAGCCTATTATCAATAGTGTAATTCTATTGCTAACCAAGAGTTGGCTAAGTTAAAACATGTTAGAAGCTCGTGTAAGGAACTCTCAAGACTCGTGCTTTCCTATAAAATTGTTTATTTCATCTTTATAGGCAATAATCGATAATTTCGAATACTTAGTATCTATTTTTAAATGTTTGACCGTCTCCTTTTATCAGAAATTAAAAATAAAAAATTCATGAAGTTTTAATGTTTGGTCATTAATTTTTGGAACAGAATACTTGGCTTCTCAACTATTAAGCTATTTTCCAATTCAACAGTTTTCCTATTTGATATCTGGAGAATACAATACCCTTTTATGTTGGGAACCTCGGTTGTAAATTTTCCTTCCTTATTGTTTAAATAACTAATCACCAAGACCATGTTTGAAGATGAATTTAAATTATTTAAACTTTCTGACGTATCCCTACTATGGAAATGAGGAATAATATGATCAGCGAGAGTCATTCTAACGATATTATAGAGATTTGCTCCAATGATCCAGAAATTTAGAATCATAAAAGTATATGTGATGCGAAACATAGAGAGGCTTTTGAATATGATGATTAAATATGAAGGTTACTGTTACGGTTATTAGGTACTTAAATACCAATTAGTATATGTTAGATAGTTAAGAAGTTGGATTTTAATTAAATATTAAAACTTTCTTTGATCAAAAATAGTATACTAAACTCCATAGAATAATACTTTATTGTATCCATTTGTCATACGCATAAGGAACATTTAACGCAAAGCCATGCATTATCATCATCCATAGAACACCCAAAGAGGTGAACGCACTAATATACACACGAATAATCGTTGAAGACCATTGAACCCGATAATCGATTCCCCGTGCAATCGATGTAATTTCAAATATTGATCGTGTTCAATATAACAGGGTCAACTCTTACACAGCTTACGTGACGGTTTAATTTAGGGCTATCGGACGTTCCGCCGCATCGAGACGTGTCCCGGTTACAGACCCCATTGTCCCTATTCGGTATAAACGTCATCCCATCCTCAATCCAGGCTAAATTTGCTATTTGTTTAGTAAATGTTCTAATCTAAAATGGGAATTGGCAATATACTTACCTCCTACTCACATCTTGGAACCAAGCATGAAAATAAGCTTGGTGACTATGGATGGAAGTCATGGATACTCTGCCTTCCTCTTCGGTGATGCAATTGCATTTAGAATTCAGGGAATCAGATCATACATATTTGTAGAGTGTATGGTAAAAAATCGTGATTCTATTGGTAAATTTGTATGAGTTCGAAGTGAACCAGTCCGTTTATGTTGTGATGTCATATAATGATGGCTATTATAAACTTTATAGTCATTGTCAATAAAGAAAAGAAATAGTGCTTGTACGTTAGTAGAAGATCGTACTGCAACATTTTTTTATAATTGGCAAGCATATTGTTATGGTCTAAGTGTTTTAGAAAGGAAAGCTCTTAATTGATCGATGAAACAAAATGTCATAATTCATTTTAGAACTCAAGCTACTTTCAATTAAGTACTCATCAACAGGATGTTGAAATTATACTAATTAGTTTTCCAATAATAAGGAAATTCTATTTTGAAATATTTATACCAATAATTGTAGAATTGTAAAACAAACCACAATTTCGGAAAACATTGACGACCACAATCATTCCGTTTGCGTAATACTTTATATGTTATTGTCTCCCATAATTATACCTACGTCAAAATCTTTGGTCAACTTCACTAGAACTAAAGTAATAACGCTAATACAAGGGAGCATATTTATTCATTCAGTTTGCACTGTGATGTCATGTTTATCATTGGTTTTGTTAGTTTTCTCTATGACAGGACTCAAGTCACAATTGTTTTATTCTATTTATGTTGAAGATTGTATCAAGACAGCTTTCTAAAGTATATTCATATTAGGAAATTCAATTTGTTTTCTCAATATATTATAACGGCAAGCTTGCCTGCATATATAAACTTATAATTGCGAATTGATGTGATCCTTAACAACGCAAATTTTGTGTATTTTTTCATAGCCACCCTATTCGACCAAACTAATTACCCAACGTAAAAAACGAACCCATTATCTCACAGTTACGTTGTACGTTGCTACTAGACCAATATGGCAAATAGGTAGATCAAAAATACGTTTTTAATCTCAATCCGTAGCGAAGGGCCAAAGAGTCCTCAAGGTATTTTCACTTTTAGTTAAATTACGTTTCCTCCTTCCTTAAATAGAAGTTCGCAAGGTTCAAACCAAATATAGACAAGAATACGTTCAAATATAGAAGCAATTAGCTCGGTATCGCACCGCACACGACGCGACGTCCACTATCAAGGTGACCAATTCATACAAATGCTATTAAATTTTAAAATAAACGCCACTATATTATGATAATACTGCCTGTGTTTTCCATATCGATGTGCCGCGACAGGCTACCGTTTGTTTACAAATGTTGAAGGTAATTTCCAAAGGATTGTTAACTTTATTTTACTGATGATAGGGTTGACAATCTAATTGTGGAGTGGAAAAAGATATTTTGCGAGATTATATCGGGTTGTCATCGATGATGAGGTTTCAGGTTGCCTTTAAATTAATAGCCATTGATATATGCTTATTTTATTTATGAATTTAGCATTGTTTTGATTTATGCTGTTTTGCACTTCATTTTCCGATGATAAATTGTATGCTTTATTGACCTCTCATACAATGATTTAACTTTTGAAAGAGTAGATAAATTTATAATTGTTAATTGGGGCCCCTCTGTCGCAGCAGTTAATTCTGCTTTAAAAGGTTGCGGTTTCGTTGGCCGCACCGACATTTTATGGAACTATTATATTATGTATCAATTTACAAGAACGATAATGGATTATCCGGATCTCTTATAATGAATCAATTTATTAAAATAAGCTTCAGAACGTAATGTTTATATTATATATTCATAAACATTTTTAAAACCTAATTTAGCTATCGGACGTTTTATCATTTTCGCTCAAACTGAATTCAAAAGTCGTTCAAAAGGGATGTCCATCAAATTGGAAGACGACAGTGCATTTACACTGCTGTTATGAGATACGTTTTACCAATGTCAACTTTGCCCCAACCTAAGCAACACAAAATTACTTTATCATCATCTGCAGCCATATGTATTCTTCTGTTAGTACAGACCTCCCCTTTTTGTACCGAGGGGAAGGAACGTTGTTAAACCCCCTGTTCGGTTTAGGGGATACCGAAAGGTGCATGTAAGTGTCACTGGTGTCCCACCCCGGTACGCTGTGGATATTGCAGACGAGTCGGGTCCCTACAAATCCAACGATATCACACCTTCTTAAATACATACCACCCCTGGAGATTTTAAAGCGACCTATTGGTGAAAGAATTTGTTGGTCCTGTATGCTAATCTTCACAAACACTCTAACATGCCATATCCAAACTCGAAACAAACTGGACATGAGACTCAAAATATTATGGATCAGGAGGCGAGCGCAGTGGAATGCCAAGCTTTGTAATTCGTGGTGTTGTTTGGTTTTGCTACTTTCCATGAGTGACCGCTGATCATCAGGCGAATGACATGCTCGTCCAACTATTCATCACAATAAAAAATAATATGTAATTAATATTATTTATAGATGCTTAAATTATTCGATACTAATTCATTCTGGATTGTTTCTCGAAAATACAGTCATGGTTCATTTCATTCATAAAATTTGTGTAATTAAGTTCTTAATTCATATTAAACCTGTTTTGCTGTTGTGATTCATCGATTACTGTTAAGAAGCAAGATTTTCCTTGTTAGTCACTTGTTATGTAATTTATAGCCGGAAATCGTATTCATATATTAACATACTTATTGACACAATAACTGAGTAAAGGGTAGCTAAGTTGAGGAACGGCTTGAATGCTAAACTGACATGGGTTCATATCTAATTCACTTTTTGCAATTTTGAAGTTATGAAAATCGATATAGCGGGTTCGGTAGACGAATATGTCTATACCAATTTATTTTACGTATAGGTACACTTTTGTACTTTAAATTTTATTACTTTGATTATCTACTCGGTACAATACCTATATGTATTGATCGTATATTGATTCATAGTTTGACAGTTACTTCGATCGGTATATAGTTCAAAAGCAGAAAATTTGGAATATATTTTATTAAAGCTACTAAGCTTGTAAATGCTGATTTACAGTCTAAAAACACTTATTCCAATATTCCTAGCCAAAGCTTAAAACATTTGATAACCCTACAATAATCATATCGTGCATATTCATGAGTTATCGACACGACGCGAGTAAGAATTCATTTTGTCGTAAATAGATAGTCATTTGTCGTAATTAGTCACACATTATCGTAAGGTCATGGCCTTGGGTGAAGAATGTGCTTTGTTGCATACGTAATACGTAATATGTGTTGTTGTTTTTTTTATGTAACTGTTTACGTTTACCATTATTACTGATGGTCTCTCTTATGTGAGAGGCCGGCCGGGTAGGTACCATCGTAATATCTATTTGTCCAGTCAAACAACAGTATAAATGCAATGTTGTGTTCCGGTTTAAGGATATTGTAGCCAAAATAAGTACTAGACATAATGAGACCTAACGTCTTATAACAGAAGATGGTGAGCGCAGAGAAATGCCGAGCATTGTTATGATATTCGTGGTTTTTGGTTTTGCTACTGTCCATGAGCGGTCGTATCTGTTACCATCAGGCGAACGGTATGCGTGTCTCGTAATTTACTGCTACAAAAAAACATTAGTTTTGTAAAAAGGCAGGCCTCTTCTAAAACGTAATTTTGGAGATCCATGGAAGGGGCTAATGTATTTTAAGTAATGTATGTATGTGGCCTAACCACTCTCAATTGTACTCTTGATTATAGAGGGGTCCCGTGCCCTGTAGTGGGAGGTATATGGGCTTATACAGTACATTTTAGGTAACTTTCTTGATAACTTTTGCATTATGTATAAATATTATATGCCACCTAGGCGACAGTAAAATCAAAAACTAACATTTTCTATTAGTATATAAGTTTGCATCTCGTGTAAATATGATAGGAAAATAGCAAAACTACTGACCATAAAAGTATCATTCAATTATGCTACATAAAAAGTTGGGGTAAATTCTGAACTTTAAAATAAACGTATTTTAACGATAACATTAAAACATACGCAATCGTGTTTTGGAATTATTTAAACTAATAAACCGGAAAATAACAATATATTTTGTAATAAAATATATATTTATTTTCTACTTATGCCTATAAAATAATAATGGTAAAATGTTATAGTCATAAGTACAAAATACAATTATTATGTGTAATATAATATTTTTTGAATTTATTGGTTGTATTGATACTATTTATTTATAAAGCCGTAAAACCACAGGGAAAAATAAATAACTATGAACATAAATAACAACCTTTGTATTTGTCAAAGGACTTCCCAACAAATTATTACATCGTACTTACCTAATGGTATTATTTAAATACATTATTTTCTCTTTCACACTTTCACAAATAATGACACCAATTTTCTTAGAAAATCGCTGCACAGCTTGTGCCGATTGATTAGCAGACGTACGAATTTAATCTATTATAATTTATAGCCAAAGAAATCCAAACAGGAGTAATTTGTCGCACTTTTATACAAGCCAATTTAAAGTTGTAATTTAATATATTAATTTAATGATTGTGAATACTTATTCAAATTATCCTTGCTATAAAAAGACGGATTTTTGACAAAAATTGTCCTAGGTTCACAGCAGAAATTCACTTGCATTACACGTGCAGTTTGCTCCTTATAAAACCACATTGTAGCACTAGTTTTATAAAAATGCATCAGGGGCACAAACATTGTCTTGCCTCTAGGGATTAACACTTTCATTTGGACTAAGTGCCTGTCGACTAGAGCTGCTTTACATATGCCACGAGTAAGGTTGCTTTAATTTTTAAAAAATATTCCCCATGAATTATATATTTCTTTAGACTCTTTCCCCATTATTCATAAGAGACCGCTAATCAATCATATAACCGTGAATTAGTTTATCATGTTAAGAGAATATAAAACATCCAGTAAGTTTCGCTATTCATAATGGTGTTTTATTTATATACATTTCTACAAAGTAAAAAAAAAAAGGTTCGAATCGTGATTTCATTTATTTGAAAGTAATATCAAACGTCCAGCTGAATGAAACCCGCTATTTTTTTGCTTAAAATTTTGCTTAAACAAAGGTCTCTGCCATTTTATTGGTAATGAGCTGTTAATAAGTGTTTTTGACATTCATGAATAAAGTTTTTTAGTCAGCTCATGTTAACGGCATTTAAAAACTGCTTTAAGTCCTTATGAATAAGGGGTATATTTAGGTGACTAATATGGAATAGATTTCGAAACTATTCAGTCCTTTTTTACAAATGAAACTTATGTTAATATATTATTATATTTATTTTTTTCAAAACTATTCTGTCTATTTTTCCACGAATGCTACCCTTGTAAGCACGAGTCTCCGAGACACCGTATTGTTCTCGTTTAACAATGATTGATAGAGGTCCTCAGTCTATATCCCCCAAAATCCTACGAGTTACTGACCAGCTTAGCAGTTATAATTTACAGTATATATTAAAGGAAAGCCAGCGAATTTGATCCACCCCTTAAGAAAAATGTTTTTTATTATTTGTTTCTTAATAAAACGGCAGACATAACTTAATTGTGAACAAGTCCTTTTATACTATGTGAATGGTATTTAATTGTATTTATTCTGCAGACTGTACGTACATTAGTTGAAATTAGCTAATGGTTTCAATAGTGGTTTCGATGACGTCAATGCGGATTAATTGTACCTTTCAGCTGTGCCGTCTCAGTAATTATAATTCAGATACACAAATTGCTTTAAATTAGTAATTGTTCGGATATTAGGAATTATTAATTGCTTACAACAGCCTCCATAGCGCAGTTGGTTAGGCGCCGCCTGTGAAGCGAGAGTGCACGGGTTCGATTCCCGTACCGAAACAAAGTTTGTGTGATCCACAGGTATTCGTTTCTCGTAGTTTTTGGTGTCTACAACACAAGACTATCTTAGTATATAGTCAAGGCTATGTATTTCACTGTTGGGCGTTTTTTTAATAGTTTAATTGAGAGATGAATCATCGACGTTGGTCATCATAATGATTGGCATTTAAATAGAATATACGCAGAATAAATCCAAAATTAGAAATAATTTGGCCGTCACTATTGTGTCTGGTGGTTGATAATTGCTGTCCAGGCGTATTCGACGATCCTAGAGCCTAGTGCCGGTCAGTACCGAGACCACACAGGATTATCTCTAGCCATTCAAGAATGCCCGGCTTGTACCACCAATCCTCTTTGGTTTCTTATTTCAGGAAATATACATAGGATTAATGTTCAGTAATTTCTGCTGCTATATGCTAGACTGAAGATAGTGTTTGTTGGTGTAACCACGTGGTGAATTTCAGTATATATTTCTTTTTCTTTTTTTCATAATACTCCGGTATATTTTACTCGACATCTAAGTAGTTACATCCGTATTAATGTGACGCGTAAAAAACTATTACTCATGTATGTATTGTAATTAACATACCTGTAAGTATACTCCTATGTATATGTTCAATAAACTATACAAAAACTTAGTATGATTCACTATAGACGTCACATTTGCTAATACGAATACCGAAACGAGTTATAAATTTTAAATAACAAATAGGCGCGATATTTATGCAACATGCAGTTTACTTGCAATGTTTTTTTCGTTTGGGTTTTACAAGGATAATAAAAGATTGACAGAACCAAATTAATTGTTTAATGTATGCTTAAGCTTAGCCTTAAGCTTTTACTTCCAGGAAAGAGATTAATTTTATTTTAAGTCGGAAAACTGTACAAGAATTTTGAAGGTTTCTTGGATTTGCAAATAAAGAGGAAATAAATATTTAAAAATAATTGCTTTCGTTTTCTATCTTTTGTACCAAAAAATAAATACCAGAATAGAAGCAAAATAAAAAAAATATTTCGTGTAATTATTAGAAATTATTAATATTTCTGTAGATATAAAGGACTTCATTTTACTGGTGGTAGGTCTCTCATATGTGAGAGGTCATCTGGGTAGGTACCACCGCAATGTCTATTTCTCTCGTGAAACAACACTGCGTAAATGCACTGTTGTGTTTCGGATTGAAGGACATTGTAGCCAGAGTAACTACTGGACATATTGAGACTTAACATCTTATGTCTCAGGATGGCGAGCGCAGTGGTATGTTGCTACTGTTTATGAGCAGTCGTATCGCTTACCATCAGGCGAACGGCTTGCTCGTCTCGTCATTCATTGCAATAAAAAAAAAACTTATCATGATATTATTAAGTATTGTACCAGGATTTTCTGTCAGTTATTCCAGTAAAGAAAAAAAAATACTCTTGGATGCTAATTTTAAAACCACTAAGCATAAAAATAATTAAGGCACCTAAAAAAAGCGTGAATCAAAACGTCCGGGCAGTTAATGGTCCGTTTAACTACCGAATTATATATTATATTAGGAGTACAAATAAGTTCCCGCCGTTTTAATGTAAATGGCGCGGCACGGAGTGTCCGTTAGTTTTCTCAGATAATAATCGGCTTAAAAGATAGTTTGGACATTCAAGAACAACATAACCTATTAATATAATTGATTTCATATTGGTAAACTATACTTTTTATTAGTTGAAAATGTCGAAATTTGAGCCAAGTAAGCGTCATTTGCGGGAAATATTAGTTTACTTCTTCAATTTATAGAAATCTGCTGCTGAGGCGCATAGATTGCTCGTAGAAGCATATGGTGAGGGTGCTTTGAGTGAGAGAACGTGTCGTGAGTGGTTTCAAAAGTTTAAAAACGGTGATTTCGACGTAGAAAACAAAGATCGCAGTGGAAGGCCAAAAATTTACGAGGATGCAGAATTGAAGGAATTATTGGAGGAAGATTCATCTCAAACACAAAAAGAACTTGCTTTAACATTAGAAGTCACTCAGCAAGCAGTCTCACATCGTTTAAAATCATTAGGAATGATTCATAAACAAGGAAATTGGGTCCCGTACGAATTAAAGCCGAGAGATATTGAAAGCCGATTATGCTTAAGTGAAATACTGCTAAATAGACATAAAAAAAAGGGTTTTTTACATCGTATCGTAACTGGTGATGAGAAGTGGATATATTATGACAATCCAAAAAGAAGAAAATCATGGGGATTACCTGGCCACGCGTCAACATCAACACCAAAACCGAGTATTCACGGAAATAAACTTATGCTGTGTATTTGGTGGGATCAGCTAGGTGTAGTGTATTATGAGTTGCTTAATCCGAGCGAAACAATTACTGGAGCCCTCTATCGAACACAATTGATAAGATTGAGCCGAGCTCTGAAGGAAAAACGCCCTCAATACTATTCTAGACACGACAAAATTATTCTCCTGCATGACAATGCTCGTCCACATGTTGCGGCTCCCGTGAAAAAGTATTTGGAAACGCTTGATTGGGAAGTGTTACCCTACCCGCCGTATTCACCAGACATGGCGCCGTCCGATTATCACCTGTTCCGGTCCGTGGCACATGCTCTGTCGGCGCAGCGGTTCACATCTTATGAGGATACCAAAAATTGGGTTGATTCGTGGATAGCCTCAAAAGACAAGGAGTTCTTCAGACGTGGGATTCGAATGCTGCCTGAGATATGGGAAAAGTGGTTGCAAGTGATGGGCAATATTTTAAATAAATTTATATTACTGTTCTTCTATAATAAATATTTAATTTTTGATAAAAAACGGCGGAAACTTATTTGTACTCCTAATACTAATTTCTTTTGATTCAAGGAAGCCTTTGAAAACAGGACGTCCTGCATTCGTTGTTACAAGAAATCTAAAATTATATTAAATAGCTTTTTTATAATTTGTATCGTGGTTTAATAATAAAGCTGTGATATACTAAGAATTCGTCAATGGATCTGGAGCGAACATAAATACGAATATTGACAAAGTTATTGGTTCTATGAACTGCGATTTTCTTCGGAGAGGGATAATTCAGAATATCATTCTAGTGAAGAGAATTAAATTGTAAAAAGAAGGGCTGCATGTTCCATCTTCGCACCATAACAAATCTTTACTAATATTATAAAGAGGAAATATTTGATAGTTTGTTTGTTTATATAATAGGCCCTGAATGTCGAATAAAAATATTTATTTGAGTTTAGGTGTAAGAAGCAGAAAGACTGAAAACTGACTGACTGAACTGACTGGCAGAAAGGACTCTCCTAGTCTTTAATACCCGCGACATAATTATAATCACATTAAAACGCAAAATACCAGCGTCATTATTATTGATAGCAATACATAACCATGACCTCACCAATTCTTGTGTTTCACTATCAGAAACTTCACCAAATACTTTTTTGATTTCACGATATCAGATACGAAAGAAATCTTTTGCAACACAAAAATCTATCAGCCTTGGGAATACAACTCTGATTCATATTTTAAAGGCAGTCCCTTTAACAACTAAGTAAGCGAGCTGTACCTATACTATATCAAATCAATTATTGTTTTAATTACAATTCTTTTATCGTGTAAAATTGATCATTTATTGTTTGAACAGGTGTTACTTCCACTTAATACAAGTGTTTGGAAAACCAATTAAAATCAAAATTGTGAATAAGTGATAATCCAACTAAACTAAAAGGTACCGTTTGACGTTTCATAATTTTAAACTTTGCACAAGCGTTTAGATAGTTCCAATAACAATTTCTGTAAAACCACAATTTCATAGTTGTGTGGCTTACGCCTGTGCAAAGTTTCACTTGAAAAATATTTAACGTCAAACGTCACCTATTAGTTTAGTTGGTTTGTAGTTGAACTAATTTGACTACTAAGCCGATGGACTCAGATTAATATCAGAGGTCTTACTACCGAATTATCGATTTTATGTGTGTATTCATAATAAATTCATATTTATCATTACATCACTCTATGCGCCTATTTTTTTTTCTCTCTGCACCATGCAAAGATCGACTGGCAGATAATGCCTATAGCATTAAATCCACTTAGAACCTATAAAAAGAACAATGTATTAAAATGTATTAACAGTAAATATAGAGATTGTAATTTTTTATCTTCTGGATATTTTTAGGGTGAGTGAAGCGTGATATTTACCAAATCGGATTAAACTGGTGAAGAGGATTAGACATTGGTCAAACCCTTTTATAATCCTATTGAAGACCAGTGTTTAACATTAAAACATATATCTCACATTTTCTCATGATCATAGCATCATAACTATATAACTTAGAAGAATAATTTAACAGGTATAAGTAAGTAAGTACGTTATAGCCCTAAGCCGAGTCCCCATATATGACCTAAATTTTAGCCTAAATTGGGTTCTTGTTGTGCCATATTTTGAAATTATCCGCAGATATAGTATCTTTTAATGTGGTAAATAAAATTGCATAGTTATAGCTTTATTCATAGACAGTTTAAAACCTATTTTAATCGATGTTTTGTCCCTTTCGAACGAGTTTTGAATGCAGGTTCGGTGAGGAATACAAAATATTCGATAACTGAAATCGTTTTAAAACTGTCCATGAATAAGGCTGTTTACGTCTGTGTAGGAATAGAAACACATAGAAGCTTTTTTTTAAAAAGTCAACTGCATGTGTCATTTAAACAACGGTATAATATGTAAGCCATCTGTTTACACCGGCAGTTTTTTTTACTTATACTTTCTACAATAACATCACATTCTTTCCGAGAATATTTTACCAAAAGACTTCTGGAAACGCAAAAATTAACACGCACTTTGTTATGAAAGAAATATAAAATGACGGTATTTATAATAGCACTTACCAGTTGCCTTGACAATCCAATAAAAACTTTAATCAGACGGTTCACCGCCAACCAAATAATATTTTAATTGTTTAATGACACTCAACAAAATGAAGTAGAAAATTGTCACAGACGCAATCCTAACGATATATTGTGTATTTGACATTAGACACCACTGAACAACACGGTTCCACGGAATTCTAATTTTAAAACTTAATTTCAATATTAAAATATTATTCCCGCCAAATTATGAAGAGCAAATGCGTGCACTCCCCTCGATCGAATATTTCACACTGACAATAAAACTGGCACTGTATACAGTATAGTGCGCGCACGCATTCAATAAAAAATACAACTACGAAATATTTCAAGCGATATTGTATCTTAATTATACATCAACAAGACTTATATTGCCATGCAAATAAATATAAGTTAAGCAAGGGTGTGACTCATTCATTTGTCCACAGCTGGTCGCGTCATTCATAAGCTCGCCTCGCAACCTGATTTCGACACTATGACGTCACTGTAAAGAGCATGTTCGCATAAATTTAACAGCTACCTGTATTTCGGAAACATAAATGGTTTTGTTCCTTTTTTGAATATTTAAGCTAAAATTAGTAGATTCATTCCATGTGCGTCGGTCTAAAATTGGTTGTCGGTGTAAAACTCAATGTTCGTATTTTATATTGTATTATTTTTGCTTTTTATAAAGGAACCTGGTAACAAATTTATATTAACCATTATATATATGTATGTATTTATTATCTATTTAGTGCTAATTGAATATGTAAAGACATTTAATGTAATCGTTTTACTAGAAATGTACCTTTACGTAAAATAATAAGACAGGTATTTTAACTAGTGTGGAAATTGCAAATAAAAATACACAGATATATATTAATGTAATTTTGTACTAAAACTAATGTTTATGTGAATTCCATTAACTTCCTAGGCTCAAATAATTTAATAGAACCGTTTTAATGTCGTTTTATCATTCGTTAACTTTATTTGGACAAACGTATATTAAATAATTTTGACTTTCTGTTTACAAAATGTTATAGACGTTACTACAAAACATTCGCTACCAATAAGAAAAGTATTTTAAATTATTAAATTACACGTCACATCAAGAAAAATACGAACCAAATTTTGAAACAAATGAAAGTATGAATAACATACAATATATTCAATAGATTACTTACATGTGAAATCAATCTCTAAGAAATGCATGTGCCCTCTGAATAAAATCTAGAGAGTACTTTTACATTTATAGAAATCGCAACAAAAATTAAAATAACAAGTCTATTTTTTATTTTAATAAATTTCTCTAAAATAAGGTAATCATTTTGTGATTTATGCTAAAACAAGAAAGTAAATTCCGAGAACCGCATTATTTTGGGTATGTTTTTTTTTAATTGAAAGTAATTCAATACTTTCTATTCACATTTTGAACTTATTCTGATTAAAAAGAAAAGAAATAACGATAGTTCTCGTCAATCAAATTCAGATACAAAGTTGATTTAACACGACTAGCCTTACAAAAAATTCGGCAGACCAACAGACTTATTTAATAGTATAGTCTAAGCCTTAGACCGAGGCAGTCTATATCTTAGACTCTAAGGTATAATCTGCCTCGTTGGCGTACTTATACTACGGTACGGTTACAAAGCTGAGGTTTTGAGTTCGAATCCTGGGTCAGGCAACGTTATATTTTTCTATTAATTATCAGCCTGGAGTCAGAAGTCGTGTTCGATATGGCGATAGGCTCGCCCTCTATCACATCGTGGGACGGAACATACAAGGTGAAATGTGGGCGTCCTGGCACCACGGCCTTCCCCTTCTGGGAAAAAGGCGTGGGCGTATATACCGGGTATATCAAGACTGCTGCCGAAAACGAAGCCGGGTGGTAGTTTTTGTGGTTACAAACACAATGTAAATAAAAATTTAGCAAAGAAACGCGACAATTTTTTAAATTATTTTTTAAACATCGTCAAGTTTGGGTGGTAAATCCATAGTTAATGCTAAAATAATAATTTAAAGCCTATCGTACCCTAGCGTCTTTTAAAATAAAAGAGTGTACACTGTTATTTAAGAAAAAAACTATGTATTTACCACCCTAATAAGACTATAGAAAAAAAAAAAGAGATGCGTACATAATGGTTTCTTAGATTTACGCGAATGTTACACATTGAAATAAGACTATTATTTACGGATTTTATCGCGGATTTAGTTTAATGTTTACATTTTTTGAATTCTCGACGTTTCGATCACTTTACAGCTTTCGTGGTCACGGGGCGGACTCAGTCCGGTCACAGTCCGTCCGTCAGTTACACTGTAAAGTGATCGAAACGTCGGGAATTCAAAAAATGTAAAAATTAAACTAAATCCGCGATAAAATCCGTAAATAATAATCTTATTTCAAGATGCGTACATTTTATTTTACAAACATTAGTTGCATTGTGTCAGAAGTCACTAAAACTACCACCTGGCTTTGTTTTCGGTAGCAGTCTTGATAAAGCCTGTATACAGAGCACAAAGAAAGAAAGTTTAATACCAAAACTCTAAAGTAATAGATAGTATACAGGTCGCTTATAAGTTTCCCACGCCCAAAACGCTTTTATATATTTTTCTCGCTCTCTCTATTTATTGGATATGTTAATACTACTAACTTAGGAGTGTAAATGCTTGTTTTTAATATTATGAAAACATATCTCTTATAATTCGTTATATCTATATATTTTTTTATTTTATTTACTAAAATGGTAGAGCCATGCTATCGCCGGAAACTCATATATGTTCATCTATTGTTGATATTTATGAGCGGCAGACTCTTTTTCTATGAAGCAAAATATCACTTACTATCAGGTGATCTGCGCGCTGAATTTCCCGACCTGTGGCATAAAAAAATTTAGTTACTTTCGTCACACAAAAATAGCTTTTAGATGCTTTGTACCACGAAATTTAATTTGTCAGAAGTCAAAAGATATCATAGGAAGTCTGAGAAGGTTGGAAGTCGTCGAAGGAGGCCACATCATGTCGTAGAAAGTCACTGGATGAAGGCTGCCTACAACAGGATAATCTTGAAGAAAGCCTGTATTTACTATTAAACATCATGCGGCTGATAATGATGATGCATACCTACACAAATACAAATGTTTATTAGCATCGATTGTATGTTAACATCTACACATCTCCTAATTATTTAATGGTTATGAATTAGATCTTCATACAAAAACCCTTCGCCAAAGAATTTCGACCAATTACAAAGTAGCTATTATATCAAGATATGTAAACCCTCATTAAAATAATGTTTTGTTCAACCTGTACGATTCTCACGATCGTTAAGGATCGCTTAATGGCCGAATTAGACCTTAAAATATAATAATTATTCTCATTAGCGTAAAATTTCATTTTATTACGCGAATAAAACACGTATTACAAGTGTAAGTAGTCGTACTTGGGGCGGGTATTAATTAATTCGCGGTACTAATGCCAGTGTCGTTAGTAGAACAAGAAAATGGAAGTCTTTGTTATGTTAGGGATTTTTAATAGGGAAAGGCTTATGTGAATGTCGACTGTCATTTACCTAAATACTAATATGTCTTTATGGTCGGTAGAGAAAGCTTTTCGATCTGACATCAAGACTTTAAATTCCATTAGTCTCGTTGGAGGATTTTTTCAGAATTGTGGGGCCCTACTATATTCATCCGAAACGAAGTTCGAAACTTCGGACGATCGAAGTTTTTATACGATACGAATGTACACTATTATGCTGAAAATTATTTATTAAAGATACCGAGTGAGAGATTTTCGGGTTAATGTTCAATAACAACAAATTGTACTAGCATTGCATATTATCTGTAAAAGCCGCTAGATCTGATATCTTGAATTCGTGACCAAACGCTGTTAATTGCTTCATTTTGGCTTCCCAACCAATCTAAAACAAATTTATTCATAGCGCGACGAAATTTGTAATATAAAAACAGTCAAATCTGATTTTAAGGAAACAATAGTTTGAAATTACCGATTTAAGGATGCGTGTGTTGAATTTTAATGAATGTTTGAAACGTATAAAATGACCTAAGTAAAGTACGAATGTTCTTTTTATGATTGTACGTTGATATATACAGGGTATATCAAGACTGCTACCGAAAACGAAGCCGGGTGGTAGTTTAAGCGACTTCAAACACACTGCAACAGAAAAAGTTGCAAATAAAAGCGACAATTTTTTTTTTGTAATTTTTTTCCTATGTCCATATTTGGGTGATAAATACATTTTTTCCTAAAATAATTGTGTATACCCTTTTATTTATAAATAATCTAAGGTATAGAGGAGTTTAAATTATTATTTTAGCAAAAACTATGGATTTACCACCCAAAAATGAGGATATTTAAAAAATCATAAAAAATAATTGACGCGTTTCTATGCGAAATTTTTAGTTGCATTGTGTTTGTAGTCACTAAAACTACCACTTGGCTTCGTTTTCGGTAGCAGTCTTGAGATACCCAGTATTATGTACCTATATAATGTTTCATTATTTTTAGATTTAAATAAAAACCAGATGTATTTACTTCATTTCTTATTGTATTATGTGCGATAAATAAATATTGCACACGACACGCGTCTCGCCTTTCGTTTGAGGAGTTTTCTCAACAAATTACTTCTTAATGAGTTACGTAAAATGGATCACGAGACTTCTGTCACACTTGATTTACAAGTACTTATTATTATGTCAGTTGACAATGCAATGAAAATAATTTTTTTTTTAATAATACGTGAGAATGGTAAGTTTGATGATCAAAATAAAAATAATATGATACTCAACATACGCTATCAAGCAAAAAATCATTTTTACTTTTATAACATGGAAATTCATAAAAAAATATATTAATCAATAGTCAAATAAATCTCAGCCTAAGACATTATTTTATTTGTTATGTTATTGCTCTTATATAATATCCGATATACATTTTATATTAAGGCATGTCCGTCTCGACATCAATGATAAAAAAACAGGTTTTCGAGATATAATATTTAAGTTTTTTTTGTTTCATTTATTATATTTGTTATACTATACATATTCTTTAGTAAAACAGAAAATAATAAAAACCTTTTAAGTATAAGTCCAATATACGCTATTTTTCACCGTAGCAATCGCGAGTTCGACTCGCACTTGACCGATTTTTATTTTTACTATACATGTAAAGAGCTCTTATCCCAGTCCAGACAATCATTTTTTACTCCTTGTTGGGTGTAGAACGTGAGCACTCTCGTTGAAAAGATGGCTTTATACGAGACATAATGAAAATAGGATTAGCGAGCGTCATAACATCACCACAATGGATGTAAACGCTCCTTTATGAGTAAACAGAATAGTGGGTGTATTTTCTTCACTTGCAAAAAAATATTTTAATACATGAAGGTAGGATATTTTTCTGCCTTGATACCGTAAAACGTACATGGTGGCCTATCACGACTATCACGACTGTCAAGATGTTCACGGTGGCCACGGGTTCAAAATACAAGGCACACCTCCGACTTTTCCGAATCATGTGTGTATTTATAATCACCACGCACTTTAACGGGGAAAGAAAAAATGAATGCCACGGAAACATATATTTTTTTGGGATAAAGGTTAGCCTTTATATTAATTCAAGGTGTTACCTATCCCTATACCAAATTTCATTAAAATCAGTTTGTTAGTTCTTGAGTGAAAGAGTATCAAAGATACAAACATTCACTTTTACAATATCAGTAAAAATAAACAGAAGTATAACGATGTCAATTTGAAGTTGTTTAAATTATAATTCACAATTCCTCGAAGAAACACTGATCTTTAAAATATTCATCTGCCTCCGAGAAGCTCTCAACAATCCTTCAGTGCTACCAAACCAACTTTCTGCACCCTTCATGGTCTTATCTCGCCGAAAACTTCAGCCGAGTGCTATAAATCTCGAGCAAGGTATCCGATTCATTGTACCAAGCTCACACATATATGCTTAAACAAAGCAATTTACGTGGAAATGGTAGTTGATAGTTCGCAACTTATGTGAAAGTTAGTATTTGGTTTTGAGGAAAGACGTTGTGAATTCAGAGAATCTCGTTTCGCCTGTCGTTTTAGCTTGATTATTTTAAAATCTTACATATCTACACTATCTACTAACTTTATTATAATATGCTTCGAAGAGGTTATTACTGTAGATGCTGTGAATTTGTAATATAAACGAATTTTGGTCATAAATCAATAAGAGGCCCCAAGAGACGTTCTTTACGTGCCACTGTTGCTCCCAGCTTTAAAGAATTGCAATGGTGCGTAAGTAAGCGGGATGGTCTCACATGTAACTACGAAAATTCAAAGATATGAACACTCGTATTGAACCTAATACCTTTGTTTTCATATTCCTTTGCGCTGCCAAGCCAACAAGGCTTACATTCACAAGTCACAAACACCCAAAATTATTGTTTGAGATTCTCATTGTGTTTTTACCCACGCAAGCCGACAAATGGCCGTAATTCATCCAAACACAGGGCATCGTAACTCCGGTCATTAAAACGCCATTTTCTTTCCCCATAAAGGATACGGGAACAATAATTTTTGGAGACGTGTTATCGTGTCCTATTTAATCATGGAATTCTGCAAACAAAACGTCAAGGGTCGTTTGGAAGAGGTTAAAAATCCCAAGCGGAATTCTCTTATTTGTGAAAAGGCTCCTGCAGGCGCGGACCCAAGGGCTATGACCCCTAATGAAATTTCGGTTAAGGTATTCGATTTGTACGTTTTCATTCCCGTGATAAAAAAGTGATAGAAATCGGATCAGAAAATTAGTGATTGTAATCGGAATAATATCAGTAGCAACTAGCAAGTTAGAACTAGTTTGCAGCTAAGTCGAAGTTGTACAAAAAACAAAGAAAAACAAAAAAAAATCATTTGCTGATATTCTGCAATTTAAAAAAATATGTACATGTTACTAGACACCCTTTGACGGTATTAACAATATGTATTAAATATAAAGTGCGTGGTGGCCTGTTGGTAAACGGACTAGACGCGGCTGCCAACATGTTCACGGTGGTCGCGGGTTCGAATCCCAGGGCACACCTCTGACTTTTCGGAGTCATGTGTGTATTGATTGTCAATCACCACGCACTAAAACGGTGAAGGAAAACATCGTGAGAAAACCTGCATACCATAGGGATTCATAAGAATTTCTTCTATGGTATGTAAGTCCGCCAACCCGCACTAGGCCAGCGTGGTGGACTATATGGCCTAACCACTCTCAATCGTATTCTCGATTGTAGAGTAGGCCCGTGCTCTGCAGTGGGACGTATATGGGCTGATACGAAGTAAAATATAAAAGCAAAGGCTTTTTTATTTTAATTTTTAAAGCAAATTGTTATTGAGGACGCTAAAGAAAGGGACGAGATTAAACAAAAAGCCGGAATATGAAAATTGCCAGGATAATGCCCGGTAGAAAGAAGAAAAATATTTTCTACTCTTTCGAAACAACACTGGCGTGAAACAAACGGTTGTATTCTGCAGTGCCAACGAATTTTATTATGTGTAAATCCATTTGTCAATACACTGCATAAAGGCTTTGTTAATGAAAACACACATGTGAGTTAGTTTTAATTTGATGTAATTATCAGTATGAATGAAATACACCTAGGATTAAATAAAAAAAACAATTAATGATTTTGTTTACACCTATTTTCAACTGGATGGATGGATGACACCGTTAGGTTTAACGGTAGATGAGAAAAGCACAGGATCGGGAGAAGTGGTATCATGGAGAAAAGGGCTTTGTCCAGCAGTGGATTAATGTGGGCTGAATTATGATGATGATGATGAACTATAATCTGGTTCCTAGCAGTTGCTGCAGTAATCCTTGGGTCAAGCGTCGCTCAAAACGTTGACTATAAATAATTTATAATATATACACTGTAGTGGTTGCACATGTATGCACATTAGCACTTAATTCACGATTTACCAAAGATTTCAATATTCTCGTAATTATTGGGAGTTACTAATTGAAATTGACACTTCGAAACGCCATCATCGTAAATTTAAATTACTGTTATAATTAAGAGTATTTGCGAATTGCGATAATTTGGTTAATTATAGAAAACACGTCACTACGATTTATGAGTAGAGGACCACCACAAGGACCACATTCCTTGAAATATGTTGGACCAATATTAATTCGTATCAATGATTTTGGGATAATCTGATGAATTTTATACGCTTAGTAATTTGCGGTTCTACATATAGATATTTGAATCTGAAAATAATGTGACCATTTGAATTGTAAGTTTGAGGTAATAAACCAAATATTGCTATATATTTTGGTTTATCTATTAAAGTCAGTTTATTTATTCCACTGTTGTTAATGATGAATAGGTTAGTTTAATGCTTGTTCTGGGACAAGTGTTTGACATATAAAGTAACATGTAGCCGAAGAAATTAGATTCCAATAATATAAGTGACTAATATCAAATATTATATAATTACGTATATTAACATCGAAATATCGTATATCAATACGTTAGAAAGAATTTCAAACTAGATACATACCAAACCTTAACTAATAGTTTATAAAGCATTTTTAATGCTTTAAATACTGTACATAGTAACTTCTAGACTCTAGTGGTGTATGGGTCATACATTCTGATAATATTATCCAATAATATATCATCAAGAGTAAAGATTGGTTGAGGGAAAATAGTCGCAACAATTTAATACATAAGTAAGAGATAAAACGTCAGCGTTTTTACACAGCTCAAAACAATGAAAAATTCTCAATTAGCATCTGAACATCATAAATAATAAAAATACAAAATAAATCATATTATTTTCATTCAAAAATTAAAAACGCTGACTGACCGTCTGCCAGTTGTTTACGTATAGTAAAAGTTTTTCTGACCGTATATTTTGTAAACAATGCAAAACATAATTAGATGAATGGTATACGACGGGAATAAAAGTTTACAACCGAAAATGCAGCATTATTATACAGTTTATGTGGCCTTAAAATGCTATTAGTGGACGTGAATTTGAATTATGGCGGACAAGAAAACATTTCAGACGAATTGGTATTTAATTTTAACGCTTTCTTGATGTATTTCGTCTAGTGGATATTAAATGGCAAATTCGGGATCATAATGGAATTTAGAAATTTAATTTTTAGGGTTCTGTTTTATATAAAGTGCTTTGGGGTAACACCGTAATGCAAGGATGAAAGGGTTAAGAACGTATACTACTATATTTTATATAAGTTTACGTTCTTATCTCTTTCGCACCTTACTCAACATTCCCAGTAACTCTTACCGCAATTGTAGATTGTGTAGCATCAATAATATTTGTATACATCCATATATTAGCCAAAGAAAGTCCACTGCTGAACATAGGTCTCTGCCAATGATTTCCACAGCAACCTGCAATTGGAGGCAGCCCGCGCCCTTTCGCGACCTTTACTAGATTGTCTGACCATTTTGTGGGTGGACGTACTATGCTGCGCTTTCCGTTACGTGGCCTCCATTCAGGAAATATTTGGCCCCATCGGCCATCAGTTCTCCGCGCTATGTGCCCCGCCCATTGCCACTTCAACTTACTAATTCTGCCACTGCTGGTAACTTCCCTTTTCCACAGTCTTTCACTATTGAAATAGTAAACTGCAAATAGTTAAAGTGAAAAGTAGGTAAGTTTATTCCTACGGAACCTTAAATGTAAATTTAGAGTTATCCTCGATCATTTTTATCGTTTCTCAGGGACAATGCTGACGTATCAAATGTTAACGACATACATTAGACATAAAGAAGAGAATAGAATTATAAAGGTTTTTTATTTCAACCGAAGCGTCAACCATTTTACAATTATTGAAAAGGAAAATATTAAAAACAAACAAATAGTAATACCACTCTCAATCGTACTCTCGATTGTAGAGGAGGCCCGTGCCCTGCAGTGGGACGTATATGGGCTGATACGACGAAACAAATAGTAATAAAAGTGTACCAGCGAAAGTAAAATAGAATAAGCATTACTTATTTGTAATATCTTTCTAAAAAAAATTAAGAATGAGGAATACAAGGCAAAAGTGTGTCATCTTACATAGACTTGTTTTATTTTTAGCAATTTCTGTACTACATAGTTAGATAAAATATTTTAAATTTGTATGAATTATTAGGGATCTATCATTGTATATAGAGTATATTTTCAAAACATGCGGCCATATGAAATATGATAATTATAATAGCACATATAGTAGAATAAATAGAAAACTAAATAGACGATAATAAATAGTGGCAGCAACAACTAATATCTCTAATATTTCACTAGATTCAGAAAGGTAAGGCTTATCGAAATTTTTCATTTGAATAAATACGTTCCCTCGTAACCCATCATCATTACCTTATATTTTAGACCCATCTGTCACTTTGATGTAGGCTTATACATAATAATTTATATTTTCTTGTTGCAGACCAAAACTTCGTTATTACGACCTAACATTAAAATGAAAAATTTCTAGTATTTTTTGTGAGCAGAATGTTTTATGTGAGCATATTTGTCGGATTTTTATACGAAAATATTATTTTTTATATAATAGGACGGATGACACGATTGATATGATGTGATTTATCATGGTAGATATGTGATTTCATCGTAGTTTAATGAAATAATAAATGAGATTTTATGTAGGTTATACACCTTCTAAATAAAATAACAAGAAAACACAATAGCTTCAGAACCGAAATATAATAAGATGACTGAAAAACCATGAATGAAAGCCACATACTTTTCAACATTTACTTAACATTGAAGCAGAAAATAAGCCTGAAAGATTCGCATGGGAAACAGAATTAAAAGCACAGACACAAATGAGAAAATATTACGAAAAAAAAATACAATGAAAATCTATTTAAAAGTTGAAACGGTCGTAGCAGAGCGTAGCCTGTTAGAAAACAGAGTAAAATATTTTATGGCTTACCTTTTATGGCTCGTCTTCACACAGTCTGTGGAGGCCTTGGCCCTATCAAGATACATATGACAAAGAATTAATATTTTATGAGTCCAAACACAGGATGGATATTATGTACTGATATAATTAACGTTTTATGATTTATATGAAACTTTAGAAGATGATCTGCTGTTAGCATTTTCCAGGAAAAAAAAGGATATGAAGATCCGAAAACAGAATTGAATTTCGGCAGGTGCTACAGTTGATCGTAAAAGCAGACACCAAATCTATTTCCAATATGCATGCAAGTCTTCGCTTCTCCAGTGTACACTCACGCGCAGTTCTGAATAAAATCAAGAAATTGCAATTCGCACCATGCAAGACATCAAAGAGTGTGCAAAACTTTCTGTTTACGATACAGATTTGATGTGGACTGTCCCAATCAGCCGGTTATGAGGACGAGGGAGCCAACTGTCGACATCCTCATTGCGATGCGAGGGGAGCCGCTGAGCAAATGGCGTGTAACACATCGCTTCAAGGTGACACGCGCTTCGCGGGACGAAACTGGGACACATGCTCATAGTTACTGCTAATTTGGTAGAGTAAATAAATGGCCGCAAGAGTTACGTACATAGTCCTGAGAAAAACTGTTGTTTGCCTTACCTTAGGGAGAGTACCTACTCTCTTTAAACCTCGCTTGAAGATGGACAAGTAATAGCGCTCGGGGACCACCGAAGCAAGGAGTTCGTTCTAGAGAGGTTTAAACGTGCTTTCAAGGATATACAAAAACCAGACATTTTTTTGTTAATGTTACAGAAACTAAGAATTAATTTATATATCATCATCATCATCATCTCAGCCACAGGAAGTCCACTATTGAACATAGGCCTCCCCCAAGGATCTCCACATCGACCTATTGGAAGCGGCCTGCGTCCAGCGGGTTCCTGCAGCAGCCAGGTGGTCTGTCCAACTTGTACATGGCCGTCCGACATTTTGCATTTAAATCTTCATTAGGTATTAAAAAAATGTAAAATTCAATTTTTAATCCCTTGCGTGTACACACGATCTGCTATTAGTAAAGTTAAAAATACCGGCAAATACGTAATCTATTTAGGCATGGTTCCTAAATCTGATCGGGTAAGAGTATTTTTGAAGAAAACAAACGAAAATTCCATCTAAGCCTACAATGAACTCTGTCGGAAAGGATTCTCATATCTATGCAAATTCGGGATTTGAGGCTTTTCAAGCTGAGTTAATGAATAAAATCATGGAATTTGTTCCGCATAAAAGCTAATTAGTCTGAATCTTCTGAAAATTTGGTTAAATCCAGCATGACGTTACTGGAACTTTGAAAAACGAGCCAAATTGATGTTTTGAAGTAGATTAATATGATATAGTAAAAGCATTATAACTAATGGCCCAATTAGCAAAGAACAAGAGGACTTTCCTATTAAAATTAGTATTGTTTTATATTCAGATGCAAATGTACGGATACGGAAACAATAATAATAATAATAATAACCCCCCCGGGAGGATCAACCTTGTCGTGGTGGGGGGGCTTACGGAGAGGAGGTACCTCATATTTTGATCTGAACACCTAGATCCTATTTCTGATGAAATACGCACACAACAGGCCATTAACACCTTGGCCCACCCTCTCCAAACCAATAGACCTCAACAACTCAACTATGGACCAAGTAAGTAAGAAATATAATTTACGGCCGCTACCCGGGGGTCGCCGGGGCGCATCTGGAGCCGATGCTGGGTGCCACAGTATGCGAACCATCGGCGATGAGGGGTTGAACAGGCGGGCTCCCATCGAAGAATTGACTACAGCCGAATCATCTCCACCGTCTTCACCATCATCTCTCTTCCCATCTATACCTTCGTCACCACCATCATATTTATCCGAGCCCATAATGTCATCATCATCAAATTCACCAGTCGATATATCGCTATATCCGATATCTGCGAAGCTACGTTCGTCAACAATAGCACAAGCGTCAGTGGATGTTGTGCAGGAGGCTAGTGCCGTGCAAACTGCACCCGCTACTGACAATGTGTCTGCGCGTAAAAAATGGTCTCACGACATGAACAGATACATAATGCGTACTTATCTTTTACTCACTAACATGGAAAAGTCAACACGCGGATATTTAAGTAGTCTTCATGAAAATTTCCTGCAGAAATTCCCCCAAATGAATGTGTCCCGGCAGAGAATAGGTGACCAACGCAGAGCAATCATTCGTCGAAAATTACTGTCGGATGAAGAGATTCAACAAATAAAAGCTGAAGTTGCCTCACAACTTCAACTAAATTCTGAAGAACTAGGAACATCAGATATGTCGCAGTCGCATATACCGCAACCAGAAATTCTACAGATTACACAAACTGAAAATATACAGCGAAATAAAATGAGATGGACGGATGATCTTAATGAAACACTTATCAAATGTTATTATATGGTAACAAATTTAGAATCAGACTTAACAGCATATAGATCTAATTTACGAAACAAGTTTATAGAGCACTATCCTCACTTAATCAATTTAACGGAGCAAAGATTAGCCGATCAAAGAAGATCAATAATATATAATAAATACATAACAGATAGTAAGCTGGAAGAAATACGCAACGAAGTAAGAGGTATCTTGAATAATAGAACGCCATATACAACAGATATTACAGATAGTAATATAGATTTATCACGTATACCAGAAGATCCTCTGAGTACTGAAGAAAATCAAATACCAAATCCAGTAATACAGAATGATAATATGTCTCGGTTAAACATAGATATAGGACCAAGGAATCCTATTAATAGCATATCTATCGACTTTGAAAAAATTGCACAGCGATTTCGAAATACTGTAATAGAATTTCAAAACACAGATCCCACATCCAGGCCATCCATACCAAAGCAGAAATCCTCTAAAAAACTAGCTCAAATAGTAAAACATATTAATACGCACATATTACCGGAGTATCTTACAGCTGATTCAGATTTTACGACCGTGCAGACAATTGTGTATTGTGCTGCATATACAGCAGCTGTATGTAACGGTAGTAAAATAATAGCCAATACTTCTACACATATAAAAGGAAAACCAAAGTGGCAAAAAAGATTAGAAAATAAAATACAGCGGCTCAGAAAAGATATAGGAAGAATGACACAACATATTGCAGGAAATAGAAATAGAAAACTTGTTAAACACGTAGAAAATATTAGAAATAGATACACTATACACACACAACACGAGCCACCTAATTTAACAGACGAGGAGTTTTTAGATACGCTTAAACAGAAACTTTCTTTATCAGCAAGTAGATTGACCCGGTATAAGAAATGTACGGAAAGAAAGCAACAAAATAAACAATTTATTAATAATGAGAGTAATTTTTACAGGCAATTAACACAAAATACTAAAAATACCCAAATTCGTAGTACTAACACGCCGCACCCAGATGAACTACATAGGTTTTGGTCAAATATATGGGCTAGGTCCACAGAACACAATCAAAATGCAGAGTGGCTAAACACTCATGCTCAAAATGTAACATCTGCTATGGAATTTGATAGAATACCTATTGATGTTTTTATAACTGTTCTTAAAAAAACACATAACTGGAAGGCGCCTGGTAGCGATAAAATCCAAAACTATTGGTACAAAAAATTTACACATCTTCACCCGATCTTATACAAACACATAAATGATTTCATTAAGACACCCGAATCCATCCCACACTACATTAGTACCGGTTTAACATATATGATTCCTAAAGATACAGATTCTCAAAATCCTTCCAAATACAGACCCATTACATGCCTACAGACTATCTACAAACTAATGACTGGTTGCATATCTGAATTAATTTATAAATACATTTCTGACAACAATATTTTATCAGAGGAACAAAAAGGATGCAAAAAACTAAGTAGGGGTTGTAAAGAACAACTGATAATTGACTCGGTGGCAATGAGACTGGCAGTTACAAAAAAATATAACATATCTACAATGTACATTGATTATCGAAAAGCGTTCGACTCTGTACCCCACAGTTGGCTAATATATATACTCAAAACTTATAAAATACATAATACTATAGTAAAGTTTTTAGAACAAACTATGTTGCAATGGAAAACACAATTGAGAGTAAACAATACCACACATCCAGATCCCATCCCGATCCGCAGAGGTATTTTTCAAGGTGATTCTCTTAGTCCTCTCTGGTTTTGCCTTGCGTTGAATCCCCTGTCAATATTGCTTAACCAGACACAAAGCGGCTTCACTCTCACATCAGATGATAATCATTTCAGACTTACACATTTAATGTACATGGATGATATAAAACTTTACAGTGATGATACCAACTCTTTACATAAACTTGCAGACGTCACGCAAATGTTCTCCCAGGATATAAAAATGGAATTCGGTATAGATAAATGTAAGACTTTCACAATTGCATCCGGAAAAATAGTACAAAATAGTTACACTTTAGACACAGGAGAAATTATGGAGGGATTAGATAGAAACAGCTCATATAAATATTTAGGATTTCAACAGTCTAAGCAAATACACCAAAAAGCTATTAAACTGGAATTAAGAGAAACTTTTAAACGCAGACTCAACAGTATACTAAAAACCCAACTAAACTCGCGAAATCTAACAAAATCCATTAATTCTTATGCTATTCCTGTTCTCACGTATTCTTTTGGTGTCTTAAGTTGGTCCCAGAGTAATTTGAAAAATTTACAAAGAGTAATTAATACATCCATGACTAGAAATAGAAAACATCATCCACGTTCTTGTACTGAAAGACTAACGTTGCCGAGACGGGAGGGTGGCAGAGGTCTAATAGATATTCAAAATCTTCACAATAGGCAAATCTCTTCGTTGCGACATTTTTTCCACGATAAAGCAGAGCACTGTTTACTACATAAAGCCATAGTAGATGCAGATAAAAAAATGACTCCTTTGAACCTAAGTAATAAAACCATGCAAAACACTAACGTTATTGGAAATAAAGACAAAATCGCTTCATGGGCCCAAAAGTCACTCCACGGGAGACATCGCCAAGATTTGTGCAGGTCTAATGTCGACTTCGAGGCGTCGAACGCATGGCTCACTCGCGGCGAACTCTTCCCCGAGACAGAGGGCTTCATGTTAGCGATACAGGACCAAATTATTGAAACCCGTAATTACATGAAGTATATCGTGAAATCACCAATACCCACAGATTTATGCAGACGATGTAATAGTCAATCGGAAACCATCCAACACATAACAGGTGCTTGTAAAACAATAGTCCAGACCGACTACAAATACAGACACGACCAGATAGCTAAGATAATCCACCAAAAACTTGCGCAAAAGTATAAATTAATAGCTCCGACCACACCTTCGACCCCGTACTATAAATATATTCCATTGACTATTTTAGAAAACAATACACACAAACTATATTATGATAGAGCCATCTTAACAGATAGAACAGTGCATTACAATAGACCTGATATCACAATTATTAACAAGACCGAAAAAATTGCCCATTTAGTTGATATTGCAGTTCCAAATACCCATAATCTCCAAGCAACCCTTACAGAAAAATTGTCTAAATATACCGAACTATCACATGAAATAGCCCGAATGTGGAAAATTGATAAAGTGAAAATAGTGCCTATAATTATCTCAACTACAGGAGTAATACCGAAACAGCTGCATGAATCAATAAAAACATTAGATCTTCCGTCCACTTTATACACTCAACTTCAAAAAGCAGTCATTTTAAACACTTGTAGAATTACTAGAAAATTCCTCAACACAGACCCACTCAATACGACACATTCATATAATAGAGAACAATTAAACATTGAAAGTAGTGAACTACAAAACCTAACTTCCAATTAGACTCACTTGGCCTAGGCCCGTGGGTACTAATTAAAACCGGTTTGCATGAACCGAGAAGATAAATATCTTTACCAAGAAATAATAATAATAATAATAAAACTTTATTTCAGACCATCGATCCATATTTTTACATTAAGAATATTAATTAATACTAATTTAATAACTATATAAACATTATTCATGGCTTATTACAAATTTCACCCAGTGCTTTCGAATAGGACAATCAAATCTCGCAGCAATCGCTTTCAAGATACTATTGGTACTCGTTCTCAAACGATGCAACATTGAAGCTGTTTTTTTACGCATTAATGCGTGAAAGCCGTCTGTACGACTTTCAGTGAACATATTAGAGGCACTACAGTACTTTGGTAGTCCCAACAGCATCCTGAAAGCGTTGTTGTATTGCACCCGTAGGACGTTGTAAGCTCGGCGCGTATATGACACCCACAGGCCACTAGAATAGAACGATTGACAAAAAGCTTTAAATAACGTTATTTTGACGTCAGTGGTACATCGAGAAAACCTGCGGGCAAGCATATTGCTCCTTACCGCCAACATCCTACGCTCCCTCTCTATATCGGCATCGTCCGTTAGATTATTAGTAACAATGTGACCGAGGTACTTAAAGCTATCAACAATATCTACAATTCCACCTTTAAGATGGACCGGAGGCACATGGCGTGGTTGCTGATTAGGTGGTTTAAAGACTACGATTTTACTTTTTGTGGCATTGTACCTTAAGCCATGCCTCTCCGTGTAACTCTCACATATAGATAGTAGCTTTCTTAAGCCGCTTATCGACGGACTAAGCAGCACCATGTCATCTGCATAGCTGATATTATTGAGACATATCTCATCAACATGACATCCGACATGAGCGCTGCTCAGCTCCTCGATAAGCGAGTTAATATACAAATTAAATAGCAAAGGTGAACTCAATCCACCCTGTCTCACGCCACACTGCAATCTGTATTCATCTGATAAGGTATCGATCCATCTCACATTATTTACCTGATTAGAATACCAATACTTAAGGAGACACGTGTATTCCGCCGGTACACCGGTGCTCCCTAGCTTGTCCCATAGTAACTCATAGGAGACCAGATCAAATGCTTTAGACAAGTCAAGGAAACACCCATACACCGGCGTCTTCCTCGCAGTATAATAATTGACCGTGTGTTTTAAACTAAGAATAGCACTTTCCGTTGACATCCCTGCCCTAAATCCAAATTGTGCGTCATGTATCTTAACCCATTCAAGAAGGCAACTGTTCAACAAACTGTCAAGGATTTTGGCTGTAGTGGTAGCGAGTGAGATGGGTCGGTAATTGCCGATATCAGATACATCGCCGGTCCTATTTTTTAAGATTGGAACGACTATTGTTCTCGTTAAAGCGTCCGGTAAGTAAGTATGGCCTAGACACAGGGTGAAAAGCAGAGAGAGAAGCCTCGGCAAGTGAACCCCCGCATACTTAAAGTGCTCGATACTGAGACCATAATGTTGTCATCAATTTATGAATCGACTCCAAATCAATTTGATGTTTATGTATGTTAGTCCACGCATATCTCAAAAAGTATAAGTCAGATCGCAAAAATCTTTGCATTGGACGAGGTATAATACAATTTTGAAGCTGTATAAGTTTTACTGTAGTTTTTGAGAGAGAGCACAGGTGTTCAACTCTTTTCAGTCCACGGCGCGCATACAATATTTTGACTATTTTGTTTCGGCGAACTAACCTATCCAGTCGGTCGAAACTATATTTCCCGCGTGCCGTCGACTATATTTCCCTTCCGTAGGAGAGGACATCCCGTGCCAACAATTTGAATTTGAAAGAGTAGAAAATATGTATATTTGGTTTCCTGACTCATCCCACGGGAACACTACATTTTTCGGGATAAAAAGTAGCCTATGTGTTAATCCAGGGTGTCAGCTATCACTATACCAAATTTCATCAAAATCTGTTGAGCCGTTTTTTCATGAAAGAGTAACAAACATCCATACATACATACATGCATACAAACTTTCACCTTTATAATATTAGTAAGGATTATAAAATTAACAGATAGGTAGATAGGTACAAAAGTTAACACTCAGAGCGAGTTGTATTACTTCGCAGCTCTCACCTACAGTTTATACGGCAACTAGCAAAATTGTTGAGCTTGGTGCCAGCCTCAATGTTTGAGACTAGCTATCCCCTGCGATGTTTCCCGCGTAGTACTTAGCATGATGTTATATAGCTTGTAGTATATCCGGCTGGCATTGATCTCAAAAACTTTGTTGGTATATTTGAGTAATTTAAATTTGTTAAATGATTATTATATTTAATTCTCTTTGTTTTCTCTTGAAGACGGTTTCTTAAAAAAAAAAAAAATATTTATACATTTTTTTATTTGAATCTAAAAAAGGGCGATTGAATAAAATAAATGCCTCCATCCAACACTTTGTGGGCGTGATGTACCCTGACAACCAACGGAAGAAGCTCTGCCGACCTATTAATAGCCGAATAACTGGAATAACTACCGTAGCCATGTCGTAGTAAATTGTTATTCGGCTACATGGAGCAGTAAATTGAAATTTACTACGCCGCACCTCGTAGGCTGATGACGGGCAGCGGTGTCATTATCAACAGAAAAAAGTCTGTGCTAATATTGATTTTTGAAGAGACGTACATTCAGCGATTTATTTATTTATTATTATTTCAAGTAAAGTGCAAGTTTACAGTATTTGAACCAAAACACTTACATTCTAAATTAATAAGCAAGAACATAAACACTATTAATACTATTTATAAAATTTAAACAACAAACCACATTTATATATGTCGGATGACGGATATATAAAATTCATTATGTTAATTATTTAATTATAATTATCACCACACGTTATAATTAACGGATTAACGATTTATCCGAATATCTGCGACAACTTGTTACTTTTAGAGTAACCACGCGTATGTCTATGCTTCACTGCCGACCGCTGGATCTCGAATATCTTGCCTACGGTTCGGAGGCGGTTTATATTGCAAACTATCATGCTCCCACTCTTACTCTGACTGTGGGTAGTGAAATAGAACCACAACAGGGTTTCTTTTAATAAAGTTACTTCTGCAACTACCCGTAGATTCCTTAGGGCCAATTTACAATTATTTATAATATGGGTTTTACACAAGAACATCCCGACACGGCCATACTGACGAGCACACGTCCTCGTGTGCGTGTCTATATATCATCTGAAGATAAAGAAATCATTCGTTCGTTCATCCTGACTCAGTTCACATAATTATTACTATTTTTTCAAATTGTTATATTATTTCTATGATACAGTCTGGTCCGGAAAGCATTCCCTTCAGACAACGCATACCTGGACCAGTCTATGAGACCCTTCGGGTGCCAGATTGTTCCTTCAGTTTGAAAACTGGACCGAACTGTGCTAGACCGGGATAATTCCCCTTTAGCTTAAACAAATTTCCTTTTTTTTTGCATAACTCTGCAGATCAGACTGTATTTTCTCTTCTCGTTTTTTCACAGATCTCAAAGAAACCCCTCAATAATTATAGTAATTATCAATTATCAAATTACTTCATGTGAACTGTGTCTATGAAAACACACTTACAAACTTTCAAATCTCTCCTACTAAATGCTGTTTCCAAAAAACTCTTGGTATCAATAGTAGCTTAAATGCGTGGATCGATTATTGTCATCGAGCCTAGCTTGATTCTATGTTTCGGGAGTAATAAGAGTGCACGGACACCCTGTCGTTGTTTGGACCATGAGGATATACGAAACGTCACGTAGGTAAAAACGGTTTTAAAATTACCACCGGATCCAACGCGGCCCTGTCCTGAGAAGACCCGGCGAAACAAACTCAGCGGGCTTACTTTACCACTGGAAATAACGCGACACGACCCAGCTGTGAGTAGATCCAGCGAATCAAACTCAGTGGGCTTGTTTTTGGTCCAACTACTAAGTAGGCCTTAATACATTAAGAATTGATTTTGCTGCGCCGATCCAGCAGTTCGGATCGGCGCGGCGGGGCGTGCTCTGCACCTGCCGTCTGCATTTCTTTTCATCATAGAGTCCACGAAGTTTGTCTGGAACAATGCAATATCCCTTTTTGAGATTGGTATCTGTGTACCTTTGCTTTAAGGTTGTGTTTTCTTTAAGTAATCTATATTGTTGCGCACTTCGTCATATTTTCTTAAATTTCTCTACGAATTAACGAAAGTAAAATGGCAAAACCAAATTCAAACAAAAATGGAAAGATCTCACCAATTTGAAACACTCCTGTGAAGATGCAGATGTCTTGGAACTTCCAGGGCACACAGTCACAGCTCCATGTCACAGCTCCTGATAACAATTAATGGCCTAGGCAGGCAGATGAGTTGGTGTGTCACCTGATGGTAAGCAATCACCGCAGCACATGGGCTATTTCAATACCAAGGGCACAGCTGAACAGATGTGCATCAATCTTTCTTGATTGATTCTAGTAGTAGGTTTATTTTTTTCGTATAACTCCTTCATGTAGGTAGTTGAACGTTTTCGAAGTTCCATTGATTGTGCTGAACTTTTTTTCAATACAGCAACCTGCAGGCATCTTTCAGAGCGGCATTAAATTAGTTTCGAAGGTATAACTTGATAGTCATATGATAGTCACACATGACAGCCACATACATGAGCCTGCTTTAGTCATTGTTCTGAGCGTGAGCCACAAATGGCAGCTACACACGTGACTCACACATGACAGCTACATACGTGGGCCACACACGACAGTCACACATGACAGCTACACATAACAGTGACCAGTCATCATAATTTACCTCAAGTTATTAGTTCTGGTACTCACGTCAGAATCTGCGCCAGCTGATGTCGATAACCAAGCGGTTGCGGCTACAACGTAGGACGATCCCGCTTCTGATGTCGGATGACGGATATATAAAATTCATTATGTTAATTATTTAATTATAATTATCACCACACGTTATAATTAACGGATTAACGATTTATCCGAATATCTGCGACAACTTGTTACTTTTAGAGTAACCACGCGTATGTCTATGCTTCACTGCCGACCGCTGGATCTCGAATATCTTGCCTACGGTTCGGAGGCGGTTTATATTGCAAACTATCATGCTCCCACTCTTACTCTGACTGTGGGTAGTGAAATAGAACCACAACAGGGTTTCTTTTAATAAAGTTACTTCTGCAACTACCCGTAGATTCCTTAGGGCCAATTTACAATTATTTATAATATGGGTTTTACACAAGAACATCCCGACATATATTTATCAGTAAAATAAAGAAATAAATCTAGTTAACAAATCAATAACAAAACATAAGTAAATATAGTTATTTTATTTAACAAGAAATTAAAATTAAATCATCGCGATAAAGCGATGCATCTTGTGTTACGAAAGATGATGATGACGAGTGAAAAAGAGGAATTCTCGATATCAGAATGAAATTCCTGTTAACATGACGGCTAGTTTCAGTAATGGGACTAAATTTGCTACCACCCGTTATAAGCAGCCGTATTTGGAAAGGCGCAGAGACCAATATTTCTACATAAAAAGATAGGATTGATAAAGAGAAATTTCAGCATAATTTAAATGGCTTGATTAATTCATAATCTTAATTCTGCTCTGTTCAATATACTTACATTTAGGATAATAAATTGTTATTGAATATTTTGAGGCACAATAAATAATATTGCATAGATTGTCGTCTGATATTTTGTTTAAATATAAGCAAATCCAATAAAGGTCAATAATTGCGAAACGTAAGTATATTATAATAAAAAATATTATCTCATATCATGTGTTTCTAATAAGCCAATACAGCTAGCCCGATCAATTTTGACGTGAGTGAAGTAAGGGATTCATCGCAAATTGATTACTGCATTCTAAAGGTCTATCAAATATTAATTAAAATACTACATTGAGATGCGACCATTCACATAAGAAGAATTAAAGGTTTTTTTATTGCTGACATCGTATTTAAGACTTGGGAATATCACATTGCCTAATAAGGCTATTTGTATGAAACCAAATGTAGTCAAACAAATTCAATTACAATGCTTCGCAACGTTTGATATCCTCTCACTAATAACCCCATTGAAATTCATATGTATGGCTTTCATTCCATTTTTCCATCTCTGTATTCAATAGATTCGTCGGCAAATAGATATTCGCTGGTTTTTATGCCATTGTATTGTATTGAATCGCCTACAAATGAAATGTTCGGAGAGCAAGCCATTTGTATTCAAATTACTGTTGTGACAATAATTTGATACAGTTATATTAGACTCGTTGCGAGATTTAGATCAGTCGTATATGGTTGCATTGAATTTGTAACTTAAAAACTTTAGCCCATTTAGCTTCTTTATTTTTGTTTTTAAAAGTGCACGGTGGGCTGTTGGTAACAGACCAGATGCGGCTGCTAACATGATCACGATCGTCACGGGTTCAAATCCCAGGGCACACGACTGACTTTTCTGAGTCATGTGTGCAATGATCCTCAACCATGACGGTGAAGGGACATGACCATAGCGGTGAAGGAAAACATCGTAAAGTATTCTGCCTACCATTTTTTTATTACAATGAATGGTGAGACCAGCACGCCATTCACTTGATGGTAAGCAATACGACCCCTCATGAACAGTAGCAAAACTAAACAACGCCCTGAATTACAAAGCAATGCTTGGCATTCCACTGCCCTCGCCATCCTGAGAGATAAGATGTTAATTCTCAATATGTTCAGTAGTTAGTCTGGCTACAATGTTCTTCAATCCGAACCACAACACTGCATTTACATTGCTGTTTGGCGGGAGAAATACCATGACAATTTTAAGTATTTCTGTGGTACGTAAAGTCCACCAATTCGCACTAAACCAACGTGGTGGACTCTATAGCCATTACGAGTAACCTCTATCAATCGTACTCTCGAAAGAAGAGGCTCGAAGGCTCTAGTGGGGCGTATATATGTGGGCTATTATTGATACAGTTTGTGCTTTTAATAGTTCAGGATACTCATAATATATTTTCATTGAAAGCAGAACACGTGCCATCATAAATAAATACCAGGAGAGCATAAGTACGCTAGAAGGTCAGCAGAAGTACGAAAGAAGAAGTCACAGTTAAAATATTGCTGAATTAATATGCAGTGAGCTAATGAAATTATTGGTAATATATTATTTCTATAGTATGCAAGTCCGCCAACCCGCACTAGGCCAGCGTGGTGGACTATATGGCCTAACCACTCTCAATCGTATTCTCGATTGTAGAGTAGGCCCGTCACCCGTGCCCTGCAGTGGGACGTATATGGGCTGATCCAACAACAACAATATTATTTAAGCAAGCTATGAGTATGCTAAATTTGTAGGGCGTCTGTGGCGCTAGTTATTATATTCTATCCCTATCAATCCGTAATGAACAGACTAAATAAATATGACCGTTTTTTCCTTTTAAACTGGCGCTACTTGAATAGACTTTGAACTGAATAATTTAAACTGTGGCTTTTTACACTACTTCTCACTTATACACTCCTGGTACTAAAATATTTTCTCACGTGTTACTCACTCAGTTTCTACCAAAGGTTTCTACACAAAACACAAACAAAGTATACGGGAACTTCTGCAAGACACAGTTTGTGAAGGCAATGATGAACGACGAAATATGATGGGTATATATTTAGGGTCCTTCTATTTTCAAATATTCACAGACGTACTGCTTTTGAACCAATAAGTGAATTTCGTGATTGAGATTAGTTTCAATGAAATAATTTGACATTTCATGCAAAAGGTATTTCTTTTTTGTCTAAACATAATTTTACTTATCATATAGACTTTGCTGTCTTAGTAAAAAATAACACTCGATTTTTCTTTGAGTAAAATATCATCTTGAAATATCCCAAGAGGCTCGAAACATTGAAATAGGATTACACAGCTCATTTAATTTCAACAAGTTATGATTGACACGAACATTACGGAGCGATTCAAAAAATTCATCGAAGCAATACTGTTTTAATAGCGAAATCAACAGTCTTTTGAGTAATTACTCCAAATTTTATATACAGTTTTTTATTTTTAGGTTTTACAAATTCAGTTTAAGCGAAAAATACAAAAGAACTCATAATTAAAGAAGGGTTTATAACTATCTATGAATCATTGCTATGAGTAGAGCCGAAATTATAAAGTAACAAACATAAAAAAAAACTTAGATCTGTAGGAGAAGAAACGTTACCGATATACTCCATAGGACTAACAAGTTGAATTGGCAATGGGCCGGGCACCTAATACGTTGATGGCCGTTAGGGCCGAAAGATTCTAGAGTGGAGGCTACGTACAGGCAAACGAAATGTAGCTAGGAGCTAAGGCTGCAGAAAGTTGCTGGATACAGGCCACTTCCAACGAGTCGATGTGGAGATCCTTGGGGAGGCCTATGTTCAGCAGTCGACTTCCTGTGACTGAGATGATGATGATGAAGGGGTAATAACGGAAACTCATTTGAAATATAGCAGTTTATGTTTGACCCCCTTCCATCCTTGTAAAACACCATAGTACTATGGTGTTAGCCCAACGCAAATGAACGAAAAGATTTCAATCATATTCAATTTTAAAGAAACCAAGTTTCAAGAGTAGACTTACTCGTCGTTACCCAAGCGGATACTTACATGCTTAACAAAAAGGCCGTTCCTATTAGACGCCGCCTGTGAAACGAGAGGTCGCGGGTTCGATCCCCGCACCGAGAGAAATATTTGTGCGGCCCACAAATATTTCTTCCGGGTCTGGGTGTTTGTGAGACCGAAAAGTCTCTCGTAGTTCCTGATACCCACGACACAAGACTCGATCTTAGTGTGGGGTTAGGACTATGAATGTAACTGTTGGGTGTTAGGGTATTTATTATTTATATACAAACAGTTACAAAGTCCTGACCCAACATTCAGGTCGAGTCTTGCATCACGAGTATTAGGAACTACGAGAGACTTTTCGATCTCACAAACACCCAGGCCCGAAACAAATACCAATGGATCACACTAACATTTGGTTTGTTGCGAGGACCAAACCCGCGACCTCGTTTCACAGGCGGCGTCTAACCAACTGCGCCACGGAGGCTGTATACATGCTGCACACGAAAGCTAATGATACAATTATATTTGCTTACCCTTGACAGTACACAAAACAAATGAACAAGATTTATTTTATTTACGATACGCCCTCTTGATATTTATAGTATGGTTAGTCTTTTAAAAAAATACGGTCGTTAAGCGTTTTTGTAGGCATAGGAATAACGTGTCTAAATATGAGATTGTGTTTTGTATTTGTGTGACCTTTGCTAAATCACAGTTCAATGTATAAAGAGGTAGCAAATTTTCTTCTTGCTTTTTCCTTTTCTTTCTACATTTGGCTCCTAAGTCTAAGCTACGCTTCAGTTAAATAATATGCTCTCACCCTAAAGTCTTTACTGAGCGACACGTGCCAGCTAGGCAATAAGAACAAATGTCACAGCAAATTAACTAAAGCTTGCCAACAACCAAGGTAAGAGTTATGACGTCAGTTGCCTAGCAACGCAATCCTTACATTACCCTTCGTATCGTGAAGTTATTAAAGTACTGTACAGCTGGAATGCTGACAGCCGAAAAAGTGTTGAAAGACTCGGTTGGCTGTAGGATTTCCCAGGTCTCTCATTAGAAAAAAATACTAACGGTCTTAATAATAAACCGTTTAAAAACCTATTTTAGTTATCGAATGTTTTGTCCCTTTCGAACGACTTTTGAATTCAATTTGAGCAAGGAAGATAAAACAGTTGTGTTTTACAGATGTGATTAATTTTAATTTTACAGCACATATTTTTTGATGTCTTTAATATTATCCTCGAATTATTTCGAAGGGAGTCCGTTGTATGTGACTGTTGAAGAATTTGAATAAGTTTTCTGCGGCTTAAAGTTTTTCTTGACACATTTATCCAACGTAGTAACCATTGTAGTCTGATGGTACTAATAATGCGTTATAACTTCAAAAGATCTTCTTAATCTATAATTACTGAATACTTTAGATCTTCATAATTAGCATTATTGTTTTTTATTGAAAATTGCGAAAGTTAAGGAATTTCACCCGCTTCTACGTAAAAATTAGGTATGATGAAACAATTTTCAAGTTTTAATTAGATTATGTTGTTATTAAAAAGTTGTTAAATTCTCGTTAATAATACAAAAATGAGTAAGTTAATTATTTTTCATTCCGGCTATTATGTCATCATAATGGATATGGATTACACGTGTACATGTCGACGCAGGAAAGCGATTTTGTGGTATCTCAAAAAATGCGTATATGCATTTTGTATATTATTTAATTTATAAAAAAAATACTACATTGAATTTCCTCGTGAAAATGTAAGGTTTTATTTTAAAATGTTATTATTATTAAAGAAATGGCATTCCTAAGTTTTCTAATTTAGGGGTAATTCATTTTTTATTTTTTTTTAAAATTATGGTGTAAAATTGCTTGTTTCGAGATACGAAACATGCTTTCTGAATTTTTTATTTCAATACTGTCGAGCTGAGGTTAAGACAATATTTTTTTTTTATTGTAATGAATGACGCAAGGAGCATGTCGTTCGCCTCATGGTAAGCAATTCGCTGGGTGCGCGACGACAGCGCCAACTAGCGGTTGCAACTACGGTGGCCTCCGAAATGTCAAATGCCCGGCTGCCATTACGACGAGTTATTTACAAACGAACAATTTTAATTAAATATTGTAATTTACATTTATTCCAATAAATATTCTAAATCTATATAAGGTAAGTCTTTTTTATTTTTCGTCTAAAATGGCACAATCAATAGATTTCGCTTAGTACATTACGGATTTTTCATGGCTGTCGTCATGAAAAGTAAGTAAAGAAATAAGCAAATTTCATCGAATAATGCATTTCATATAAATAGCAGACGATTATTTATGAGTGCTTGTGCTCTCAATAATCCATCCTTTTATGTATTTTCAGTTAAACATGGCCAAATTAATCATAAAAACTGGATTCCGACCAATCACACACGACATCATTTTCCAACCACAAACAACATTGAAAGGAAAACAATTAGTTTTAGCTCAACACGTGCAAGATATGAAAGAAATTAAATATGAAGATGCTATGATCCACACCATTGAAGCACATGTTATTCGACAAACTTCAGTGACATCAACGCCATACAAAACATCCTTGAATGTTAGCAGTTGTTTACTGTTTTTGCAATTTTTGATGTAGTACGTAATATATTACACCATTAGTAGGTGTTAACGAAATAATTATTTTTTTACAGATTGATTCTAGCCGTCATATTACGAGTGCCAAATGTGATTGTGTGTACAATCAGAGCTGCAGGTGTAAACACATTGCGGCTCTGATATACTACATAAAATTGCCTGTGGAAATTTGTAGAATTTTTTATCACTATTTCTGCCATTGTTTTTGCAATTAACTACGCAGCAAGCTTCGTGACTCATCTTTATTTACTAAAAACGTAAATCTCGCTAGTAAAAAGTGACAGCGTCCGCCACCGATAGTTCCTTTTTTGGCCATGACGCACGCTGCGATCGTTTCGTGGTTCCCCCAACTTATACTTCGCACCCAGCGAATAGGACCGCTCATGAACAGTAGCAAAACCAAACAACACAACGAATGACAACAATGTTGGCTTTCCACTGCGCTTGTCATCCTGAGACATAAGATTAGGTCTCTATATAGTGCAGTACCTACTCTGGCTACAATGTCCTTCAACCCGAAACACAACAGTGCATTTACACTACTATTTGAAATTGCGGTGGTACCTATCCAGGTGGCCTGTCACATATAAGGGACCTACCACCAGTAAGTGTTATATGTGTTATAAATATTAGAAATGAATAACGATGCTGCAATTTGAAACATTATCAACACTTCTATCCACAAGATAGTTAAAAGACTTAAGAAAGGCTCCAAAAGTTTGCTTTTGCCAAAAATATTAGAAGAGGCCAATGTTGAGTAGTAGACTTCTGACTTCCTATGGCTAAAGATGTTGAAATTCCAATTACGTCTATTTTGAGATACGAGGTATTTATATAGGACAACCATAATATTATGTAGATAAACATGATACTGCTATTAATTGCTGTGTCTGTTTGATAGATTAATTTCGTGGTGAAACTCCGTAAAACGCCCGATTCACAGCGATACTTAAAGTAAACCAAAGGCAGTTATGCCGGAACAAACAGTATTCTTAGCTAACTTTGAACTTCGGAGCTTTCTCGAATTAACTCCGAAATAGAATCTAAAACATTGCATATTTTCTTTAACCCACAGCAGGGCAAAGTCCATGGATCACCATTCAAACACAGGTTTTAAATTTCTCGCCATATTTTTATTGGTTTGTCATAGCGTTATCGACCATATGTATATCAGATATATACTAGGTCAATTACAATTAGGTAGCAGAATTTGACTAACAATTCGGATGAATTCGTAACACAAAGCATATATTTCAATTCAAAATATGAATTTGTTTTAAGAGTAATTGAAACAACAAATAATTGCAAATATTTCATTTAAAATTAATACTTATTGCCCATTTTAGGTATCAAGTGTTTTGTCTTTTTCACTCAAACTGAAGTCAAAAAGGACAGAACATTTGATAGCTAAAATAGGTTTATAAACTGACTATGAATAAGGCTGAAAATATAAAACGGTTGTAAAGTAAATGAACAGCGAATTTCAATTTAAATGAACAAAATTATTGTGGTGTGCTCGCAATATTTCTATCCGTGACCGCATTATTGTCTGCTCTATAGAATCCCTGTGACGTTACTGTTTGCCTATCTTGTTATTTTTGGGTGACGGTGATTGTTGTAAATATAATGTACGATAGTATATTAAAATGTACTTTTATTATTGGTCAATTTATTTATTTATTCATTTAATTGGTAAGGAATACCATTTCGAAGCAATCCGGCCTTCTAGCATTCTTTATAAACATTCAAAGATTTTTCTCTTTATCAGCCTATGTGAGTACGTCCCACTGCAGGGCACGGGCTTCCTCTACAATCGAGAGTATGATTGAAAGTGGTTAGAAAATATAGTCCACCACGCTGACCTAATGCGGGTTGGTGGATTTACATACCATAGACATTCTTATGAATCGCTACGGTATGCAGGTTTCCTCACGATGTTTTCCTTCACCGTTTTAGTCAGTAGTTTTAAAGATTATAAAATATTAATGATTTATTTATTAATGGTGGTGGCGGTGGTAGATCCCTCATATGTAAAAGGCTGGCATGGTTGCCTCCGCAGTCCGCAATTTCTATTTATCCCGCCAAACAACAGTGTAAATGCACTGTTGTATTTCGGATTGTAGGACATATGAGGTAGTAGGACATATCAGTATGGCGAGCCCATTCGAAAGCTAAGCATTGCTTTGTAAAGGTATTGTTTGGTTGTGCTACTGTTTCTTTAGCGGTCATATCGCTTACCATCACGCTAACGGCATGCTCGTCTCGCCATTCATTCAAATAAAAAACAACTATAGTTTACAGACTTAATCCAAAGTACCTTAATTCTAAATTCTATTAAACTAAAGAAATAAGAAATTATTAAATTATGAATTAGAAGACCGAAATGTACAATAGCCGAAAATCTCTCAATAACAGAGGAAACTTATGTATTACAGCACATTATAACTTATGTACATTATGTACCTACATCTGAGCAAATACCGTGGTGTTATTGCTGTTATTTTGTTTTATTTTTATTTTATTTTTGCCTTGCGGTCCCAGCGTTGGTTTTATTACAAGCAAATGCTGAGCATATAATATTAGTAATTATCTGTAAACCATTGCTTGTAACAAATAAATGCAGAAATGTTGAAAAGTATTTATAATATCACAATAGGCATATGAAAAATTACAATAATAAGTTCTACAGTTCATTGACTTTGAACTTGTTGCTATGATATTTACAGTAGGCGCTGTATTCAGATATTAGTTAATTTATTCCTTTAAGTTGTAAGTTATTGTATTGTTTTCCATAGTTCGTCCTAGATAACAAATTCTATTTCTTTTTAAGTTCTTGTATTATTGTTTAGGGTATTGATGTTATTGAGTACTCCAAACAACAATAAATAATTAAACTGTAGTATGAAATGTTTTGTATTTCAAAATAAACTGACCAATTCATAAATTTCTCAGATTGTTTTATAATAAATCTAAGTACATTTAATAGCACAGAGTGAAATAAGTATACCTGAATAGTTTCATATTTCATATCAATGAAATGTCAAATAGCGAAAACCTGCTAAAAGAATAAAGGGTACTGTACTGTACAGACTGTGTTAGGGAAATATCTACGCACATCTGACACGACGTTGATGTCGCTGTTGTCTATGGGAAATCCGACGAGAAATACTTCTGTTAACTTTATCCTTTTGACGAAAATTAATTAAAATAAATTTAATGGTGGTAGATCTCTCATATTATGTGAGAGGTCGCATGAGTAGCTACCATCGCATTGTCTAATTCTCCCGTAAAACAGCAATGTAAATGTACTGTTGTGTTTCGGATGGAAGAACATTGTAGCCACTAAGGACATTTTAGTAATTACTGGAAATATTCGGACTTAATATTATGTCTCAGGATGGCAAGTGCGGTGGAATGCCAAGCATTGCTTTGTAGTCCGAGGCTATGTTTGGTTCTGCTTCTGTTTATGGGCGGTCGTACCGCTTGCCATCAGGCGAACGACACGCTAATTTCGCCATTGGGTAAAACTTTAATGTATCTGTCCAAGATATCAGAGTTGGGAGGGGGTGGGGGGAAGGGGTAAGGTGTCCCATGTCCCCTGGTACCACTCCCATGAAAAGGTGACGCACCATTCCCGAGAAAAACCAATTAATGTAACCTAACCTCAAAACACTTGTTGTCAGAACAAATTTACTTCTGCAACGTCTCCGGCGCTGCGGGAAGTGCAGCCCCTTCGCCCTTGCGTAACAAAGGATAGGCACCCATGCTCACCTTCGCAGCTTCGGCTTGCTGGTCGCCTCCGGCGACCAGCCTCAGCCGCTACGGCTCTCACGGTTGCCTATCCTTCGTTACAGCGGGCGGGGGCTGCTCTCCCTCCGCGCCTCCGGCTTTTATATACACTCTAGGGGTGGTAACCAAAAGTCTACGTGAAGTCGGGGTGCTCTAAGTCGGTTTTGAGACAAAGTCGACCTATTTTTCCCACAAAGTGGGTACACTAACTACCATCGGAACATGATTTCCAAGTTGTTTAAAAAACAAATAAAACAACAAGCATTATATAAAGTTCATTTATTGAAACTAAAATTTATCACATTAATTAGTTCTTCGAAGGGATCTTTATTATTTTTTTCCACTTCTCGTCTCCTTAATAACGATTAATAACGTTCCGTTTTACCTAATATAATATGTGATTTCAGGTTAGAAAATATTTTCATTAATTTCTCGAAAAATATACACCACCTTTAAATAAGAGTGGTATTGTTGTAATCAGGGACTCAATCCCTACCACCTGTGATCACTTTCGCCGCTCTGTTTGTGGCCAAATAAACTAAAGTCTAAACTAAAGTTAGGTTACATTAATTGGTTTTTCTCCGGAATTGTGTGTCACCTTTTCATGGGAGTGGTACCAGGGGACATGGGACACCTTCCCCCTCCCCCCCCCCACTCCCTCCCAACTCTGATATCTTGGACAGATAAACTAAAGTCCATCCCGCCATTGCACTGCGATAAAAAAAAGAGTAGAAAGCATAATATTTTGCATGTTCTTGTATTGTCATATCCTACATCGAGGTCGCAGTATGAACACTTGTCGGTAGACAACCGCGAAGTTAACGATGCGGCAATGCTGACGTTGGCAAAGCGCCAACTCTTCTAAAACGCCAACGGAATAAGGGCATTTTCCGACATGTCTTTTCTAGATTCGGTACCTACTAAACCTACAACAAATTGCTACTGTTTAACAGATTTACAATCGCAGATATAAAATAATATAAATACAAACATACCTTCAGTTCCTTTTTACGATTTCAATACCTACCGAAACTTTATTCTCAATACCACTTTATCTCTCAATGAAATATAATATACAAAAAACCTACTTGTTACGAAATCAAATTTCGTTTCAACGTATTTTCCATTCGGAATGTTCTATGAGTTGAGTTATTGCTCATGACCCGATATTTTACTTATGGGTCGTGAGATTCAGTTTGACGCCTTCATTCCAACTTATTCACATACCTTATTCGCCTGTTTATTTTTTAGGGCATGATTGACGCAACTGCGAGATTATTTCGTCTGTCATTTGTGATGGGTGATGGGTGTAACAGGGCCACCTATTTCCGTATAGCTATTAGGTTTGAACTCGTTTTTTCTGGTTCTATTGCATTTAAATTACGTGCTTTCGTTTGGTGTAATTTTCTTCTATTTGTAGTGCTTTCAGCATATTCCATACCAGAGTTTTAGATTTTTTTTTAACAATATATTATCTATTATGATATTAATCTATTCTGTAATTTAGTAACACAATTATAGTTACTTCGACTAAACTTAGTTTTGCGTTTAGAACAATTTAAATTACATTTTCATCTAATTTTATTTTTATTACGAATCGGTAAGGTAAAACACTTTAATTAATTTCACCAACATCAATTATAAATCCAATATAAATTCAGCAAATAGCACAATTTAATCTGAATCGTAAACTGAATAAGCAAAATCACGGATTCGATTAAAAAACTTTTACACCAAAATGCCGACCACCTGATTTGATTTGGCAAACTTTAATTAGTTTCTGCCGTGTCATTGAAATCAGTCACACCTCTTGACATCTGATAAATCACACTCACTCGGTATCGCCGATTTCCAATCTGAACTTTGATTTGGGACGCTTCACACTAATTCCCTTGGGTTCTGTACTCTTATTTAGTCTTCAATTAGAATCAATCTGAGTTTAACAGTTTAAAGGCCGGTCTCGGTAACCAGTCTATCTTCAACAATAAATTAAAATATATTTCTTTAGTAAAGTCAATGAGTTGTCATGTTTCAATGATCGAAGATAAATAAATATAAGTATTTATATGGTGCATTTATTGATAAATTATGATTATATACAATAACTATAAATTTCAATTTGAAATATAAAAATATGTCCACGCCTACCTCCCTAATGCTAGATATTTTTATTTAATGTTAAGTATGGACATTATAGGGACCGGCTCTCAGTAATGTAATTTAGATTTAGTATGTTCAAGTGAGAGTGGGCGGGAGATGTCTTCGTAACTGATGACCGAGGAAGCAGGAAAGTGTACAAGATGAGTCAGCAATCAGAACATTGAACTTGCTGATAGACATTTGATGGACCAATGAATAAAACACCAAGGTAAGACTCGTAATTATAAAATGATTTCTTGTGGATGATGGTAATATACTCTTGTTTCTACACTGTCTCAGTGGCGTAGTTGTACTAAGGTACCTACGGTTACAAACCTGATGTCTCGGGTTCGAATGCCGGGTCAGGCAAAGTAAGACTGGATTTTTCTATTCATTATCAGCTCAGAGTCAGGAATTTGTGCCCGATATAGCGATAGGCTCGCCACCTATCACATCGTGGGACGGAACATACAAGGCGAAATATGGGTGTCCTGGCTCCTCTGCCTACCCCTTTCTGGCAAAAAGGCGTGAGTTTATGTATGTATTTAAATTTTAAACAAGACATACACGTACACGCCTACATGCCTTTAAAGCTCACAGGCCATTAGCGACATTTACATTCCCACTAGTTTATTTCAGTTCCAAAATGTGATTAAGATTATTTAAAAAGTAGAGACCATGTTCAAAGAAACAAAAAACACGCCAATATTAATAACCAATTCCAATAATTAAACTAGAAAAGGCAAAAATAAAATAAATTTGTACAGTAATTTATTCGAAATCGAACAGAGCCCAATTTATATATAAAATATTTTCTTTCCGTTTAAAACCCACAATAACGTATAACGTATGGGTTTAAAGACAAACAAATTTGTTTAATGGTACTATTATTTTTTTACCTTTTTTATAGCATGCCATTCGCGTGTTAGTAATTAATACGACCGCTCATGCCCAACAAAATTTAATATCACTATGAATTATAAAGCAATGCTTTTTTTTTTTTTTTTTTTTATTGCAATGAATGGCGAGACGAGCAAGCCGTTTGCCTGATGGTAAGCTATACGACCGCTCATAAACAGTAGAAATATTCCACTGCGCTCGCCATCCTGAGACATAAGATGTTACGTCTCAATATGTCCAGTAGTTGCTCTGGCTACAATGTCCTTCAATCCGAAACACAACAGTGCATTTAAGCAGTGTTGTTTCACGGGAGAAATAGACATTGCGGTGGTACCTACCCAGATGGCCTCGCACATATGAGAGACCTACCACCAGTAAATATAATATAATGCTTGGCATTCCACTGCGCCGTGCATATTAACTACTCGACCAAAATCCTTTTTCATAAACTAAAAGCTATAATAGCATTGTCTAATTGTAAAATATTAAATTTTATTGAGACTTCCGTATCTCGTGGGCCTAGTAAACCAAATTTATTAACTTACATTTATCTTCCTTATTATGCAAGTTATAAGCTAGATTGATAAATTGTTTACTTAGTCAAAATGCTAGCATTTAGTTCAATTAGATTATTCCTTAACGTAAATCATGTGTATTAACATCGTTTAAAGTTTTATGTATTATTTGTGTGGTTGCTGCTGGTAAATTATTTTGACGATGATTTTGTATGTATAGCATAATCAATAGGTCAATAAATAATTACATTTCATATGTATCTGTATCAGCTCTTGTACGTCTGGCTGTAGGGCACGGTCCTGCTCAATAACCGAGAGTACGACTGAGAGGGGTTCCGCCTTTTTTTTTTTTTTTTGCAATGTATGACGAGACGAGCAAACCGTTCGCCTGATAGTAAGCGATATGACCGCTCATAAACAGTAGCAACGTTCCACTGCGCTCGCCATCCTGAGACATAAGATGTTAAGTCTCAATATGTCCAGTAGTTATTCTGGCTACAAAGTCCTTCAATCCGAAACACAACAGTGCATTTACGCAGTGTTGTTTCACGGGAGAAATAGACATTGCGGTGGTATCTACCCAGATGGCCTCTCACATATGAGAGACCTACCACCAGTATATAGTATTTAGAATGAATGCAGTGTATGTTTGATGGTGATAACGTGATAGAACGTCTTGTGTGTTGAAGGATGTAGCTTGATGCAGGCCGTTTGGAATAGGTCGTTGTCAAAATTTTTGAGTGTGTGTTTAGCAATAGATTCTAGGGCTGAGAAAGATAATATGATATTACTTAAAGAGTCATTTATTTTCAAAAAACGTCGAATTTAAGAAATTATAATAGCATAAGAATATATTTCTAACGTTATTTTTATACATAGTGGTGAAACTAGATTGTTGAGAATCAGTGTCCGTAGCACAATACACAAAATTAATATTTTTAACATGCAACTTATATTTTATCCTAAAACTTCAGGTTGGTTATAATGTTATTCAATTTCGAACACTATGAATTTTCGGAGTCAGGGGTCTATTGATACTCAATCGCCAAGCAACACGCACACTGTAGCGTAGGCCAGATAGGTGGCAGGTCAGTGTGGTGGACTATATGGCCTAACTAGGCTCAATCATGCTCTCGATTTAAGAGGAGGGTTGTGCACTGCAGTGGGACTAGCATGGACTGATACAGTAAGCAGTATAACTATAAGTCACACTAATAGTCTAAAACTAATTACTCTAGTTTAATAAATATTTATTTAAAACTTTATTAAACTAAATAATGGCTATGAAATACTATTAAATTGCTTACAACCATTTAAAACATATAACATGTGCGATGAGAGCAGTCAGTGTGCATCCCGTCACAATCGCGAACTCGCAAACGGAGCTACTTAACCCTGTAGACTCACAAACTTCGTACCTAAGAAGGAATCACAATTAAGATTACACTTTGAATGTTTGAGGTGAAAGCGTTTCCATGGAAAGTCTTATTTTGGGGAGAATTTGATTAAAACTCGATACATCCAATTTCAATTTCAGTTTAAATAAAGCAATTTTGGGGCATTGATGGTAATTGTACGAGGGAGCCGGCAGCGAGTGAATGATTAAAGCAACAGGCTGAGCTCTGTGGCGGACCTTGGGAGAGGCCTATGTCCAACAGTGAACTACAACGGGCCGACAGTGATTATTATATAAAAATTTTGATGTGGATTGCAAATTTTTGAATTTTTAAATACTACAATACAATTCTTAGTTAAAACGCGATCGGAATGCAAATCTTACAATGTAATTGGTTCAAACCAGGACGCAAATGAAATATAGCTCTAAAATTCGCCCTAAACTTACTTTTACAATACTTGAAACAAATTACCTCGTAATTAGCATTGCAGCAAACAAACCTCCAACCATGATAGCCAGGAATGCAGCCACATCAAAAATAACATGAACGATTCCTCGAATTACTCCTTCTACGATCTTGTTTACAGTGGATATAATACGGCCAACGATAGCGTTAAATGGATACATGTAATTAGCTATTCATTTAGAGCATTTCTGAAATTGAGAAGGTATTATTTATTACTATCTTTGTGGCAGGAAGTTGTTATAGAAAGAGATGTAACTACTCAATTTTATAAAACTTTATAAAACAATAAGAACAATGAATGCGGAATATATGTTAAAGCAGCAGTGGGTGATGACGGATGAGCACGTGAAGTTATAGAATGGATACCACGTACTGGCAAGCGTCGGACAGTCAGCCCTTAAGGTGGAGAGAATACTTAATGAAAGTCACAAACAGTCGCTGGACGCAAGCCTTTATTAACATATCGGTTCAGAAATCCTTTGGGAAGGCTTATGCTCGATATCGGATTTTATTTGGCTAAAGAATAATATGTTTATGTACTAGGAAAGGCAGAGATTTAGGATATTCTGTGTCATTAACTTTGTAACTCTATTCATTACTTTTTAAATTTTATTGAAGAAGCACTGAATTGATATTCCTAACAAATGGGTTGAACTTATGAAATCAAAGACTACATTACCTCAATATGTTTAAATAATTACTAGAAAATAAAGTATTCTTAAAATAGTAAATAAGCGTATCATGTCAGAGGAAATATTGATTGACATGATTATAAATGACAAAGGTGAATATATAAAAAGTTTTCGCTTACATGTAACTTTACACCATTAACAAGTAATAACAAGAAGAAGATTTTGTAAAAAATAATATTTTTGAGTCTAACTACCGCCTTAGATAAATAATAATTAAACTATGTTGTAACACCAAGTTTGAATATTAATTAAAACGTGGATCACAAAACTATTCCTTAATAAAATTGTGCAAAAACAATAATTATGTGTTAGAGAGATTCTTGACGATCACGAAGCTATAGACCCATCTCACACTCTGTCTCTTTCTTCAGCCACAGGAAGTCCACTGCTGAGCAAAGGTCTCCCCCAAGGATCTCCATATTGTATTGTTGGAAGTGGTCTGCATCCAGCGACTTCCTGCAACCTTAACCAGGTGGTCCGCCCACCTTCTAGGCGGGCGTCCGATACTGCGCTTGGCCTTATACACCCTTCAATCCAGAACCTTTCAGCTCCGAAGGTCATCAGTTAGCCCTATTAGCCTATGGCTCATAGGCCCAGAGCTGTGTAAAGAGATGTAAAGGTTAAGAGGAAATTTAAATGACAAATACTTTTCGCATCGAAAAAGCTCTCATGAAAATGATCCGGAGTACATACCACATAGAATAGCACATTACAACTAGATCAAAGATTATAACAAACTTCATCTCAACTACGATTTGAACTTTGGAGTAGTTAATCATGCGGTAATTTCAGCGTGGAGGCCTTCTGGCTATTTTTTAGATACTTTAGTGAAGTTTGTGGCGGTTATTACGACCTAGGGACTGAATCCGAGATTGTGATAAATCACCCTTACTGCCACAAACACTATTTTACTTCACTTTGAAGTTTGTAAGTAGGTACAATTTGCTTGCAATTTTAGTAAAATGGAAGTTTAATATTAATTTTTGTGGTTTGTTTAGAGACATTTGTCTTTTCTGTATGAGCCCATATATGCGTCCTATTGCAGAGAGACGAGAGTCTGATTGAGAGGGGTTAGGCCGAATTGTCCACGCTGGCCTAGTCCTAGTCACATTTGTCTTACCTGACTCTATCTTTTTTTTATTTTTATACTTTATTGTACACCAGATACATAAAAGAAGACAACATTACATGAAAAAAATATGCACAAGTGGCGGTCTTATTGCTTAATCGCAAGCAATTAGTGTTTACGCGTGTACGTTGTTTTAGATTTAACTTTGGGGTTCAATCTTACAGCCGGCAATAACGATGTGTTAAAACTTAGTCATATTAAATGTTATTGTAATTTAATTTTAGCAGGACTAAAAACCCCAATATAATATCGGTCTTAAATTATTAATGTCAATGACAATTCATCGCATCAAAATCTCCTCCATCTTCATTAATAACATACATACATACATACATACATAAACTCACGCCTATATCCCAGAAGGGGTAGGCAGAGGTGCCAGGACACCCACATTTCGCCTTGTATATTCCGTCCCATAATGTGATAGGTGGCGAGCCTATCGCCATATCGGGCACAAATTCCTGACTCTGGGCTGATAATGAATAGAAAAATCCAATATCACTTTGCCCAACCCGGGATTCGAACCCGAGACCTCAGCTTTGTAACCGTACCTCAGTACAACTACGCCACCGAGGCAGTCTAATAACAATTTTTAAAAATATGCTTAAAAAGAGACCGCAAAAAGTATATTGAAATGTATGCTATAAATGCTATGAAAAATCACTTTGTATACATGAAAAAACGTTGAATTACACTCGAAAACCTCTCAATTTTCAGTACAAAAGGATTAGCAGCGTCTGAGTTATTGATGACTATAGAGATGTTGATGGATCTTTAATGGCGTGCGAACCGACAGAGGTGGAACGATATACCGAATGAAGACATTAGCATCCGATTATGTATGTGACGAAAATATCTGCCGAAATAAAAGGGGGAATTTTATATTATACGGCCTTATACAAAGACTGTTTATAAAGCTATTTAGATATCGAATGTTTTGACTACTTCGGCTAAACTGAATTCAAAAGTTGTTCCAAAAGGACAAAACATCCGATAACTAAATAAAATAGTTAAGTGGTGGTAGGTCTCTCATATGTAAGAGGCCGTCTGAGCGGGTAGCACTACAATGTCTATTACTCCCGCCAAACAACAGTTTAAAAGCACTGTTGTGTTTCGGGTTTAAGGACATTGTACCCAGAGAACTACTGGACATATTGAGAATTTACATCTTATGTCTCAAGATGGCGAGCGCAGTGTAATGCCAAGCATTTCTTTGTGATTCAAAGTGTTGTTTGGTTTTGCTACTGTTTTTGAGCGGTCCATCAGGCGAACGGCATACCCATTTCACCATTCATTGCAATAAAAAATGGTTGCCTGTAAAGTCGGTTTTACGGGCGAAGATTTTACGTGACAACGTCTTTTTCTCGGTAGAATATTTATTGATATGAATATAATTAAATTGAGTGGGAGAGAGACGCAAGGCATTCGGCGGGCCTCTCTCTCGTTCGGTGACTCATCGTAACGTTACCGGGCGTTACACTTTTTCATAAGTGACTCCAAGCCGCAACCTAATTTAAGACGTTGTCACGTCAAAAAAAATTGGTTTCTAACTGACTATGAATATGAAATCGAATGTGTTTTGTTAGAAGAAACTCATGACTGGATACGATGTCATTATTACTTTCATGAATTCCAGTCAATTCAGAATTCTGCTAGAAAAAATGATGATAATATGCTAGAATAAAAATACATTTTTTTGTAAACGAAAAAGTCACCCAATTTTGATTGGTTGGACTGGAATTTGAATCTAATAACTCGCGGTATGCAGCTTAAATCTACTCAATGTCACTGGATAAATGAAGCGATCACGCTACTATTTTGAAATACATATTATTATTTTCTGATGATATAGTTCTAATTTGAAAATCTTCAAAAATGTGACTTTATTTATGTTTAATAAATTGAAAATATAGATTTAGCAAATAATAACTCATTGGACAATTTCAATATCATTATTTTTCAAGAAAGTTTAATTAGATTTTACACAAGAATTGCTCTGATTGTATGTCTTTTGAAATAATTTGCAAAATATCACCTAAAACCATTTATTGTAACGACTTGCTCATTCAATTTGAATTCCGACAACATTCATGTTATTTTATTTGACCATATGGAACAATGTACAACATTTACTGAAGACACCTAAGTATCTCCCACAAAATTATGTCTAAAAGCTTTCTGCTTGCTGTACATTTAGAATTCCACCTTGATTATTCAATTCATGATCTTTAACGGCATATATTTTAAGAACAAAATGTAAGCCAAGAATTTATCGAAATTTTCCGCCCTACACATGGAGATACTTCAGAGATTGCACGATTTTCAACGTCTCAAATACGTCGTAATTATTATCCACTAGGAAAAGCATTGCAAAGGTGAAATTTAGAGAGTTGGTACGTGCCTTCACACTGCAGTGTAACGTTTATTAACAACACATACAGACTTATAGAAAAACTATTATACAGGCCCGGTAACATACTATCTGTATCTGTATCAGCCCATACACGTCCCACTGCAGGGCACGGGCCTACTCTACAATCGAGGGTACGATTGAGAGTGGTTAGGCCATATAGTCCACCACGCTGGCCTAGTGCGGGTTGGCGGACTTACATACCATATAAATTCTACGATAACTAAATTAATGTTTGTATAAAATCAAATGAAACTTAAAAAGAGTGGGCCATGAAATAGAAAAAAAAAACTTTTATAAAAATATTCGTGGATAATTAAAACTAATGAATAAACATACATATTATGTATATTTTTCATATGGATCAAATATACATAATTTAAACTGGCCCGGCTATATACTATGCCATAGCCAAATGTATGTATAAAAATCAAAGTAAAAACGAATCAGCCATAAAATACTGCTACAACGTACTGTTACGTCCCTTATGCCTCCTCTACATGTCAACAGTGATCGTCAAGTGGAATGCACAAGTTCTTTTTAACCCCGATTTTTTCGTAGCAGTACTATCAACTGTCCCGTCCACCTAATAGAAAAAAATGTTACCTCTTCGGTGGTCCCGTCAATGGACATTACATTTTAGTCCCGCTTAACAAATCGGCTTTCATGTTTGTAAGTACCTCACCTCCTAAATAAATTACCGGATAAATAATACAGACATTTAATATCCTAAAAGGTTTCTGTGGCCACCAGAGCCCGCAATTCAGGCGCAAAATCGCCAGTTCAGCAAAACTTTAATTTACAGGCTAGGTAGGTTGTCAGTACTTCAATAATTCATGAAATGGGACAAAGGTTAACGATGTTAATTGCTTTATTATACAAATGCTAGCGCAATTGGTCCCAGAATACATTTTCTATTGTAAATTGCGCAAAAAGATATAACGGATATTGCAATTCTGAGTTCTGACTGAGGTGATGTTTAAAAGTATAAGATCAAAATTAATTAAATGAGATATGTTATAGATTTAAGTATCTTATATACACGGTATAAAATAAAGTTCCTTCCCGCTCTATGAAACTTAGATGTTTTAAACTACGTAACAAATTTTGATACTTTTTTCATGTATAGATAAAGTAATTCAATAGAACAGTTTATGTGATTTTTCCATAACACATGTTTCTCGTGTGTAGTTGAGCCAGGTCTGACCGGCTCAAGTCTTTCTCTCTCTCTTCAATCACAGGAAATCCACTGCTGAAAATGGCGCCCCGAGGATCTCCACATTGACCTGTTGGAAGCAACCAGTAGTCTCTAGTAATTATTATCCACTATAAAGTGGTGGAGCTCTGCCATAGCTCGTTAAAGTTACAGTAAAGGTCGGCTCAACCGAGATGGTATCACTGTCAAGTGCCGTGTAGAAATCTGACGTAAAGTAACAAGCTTTCCTGTTGAATTTCGTTTGGTGAGTGAGATTGCCATTAAGTCTATATTGTGGGCAGGCCGTCGCAATTGTTTCGATAGGCCACAGTCATATTTTTATTTATTTTTATTTTAGTATATTTGGCGCACCAACAGCACAGTATACATAACATACTTAAGTAAATTTAAAAATTGGTCTAATACAGGTACATGTGCCAATAACAGGCGAAGACAACATCCGTTTAGACATTATTAATTAATGAAAAAAAAACTACAAACATAAACGCTATTCTACGAAAACAGGCAATTTTATAGCCATAGAGAAACAAACAAAATATAGAAACTATGAAGCAGATAAGCAATAAAGGTGAATCTTACATGATAAACATTATTTATAACAAATTTTGGGATTATTCAGAAATTTTATAAGTCTGTTTTAGTTATCGAATTATTTGTTCCTTTCAAATGACATTTGAATTCAGTTTAACCGAAGAAGACAAAACATTCAATAACGAAAATGGGTTTATAAACTGTCTATGAATGAGGCCGTAAGAGATCAGACCTATTTTAAAGCCCATTATTTATAATTTATGGTATTACTTAAGTAAATTTAACCAACAAAATTAAATTTTATTTAGTAATACGTTATATCCCAGACTTACTGCAAAAGCAGGATAATAATCTTGATAAATTTAATTTAACGATGTATATTTAGCTTCGCTTCGGCTGTGATTAATTTTTGCAATTTCCACAGTAATCCAAAGGTCCTTTTCTCTTATCCCTAATTTATCATGAGTTTAATTGGCGTGATCGATAGGCAGGATAGGCTGCGCGAGCGTTAAACTTTTATCCTTTTTGCCTTAATTATATAATGAAAATCTATCACTTTCATGAAGTGTCCAAACAAGATTGTACAACCCTTGATTGATTAGCTGGGAAAACTCTGGTGAGATCGGGAATATTTTATCTCGAAGCTTGTAGTCGCTGAATGTTTTTTGAAGTTGTTATATATGTATTTATTTATTTATTTATTTATAAATTCTTTATTGAACACCACATACAGTAATAAGATAAAAAGAAAAAATATGACAACACATTAAATAAAGGTGACAATTGGCGGTCTTATCGCTTAACGCGATTTCTTCCAGACAACCATTAGATGGATTAAGCTGAAGAAAAAAAAAAAAAAAAGCTACAAAGAATAGGGTGGTCACAAAAAAGGTAAAAAAGAAAGAGAATATTAATCATAAATGAAAGTAATATGTACAAAATATGAGGAATTAAAATATTCATTTTCATTAAACATACATAGACTACATAAAATAAAAATATCGTATAATATACTACATAAACTACAATAAAATATAAAATACTGATTTAGGGGAAACATGAAAGTAATAATAAATTTAAAGTGATAGATAATGTGCTCTAAGGAGCCTTTTGAAGATGGGGAGGGATTTAGCTAATCTAATGGACAATGGCAGTTCATTCCACAAGCGAGCAGCATGGACGGTAAACGATTTGCTAAGGAAAGTACTGCTATGCTCGGGAATTGCTAACACCAAATTCTCTGAGGATCTAAGAGATCTTGCATGTGTGCTACTGAGGAAAGTAAAACGTTCTTTAAGGTAACGGGGAGTAGTGGAATGGAAAAGAATAGTATATAAGAGAAATAGGATACGAGTATTTCGGCGAAGGCGTATTGGTAGCCACTTGAGCTTTTTACGAAATTCAGACACATATGTAATTAGTCAGGTCTGATGATAGATTTTTTGTCGTTCAATCATTATGCGAAAGGGCTTTGATGTTCTATTTTGAAAGGTAACCGATGTTTACTACGTTTTAAAAGCTTGTGAGATTGCCAATATAATTGCCCCTTAAGCCGAGGGTGATGGTATCGATTTTCTATCAGCTCATTTATTTATAAGAGATGTTTTCTCAGTTTATGTTGTATTTTTTGTACGTGAATATATAAAAGACGTTTATGTTTAAAACATGATTTAGAAATAAAACATATTTTTAGTTGATGTAGAATTTAGTGAGATCGTTAGTGTCATTGATAATACTTGTCTGCCTTACAACTTAAGCACAAAAAATATTCAAATTATGGGTTTAAATTTCCTTACTTCTTATGGCTTCTGCTTCAATGATTCATCTGACACGACATTTTTATGTAAGTTACCCACCCTATTAATATGAAACGGGGCTCAAAACTTCTGTAATATTACTTCTGTTAATGTCTTGCAAGGATCGGGCTAATCCCTAAGGATATGCGGCTTAAGCATTTGATGTATGTGACATCGGGGAACAAGTAGGTTCGTTTCAGAATTCGTGAACTTCCACAAAACTCCTAGAATATCACGATGTAAAAGTTTTCATCTTCGATAGGTCTCGTGTTAGCTTTACGTCTACGTCCATTTGGTTTTGTTTTAACAGTCACATACATAGTCCTGATTCCACACTAAGATCGAGTCTTGTGTCGTGGGTATTAGAAACTACGAGACTACTATACGGTTACTGTAAATGTACTTTATGCTTAATGTTTTCTTAATAGTTTTGTACTACAGTACAAAATGATGTATGTATATGGGATGATACAGTATCATCCCATATACATACACCGCACTGCAGGGTATGGGCCTCCTATACAATCGAAAGTACGAATGAAAGGGAATAGGCTATGCAATCCACCACGCCGGCCTAGTGCGGTTGGCGGGCTTTAAATACCATATACTTATTTTCTTACAAATCGCCATTCTATGCAGGTTTCCTCACGATGTTTTCCTTCACCGTTATAGTGCGTGGTGATTGGCTGTCAATACACTCATGCCTTTGAAACTTCAGAGGTGCGCCCTGGTAATAGACCCCGCGATCAACGTGAACATATTAGCAGGCACATAATAGTTTTATGTTAAATATAATTAGGCACAGTACGTTATTCTTCCAAAAGTGACAGCAGGAAAACGGGAGATGAATTACGCAAGTGCCTGACTTAAGTCATCCGAATTGTTCTATCGACTCAACAGTCGTCGAACAACTTATTGTATTGGATATAACAGCCCTGTACGGGAATTAACGGATATAAAACTAAAAAGAGATAAGAAGTAGTAATAGTACCTGTTTAGATAGAGCATTACCTGGCGGCAGATATGATCTTTCCGCCGACAAAATTATTTGGAATATGAAAACAATTACATCCGCCTTACAAGGTTCCCACTTCCCAACCCTAGATAAAATATAAATGTAGAAAGCAAATGAAAACATTACCTAACTCTCCGGATACACACGCGTTGATTTATGTGTTAAATAAAATATATTTAACCATTAAAATCCTGTTTAAAAGAGTAACTTTTTATAAAAACTGACAACTCACTCACCCGCACGACGTGACACACATAACGGCTCACTTTGACTCAGGGATTACGCGAATAATCCTTTATCTTTGCTTAATTTTGTGAAAATATATTAATGTTTTTCCCGGCGTAATTTATGAGGGGTAGACTAAAAAATATTTGGCTAAATGTTGTCAAGGGATATATGAGTCTATGGCCCTAATATTGAAGATTCCGAAGAAAAGGCGAAAGACTGAAAGATATTCAGACAGAAAGCGGATCCTGGCACTTTCCAGGATAACACTATGTAGTTAGAAGGAGTGGTTAACTAGAACAGTCGAATGGCTTGACATTTTTGTACCAATAGGATTAAGTAACTTTTGTGCATTTGTTATAGTTACCATGCCGTCCAAAGAGAGTTACCAAGTTGACAGAATGAACTCCGAATATGGCACAGTTTTGTTCGTTACCATGATGTTATCTTATTATCTCATTTATCTTATTGTTTACGAGACACGGACAAGCTTTTCATAAACAATACAGTTAACAGCGTTTGCTACATAAGGGGCGGGAACCTGGCTGTTGATGATTGTGAGTTCACGCTCCATATCTCTGAAGGCCTATGCAGTGGTGTCATTAGTAACACTTACAGATCGCGTACACAATATCCCATTTATGACCTGATGGAATAAATTTTCTAATTATCACCAACTGACATTGAATTTTACAAACCGAAAATTGTTAATTGTATTGTATAGATTCTTCTATTCGGCAACTTAGGACTTCGCTGCTCGTAGCATCCATGTTTCGCCTTGTATTTTCCGTCCCCCGATATGATAGGGGGTGAGCCTATAGCTATATCGCGCACAAAATTCTGACTTCGAGCTGAAAATGAATAAAAAAATTCAATATCACTTAGCTCGACCGGAGATTCGAATCCGAAACCACAGCTTCGCAATCATACCTTATTACAACTACGCCGAGGCACTCTTAATAACATTGATAGATACATATATTACACTAATATCATTCACAAAGCAAATACATAAAGTCATCCAACAAAGAAATACTTTACAAAAACCCAATTTATATTCGGGCCGAGCGGCACCGTTGTTGGGTCGCGATATTGACTGGTTATTCACGATATTGGGAACTGAATGATCGGTATACACGGTAGCCGCGTCATCACTTAGGCGATAGAGTACTTTCCTTATTCCACCTTCGATACATCATAGAATGAAATTGGCTGTTCCATCGGAATGGTTCTACTTCTATGCTCTCTGTAAATTTTGTTTACTCATAAACGAAAAATATCTTGAAAGTATTTTATCGTGTTTTTATTCAACAATAAATACGTCGTAGATCAAGAGCCCGTGGGCGCTAGAATTTCGTTATTTTGTAGAACCTGAAAATTTGGCTGCTCATGCCTCTGACATAGGCATCCCACTATCAGCTATTATGAAGTTCCGATCATAGTTGCCTTAATAACATATATGAAATGTATCTTTTATATTTTATATAACCCTGGCTAAATTAAATATTATTAAATATTACGATATCTTCAAACTTAAAGAAAATGTAATTTTGCCAGCGTTATAGTATAAAAGCTAAATTTCAATTCAAACTTAAAGTAACGTAATACATTCTTTTATATTAGAAATGTTTGTCTCGTTGTGAAAATCCACCCAGTGTTTCCTTTCACAGGCAACTTTTGCGCAAGAATATTCGCTATTACATGCATTGTATTCCTATTTCCCTAAAGAAAACGCGTGTATTTTAAGCTTATTTATATGACAGAGAAGGCTACGAATTTTCAGGCACCGTATTCTCAATTTCTAGGCTTTAAGTCTTTAACACTACAGTGTATTTTTTTATTTCGTGAATGAATATTATATGACCGCTCGTTGACAACATCAATGAAACACACACCATGAATTAAAAAGCAATGCTTGGCATTCCCCTGCGGTCGTCATCTTGAGACACAAGATCTTAAGTCTCCAGTATTTACTCTGGCCATAATCTCCTTCAAACCGGAACACAACAGTGCATTTACACTGCTGTTTGGCGGGATAAATAGATACAGAAAATTCGCGAATTTAACTATTGTAAATAATAGAGTGATATTAATAAATTCAACATTTCAATTAGTCATTAGTTTTATAAATTTGATATCGCCAAATCACCGCACAATGGTCATATTGATCATACTATTCTCGAAAATCAAAAGGGAAATTAGAATCACTGTAGTGGAGATAGAACAAATGAATTGGCATATTTTGGTCCAGAGTGCGCCAATTAACCAGGATTAGAGCTACGTACGACAGTTTATGGTTAGTTGAATGGCGAATGCGTTGGAGGCCCGCCAAATGCACTATAATGAATACGATTTACGTGAAATTAGGGCCACTATTGTAATTTGTATGGTAATATTTTTACAATCAATTTTACATACTGAAAAGAATTAAAGGCCAAGAAAGCTTGCAAACCCCTTATAATATGCTCCATTAATATATAAATAAAATTGCGTTATTTTCTTTGTACAGTCAGCAACATAAGTCGCTACACAGTCACGAGATTTGGAATTGTCTTATCATCCAAAATAATAATTATTTTCAATATCGTATGGCACTTCTTGGCATACATGACTTTACTTGATTCTATTTTACGACTACAGAGTAGTACGTGCAAATTTTAATTCATAAAAATGTTATCAAAAAATGTGAAGTGTTCAGCGACTTATGTTGCTGACTGTACTCATCGTTTGATTTCGTTGTTATTCAGAAAGTCATTTTCTCAATCCTTTGCATGCGGTATAGAAAGCAATAATAATTATATTTATTGGAAATATAATAAATTTTAATAAGATTTATTTTATTTCAATATTTATAATGGATTAGTCAACACACTAAAGCAACAACATAACAATTTCTGGAATGAATGAGCATTGTAATAATTTATGACTTTAAGTGAAAAATACTGCCCAAAGGCGACGAGGAAAACAACTTACATTTCGGCTGAAAGATAGGGAAAGAAAAAACTAAGTAGCGTTAATGACCCACTCAGACACATCTCATGCCATTAATTTGTTCTGACGTTTACATGAAAACATAGCCAACTAGAATACAAGAGCCTTATATTGTTGTAAATATTGAAGATCATAGTTGTGTAATTTGAAAATGTTTTGACAAGATGAATTACATTTATTGTAGGTGATTTGTTATTTAAATTTAAGACTTCAGCGTTCTATAAATTATTTCCTATGTGGTAGAATTATTATAATTAATTATATTATGTGTTACAAACGTCATTTAGCTAAAGACGTTGTGGATTTCTTTAAACAGAAGTTTTCACTTACCATGCGGAGATCCTCGTACCTTCAATGAAAAATTTACTTTTAAATGATTGGACATGAAACATAATGTGAATTACACTCTTGAGCCTAATTTAATTAAACCTTCAGCTTCAGTCATATTAGTAGTTAATTACCTCGAAGTGGTAAAGTTTGAACAGACTGCAGTTGTAATATTCCCTTTGGATATTTACACTTATATTATTTGATTTTAGTGCAGTTACATGCATATAAAATTGCTCATTTAGATCTTAACTGTTCTTTCGGGACATTTGCTAGATCAATTTATTGCGAATAGAATTGGTTGAATTTGGTAATTTTGGTCCGTCCCTTAAATTAAATAATAAATATGCAAACTTTTGTCCCTCAGGAATGTTGTTATTATAGAAACATATGAAGACAGTTGAATGTTCAGATATTTTAAGATAACATTATATTCCACAGTTCAAATTTCTTATTAAAATTTTATGGAATATCTTATTATAAAATCCAATACAACCAAGATATCTGTGCAAATCTTTTAAAGTGAGTTTTAAATACATCGACTGCTGTACTTGTCAAAGTTAAATCCAATCACACAGATCTACGTCTCTTAAATTTGAATAGTTTATGGAAGTTGCGAGTAAATCACTAAGTAGATCGCTGTTTGTGGTTTAAGACTGAGCACATAAATTTGGAGGAAATCACGTTCTGTCAGTATAAATCCTGGCTGCCAAACTAGAAACAACCTAAGAGCGATCCTCAGTAAATAAGCGAGATTAATTGATACCTACTGCTGCAAAAGTTTCGACAAATCTCTGAATAACCGTATTCCGGTTGCAATGTTGTCATTTCATTAATACCGAGTCAAGTTTAAACAGAATATGAAACAGATTGAACGAATTCACAAAGCCTTATGTCAGTTTTGAGTTTATTAGTACTCATCTCATTTAACTTAAGTACTGCTTCAACTAGAAATTCTTTTCGTGGTAAAATTATTACCGAGTTTTTATTCTGCCTTTTTGATATATTCACTAAATATGTCTATAATTGTTTTTTCTGTTCCATGATCTGATATAGCGCAGCTTAAAAATCTTTCGTATATATTGATGCTTATTAAGTCATGCTTAGTCAGGATTTTACCCTCCCATTCAGTTTTTTAGGCGTGAATACTTTTTTTAAAACGGACTAATAATGTAGTGAAAGATAAATCAGTTCTTAATTTCGCTATTACCACGAGAGAAAAATCAACACAAATTAATCAACATTATTAATATTCCATCATAATTAGTAGTAATGATCATTAATATAGTAAATGGAGGGTAGTCACGATAAATCTCAGCGTCGATTAATTAATCACGTATAATGAATATATATGAAACGTAGTCATTTGTTGAACACGGCATCCATATTTCATCCCGTCTCCGATTTACTGCTAAAAGAAAATGTTGATTTTGCAGGATGTTATTAAATTACTTTAGTGTATATTAAATAATGCGAACATAAGATTTTCATGAACAGCTTCGCCTACTTAAAAAGGTTTGTCTCAAAAAAGTCCTTCTATTTCAATTTCTCGGCATAAGAAGCTTACAGTCTTCCTCGATAAATTAAATATATATTTGTAATTCGTACCTGTAGTTCTTATATGGGTGCGTTCAAACAAACAAACTACTCAATTTTTTTGTGGTATATATTAGTATAGATAATTAGCTCAAATTATTACTAGGACATCACTAAGTAGAAAAAATAAAGGGGTTACGAATATATTTCAAATTGCCTAATATCGTTTCACAGCTTGAACAGTCGTATTGATGAATTACCTTACTAACTTACATTTTTCACACATCACTACACTTATCATCAAGATAATTCACATTGCCCTTACCCTTATTAAAAACCTTCACAGTAGGTACCGACATGAATAAAAGAACTTTTTAAGATTTTACGTTTTACACTTCTGTGAGTTCCCGTCCACATAGAGTGTCGTATTTTATTTGTAAATTCATGACCTTTTGTTTTATCAAATATAAAACACTTCCAGGGCAACCAAACAGCAATAGCCGTCAAAAATACTAAACAATTTGGAATAATTTAATAGAGGAAAACAAACACGAATAAATGAATTTCAAAATCACGATCAAAGGCATCTAGTCAGTATTTTCCAGGCTTCATTACTCCCGCTTATTGTTTAGGTAATTAAAGATCTGATTTGAATACGGGCGCCCAGGCTTCAAACGTTTAATTATGCATAAACTCCGCTGAATTATGCCCTGACTTTAAGTTCCTAATGTTACCACGAATTTTACAGCAAAGACCACATTATGTAAATGTAATAACCAAATGCATATTCATTATGATATGATCCTTACGTAGACTTTTGGGTCTCTTTAGTGAAGGGTGAAGAAGTAATTATGTGTGCCAGATTAACGATAATGTGAGTTTGTTTTTGACTTGTTGTTTTAGCAGTACACTAAACTCGTACACGAGTCGCGTCATCGCTCGACTTAATTTTCAATACTGTTATGATTTGGAGTGTTCTTGAGCAGTGTCTTCAAGAAAACCACAGACACAACTATAATATTGGCCAGGAATTGGTATTAACAATATGCTACTCTAAATCGAAGCACAGCGAGAAAAGAGACAATTTAATAATGGAGAATTTTAACTCCACTGATGCTTGAGGGCTTGTTTGCCTGTGTGTGTTACATGTGTTGTGTAAATAGATTGTTGACTTCAACTTCATAAAGAATTATTTATTAGTTTTTGGATGAGAAACTAACTCCACACATCCATGCATCTTCACAAATATCAATACAATATAATAACCATTTCATTCATACAAAACAATCTGACGAAATATCAACAGATCAAGTTGCTCAAGTTCAAGCTTCATTGAACAATTTGTAAAAAATACTTCTCATATAAATAAAAAATAAAAACACCTTGCAAGATTATGTTTAGCAAGAATTATCAAAAAAAATGTGTATTTTAATTTGAATTTAGAACATCAACATTAGGATTTGAAAATCTCATATTATACACTATTAAAAGACATTTGACATAGTATATTCCTAAATATAAACTTTTTCTAATAATCCTTACAAAACATAAACGTGCTAGGTATTTCGATTTTTGTGATGAAAAATAAATATTTAAAAAACATAAAATGTTTTTATGTAACGTCTTCGATTGCTGAGAAATACTTTTAACGAGCTTTACTTAATTGAAACTTATAATAAATTGCAATAACGAAGTTACAACTTTTTTATTGAAAACTTTGTTTGATTTTCTTGAATATTAGAAACTTTTATTTACATCATGACATCAAACTGATTAATTGGCTGTAGGGAAAATCTTGTCGGCCCACTTATTTCATTTATTTTGTACTAGGGTGGACCCGTGGGTGGGTGGGTCTGCCCGGAGGCAGATGCTTTTTGAATCAAGTCCCTATCACCTGATAATATTATATGCATTGAAACTAAATGTCATTCTCTATACTGCTTTTCCTGTCTCGTCCCGTTAGATCCCGCCCTGTCCCGTCTCATTCACACTTAAGATATGCAACTTAGACCCATTCCATCTTTTGAGTATTAGACAATAATATAACAGCATTCCTTCCTCATCCCGCGGGAAATCAACATTTTTCAAGTTTAAAAGTATTCTTAGTGTTAAACCAGGATGTCAGCTACCTCCACACCAAATTTCATAGAAATCCGTTAAGCCGTTTCTAAGTTCATGGCGCGCAACCGCACAAACAAACCGCACAGAAAAATTCTAAAAATCATTGTTTTGGGTTCCATTACGTTAACGTTAATACAATTGGCATCTACGCTGACATGAATACCACAATACTTGCAGAAAACGCCACCATTGATTTCCAATTTTGTTTTTGCTAGAAAAATTAAGTTGAATGAAAATTTAAAACAATATATCAGTCCACAAATTGAGCATGAGCCTCCTTGAGCTGTGTTCTATTAGTTAAAGATGGTACAATTGATATGTAATTGTAATGGAAAATCCAGGCTCAGCGCACTTGAGTCTCTTAGTTTAAAATAATCCAAAGACCAAAGTAAAAAAGAAAAATAGATAGCTCTCAGTAACTTGTTATTCCTGTCAGGTTTTAATGTAATCGAAATCCACTGATCGAATTTAAAACGAATCGAAAAAGGGATAAAACTGATTATCTGACCTTCACAAAATCAACAAATCACGGAGAGTAATCTGGGAATTACTTTTTTAGTATTTTGTAAAAAGAAACATTCCAAGAAGGGTATTTATAAAAATTTCATCGTTAACTTAGTATAGTTTGAAATTGCTTTTATTTTATAGTTAGGCCCTATATACATATGAAAAACACAACGTAATAAAATACCTGTTAAAAAATAGTTTGAAAAATTGCACTTGACGATCGCAACACCCGTCCGAAGATGACGTCTACATGCATCTGTTGACGTGTAGAGGAGGCATAAGCAAATACAACTAGACAAGAACCTCGACATCACACATGCATCATCGGAGAACCACTCTACGTAGATTGTTGCTTCACTTAGTATGAAAGCGTCCTTCACTGCATTCACGATTCCGTGGTTTCCACTTTAGAACACGTTTAAAGGCCATTTAATATGTACGGAAAGGTTAGATTATTTTGACGTATTATCCGACTAAACTAATAGTAACGTTTGACGTTTATTATTTTTCAAGTTTAAACAAATTTCTACCATGGAATTGTGGTTTTACGGAAAATGTTATAGAAATTGTGTGAGTTCCGCCGGTACAGAGATAAAAAGTTAAACAGTGCCTATTAGTTTAATTGGATTAGAAATCAATATATAAATGTGTACCTAGTTGTGGTTTTCTGTTCATCCATAAATCTTATTACATATATTTTTGCACACGCAGTGTATAAAACAAAGGACAAAGAATTATAAATACTTTAAAGTAAATTAATAATATCTGCCATGAAATATCTAATATTACTTTCTCAATCAGATAATAAAATGGAAATTGTGAACTACGGTTAGTAGCAGAGGCACCGCCTAGTCGATGAGCGTGAATATATTTTTTTTATTTTATTACCTTGTCAACCAAAAAATCATAAATTATATTTTAATTTTCGAGAATACTTGTAAGCTTTCTCTAATCTATTGTGTTTATCCATTCGGATGACTTGATAAATTGTTTTCAAACAAAATTGTTTGGCTTACCGCTCCATTTTTATTTCGAAAACCTTTTTACATAAATCATGTGGGGATGGCGTTTTATCGAAAACCAGTAACAGGTGAACAATGTAAATGAAGCCTCGGCTTTTAAGGTCTCGCGAAGTATAATCGAGTATATTTGACTATTGGTGTCGGGCACGTTCCCAATTGGCGTAGAGATAAAGCAAACAGGGCTGGAGTCGATTTATTTTATTTATGCGCACATTTCAACGCCTCTGGAGCTGAAATCATTGTTGTACGGATCGGAATATCGTGATTTTGGTTTGTTGAATAGGAGAAATATACCGTTGAATTGGTGCTAATGGCCTTAATATTGGTATTATTTGTTCGAATATATTTTTAACAATGCCATTCTTATTGATTTTACTGTATTCTTTAAGATTTTTTTAATGATCTTTTACTTACTTAAACTGAACTTACTTTTACCCATTAAAAAAAATACAGCGAGTTTCTACAAATTCGAATGTTATGAAATGTGAAAATCAAATGTTGTCTTTATAAAGGACATCGCTTTTTTTGACCTGCTATAGGAATTATTATATTTTGGCCGGAACAGACATGCACGTAAATGATTAAACTTTTCCTCAGTTTTATTCAGTGGCGGGCGTGGGAAATTTGTTTGTTACAGTTAGTTAACATTAAAGTTGGAAATATAATGTGCTTTCCGGAATAAAAGTTGCTAAGTCAAATGCAGTAGTTTATCCCAGCATGGTTTTCGCTTTATATTATTTTCTGAAAGCCCGGAGAAGTCCTTGGGGCAGTGGCAAGCATTAAGCAGACACCCCGCTTAATGTGTGATGAAAATGTATTACTTCACAAGTGTCACGATTCTTAGATATATTTAACAAGGCAAAGGCAAAAGACTATGGACAGTTATTATTTCTATATTTATCATGTTAATGTACGTATGTATGTATTAATTATATTTCAACTTGTGTATTTATGCGAACATCAATTGTAATAAAATATAAAATTAATATCTGTGAAGGTTATTATTATAATTTCTTTTTATTAATCGAAAATTTGCTTTCCAATATTGAATAGTGAAATAAAATACAAACTTCTTAATCAAAGCAAAAAGGGAAGCAGTGTTGCAAATGTTCCGTTTTAAGTGTCACTAACTTTTGAAAAGCTCGAGTATTGTATAATTAGTTTTCGCAGTCGAAGTTTCAAAAACTAAATAATAGCGAATTATTTATTAAATTATTTGTGAATTAAAAAGGCAATATTTAAATTCAATGCACTGTTGTGTTCCGTTTTGAAGGGCATTTTAGCCAGAGTAACTAATGGACATGATAAAACCTAATATGTTATATCTCAGGACGGCGAACGCAGTTGAATCCCAAGCATTTCCTTCTAATTCGAGTTGATGTTTGGTTTTACTACTCTCCATGAGCGGTCGAATCCCGTACCAGGCAAATGGGATGTTAGTCTTGCCATTCAACTTAATCAAAAATAAGTGTTGTGCTGACACATGGCTGACACTGTACATAAATAAGACAGACTTACTGACCGTTAAAAATACCGCATTTTTATGCATATATCAAATTTAGTAGCATACAGACGTACATACTCGTCCGTGATGAGAATTACCCAAAATTTTTTCACATCATTAATATAGGGTGAAATATTGAGTAGAGACGTGATCTCACGACAACTGGGTCAGAGCATTCCTGTAGGATTTTCTGGACATAACGGCCATTATTACCTCAGCCTTTTGAGGGATATTTCTAAAGAATTGCCTTTATGATGTGCAATGTCCATGGAACGTAATACTAAGCCCAGCTGAGTATCGATCAGAAGCAAATAATTTTTTAACCTACTTTTATTACAGATCATAGCCAGACATCATATTCTGGCCTGTTGTAACTGTATATTTAAAAACTGAACCCAAAATGTAATTCATATTCACCGGTCACAAAGTCGCGAATGGTGGTCTCTTTCAGTACAAATTCAAAATCCTCGTGGTACCTCCTACTGGTGGTAGGTCTCTCATATGTGAGAGGCCATCTGGGTAGGTACCACCGCAATGTCTATTTCTCCCGTGAAACAACACTGCGTTAATGCACTGTTGTGTTTCGGACTGAAGGACATTGTAGCCAGAGTAACTACTGGACATATTGAGACTTAACATCTTATGTCTCAGGATGGCGAGCGCGGTGGAATGTTGCTACTGTTTATGAGCGGTCGTATCGCTTACCATCAGGCGAAAGGCTTGCTCGTCTCGTCATTCATTGCAACAAAAAAAAAAAAAAAAAACCTCACTTTGATTAACACCAAATTGCAAATAAATTGTCCGGTGGTAGGTCTCTTATATGTGAGAGATCGCCTGGGTTGGTACTCCCGCTAAACAGTAGTGTTATTGCACTGTTGTGTTTCGGATTGAAGGACAATGTAGCCAAAGTAAATACTGGACATATTGAAACTTAACATCTTATGTCTCATGATGGCGAGCGCAGTGGAATGCCAAGCAATGCTTTATAATTCATGTTGTTGTTTAGTTTTGCTACTGTGCATGAGCGGTCGTATCACTTACCATCAGGCCAACGGCATGCTCATCTCGCCATTCATTGTACTAAAATAAACTTAGAAATATATTATTTCCCACTTTTCTCTATTAAGATTCGAATTTATTCATTAAAATTAGTCGACTCCCACATACACCCACATACTACCACACATTTGACTCACATATCACAGGAAAAAAATAAAAAACAGAGCTAGTTCCACATTTTTAATGCAGTGTTGATGAAAACACGCCACTGCTAAAAAATAAAGTTATCAAACTTGGTAGTGTACAATTTATCATTTAAATGAATGGATTTTCGTGATACACGCTTAGAGTGTTCTGCGAGAAGTGATAGCCTGCTGCGCGGATGTTTTAATATTACAAAGAACTTCCATTAAGATAGTAACAGAATAACAACATAATATAATTTTCTGGTATGTCTTGTAGCATTCATGTTGAATAAATCTCACCCCATCCGTTCGCCAGTCTTTCTCTGGTCTCTCATTTAAAAATAACTTTTTTATAAGATGTAGAATAAAAAAATAGTATTTTGGAAATTGAAATATTCAAGCGTATTTTAAATGAAAACTATTATAAAATCCTATAACAAAAGTAAATCATTTGAATATAAATTATAAAAAGCAATTTATTCTAATCCTCTAAAATTAAAAAAAGAATCATAGAAAAATACACAACGATCGAAATTGAAAAAATTGGAAATTTATAAATTGGATGACGATAAAATTGGAATGTAGAAAAATATAACAAAGAATTAGATGTTCAGTTTCAGCTATAAAACTGAATTCAGTCACGAAATATTTGAATGTAGCTATCCATGGGTGGTCAATTAACTGAATACTTTGGATAACAATGTGAAAACGTATGGAACGTACAATTACACAAAATATTTCATAATTTCATATGAGTAACTTCGCAAAATGTAGACATTTCAACGATTCTGCACGTTGGTTTTCGTCGGAATATTAAATTCAGAAAGATGTTAAAATATTTAGGATACTCAATTTAGTTGATATTCATACTTAAATTTGAAAACTATACTTAATAAAACATCACTCATAAAGAACAGTAACTTACATTTTTATCATAATTTCCTATCATTGCCGACCTTTATGGATTTTTGCGTAACTGTCTATAACTACATACATAATTTTATATATATTGCTAATAAGTATCAGTTCAAAGACTATAATAGAATTTTACTTTAACCCAAATATTTGATACTGTAATATTGGCCACTGTAAATTATTCTGAATTATTCTCATAATTTATGTGTACTTAATATGTATACTTTCGTATACATATTCCTATTTACTTAATTGGGTAAATAAATCTGGGAAATTAACTTGGTTATTATTGGCAACATTTGGCAAGTTTGTCTTGGCTGCTACAATAACACTATGCCATCTGGGGACCTCGGACACTGGCCAATCGTCGACCCAATTCGACCCCTAGCCGTTTAAATTTCCGTTTAATAAAAAAGTTATGGGCTTTTAAATATTCAAAAGGAATGAAATATTGGATATCATTTTTATTTATTTCATTTCATATCGGAAATTTGTTATAGTAAATTTTCTTTGTGTTTGTAGTTACAGATTCGAAAAAGGTGGTATTTTTTTTACTGAGGGCAATAACTATTCATGGTCCTCTTATGGACCACTCATGGATAGTAGCAAAACTATACAACACCATGTAAATTACAAAGCGATGCTTGGCATTTCACTGCACTCGCCATTCTGGGACATAATATGTTAAGTCTTAATACGTCCAGTAGTTACTCTGGCTACAATGACCTGCAAACCGGAATACAAAAATGCAGTGACACTGCGTATAATCATTATTTGCAAAATAATATACATATAAATCAATGAAAAATCGATAACGACTATTATCGAACAATTAAGAATTTAAATATAAAAATATATACAGCAAAAATGTGCGCAGGGCACACACCAAAGTGTGTGTGGAGCTCTAAAACTACTGTAAAATGCACATGCTATTTTACCTTTAATAAAAACAGAAATAAAAGATACACTTACGTCCATTAGCCGCGATATATTCCTTACGTTATGAGCCTAGCTTTAAACTCTCACTTTCCTTGCGAAGTATTCAACGGTTTTATGTTAAGTGCATAGATTGACTTCTACACATGCTTCTGCACCACAAAGCTTATTGACGTTTTCTGTAGGGTTGCCAACAAAATTAACCTACTGAAGTTAGCAAATTAACCTACCTAAGTAGGTAGTTAGGAATTCTATAGTTTTAATTAATTACATAGGATGCAGACCATCACATAGTACTTGTTAGACCGCTTTTAAAAGGACATGCCATGTCTGATGTCATTCGTCGGATGGTAAGCGACACGACCGCTTATCTACAGTAACAAGACCAAACAACGCCATGAATTACATAGCAATGCTTGGTATTCCGCAGCGTATAATGCAATACCTATAATGATCAATAATGGATTATTGTGGTTGGTATTAATTTAATTAATAATCATAAAGAATGACAGAGTGATCCAGCATCACCAGAGTTCAAGCTGTGTGCCGTTGCAATACTCAGATTTTAAACGAGTTTTGATAAAACCAGCAGCCTCGCGTTTCGCTTGTTTCAAAGTTTTCATAAATTATTTTCAATTCATTTTATGATCTTATCTTAAACCGTCTGCGACCACAAACTTCAATGTATAATTTATAAAACTAATCATATTTTGCCTTACAAGAAACCAATTTACTAAATATAAAATGTAAAAAATTGTATGAACAATTGATTTTAAAGCCACACCTAGTGTACCGTGGAGCGGCTCTCCTTCAATAAGCTGTGTACCGAACGTGCTTTGTACTTTATTTTCAGGATCATGGAATAGGATTCCAAATAGAATCAGACGACTGTAGTGGCTACGTTTGGAAGCAATTTTAGGTGCATTTTTAGGTGTCGTTGTATTTACATTTATTTTTAAACAAGCCTGACAATACTGGATGGGTGTAACAATGGCATGGCACGCACAGAAGTGATACCAGGCATTTATCCTTAACCAGTTACTTAGAGACACTAGTCAAGAAATCATCAACCAAGAACGAAATTAATCAAGAATACGAAAATTGAAAGCTAATAACTTTCTATATAAATACTTTTTTTGGCAAACCTGACACTGAAATGTGATAATATCACTTGAAATATTTATTATGAGATAATTTGAAAACTCATACAAGTGCGAAAGAATCAGCGCCCAGAATAGCACGCAACACATACATTTTAGACAAAAAGTTCGACGGACTGTGAGTGATATTACTTACACCTCTGTATATCATTGGAGGATACAAGCGTGAAGTATGAATGTATGAATATAATAATGAAAATGAAATTAAAAAAAGTGCACGTGGCTTGCTTTACACAGTTCTGACTTCTGATAAAAGCCTTTTTATAGATCATGCACTCGTGACTGGCATTTGAAGGTTAAAAGGCAATTGTATAAAAGGCTTTCATTGAAAAAATGAATTCTTTTACAAATTTTAATTAATTGGATTTAAAAAATAAAATTGTAAGTATGTAAGACTTCGCAAAATGATTTATTTTAAATAGCTTTCTGGGAACGAACGACTAAATAGTTTACATTTTTTTAGCTGAATTCAGCTTTTATGTAGCGTAAAAAAGCGTGTAGCTTCCTGGAAATAGCTGTAATGTAAATCAATCCTTATCCATTCGTAGGAAATCAGTAACAGTATCAGCCCATATACGTCCCACTGCAGGGCACGGGCCTACTCCACAATCGAGAGTACGATTGAGAGTGGTTAGGCCATATAGTCCACCACGCTGGCCTAGTGCGGGTTGGCGGACTTACATACTATAGATTTTTTTATAAATCTATGCTATGCTGTGGTATGCAGGTTTCCTCACGATGTTTTCCTTCAGCGTTTTAGTGCGTGGTGATTGACTATCAATTCACACATGACTCCGAAAAGTCAGAGGTGTGCCATGGGATTCGAACCCGCGACCACCGTGAACATGTTGGCAGTCGCGTCTAGTCCGTTTACCAAGAGGCCACCACGCACTTCATCGTAATTCGTAGGAATGCAGGTGTAAAATTGTATATACGAAATGATTCGCAATTGAATATACATTAACTACGAAACTTTGGTGGGATTCGGTCCAATGGCAGCTGTTTCGCAAAAAATGAGCGTGGGATACCAGAAAAGTTTTGCACGTAAGCGATTGACATTTAGAACCCTTTAGCAAAGTTTACATGGAGTCCTTTTAAAATATATTTTTTTCCTCAGCCTTGGTGTACGGGAATATTGGATGCGGTTTGAACTTTTTCTTATATTTCACAGCATTGTTTTAGCGTGTTAAAAAATAGTAAACGTATAGGTGTGGGTTGCAGCAAAGAGAAGAGACTTCGCTGCTTGATAGGATAGTCCGCTGCTTGCCGGTGATATGCAGTATTGAGACTTTTGTACTCGTAATTAAATATAGTGTGTATGAACGTTTGTGTGTCAAGTATATGTGACTATATCAAAAAATCGGCAATAGCAATTTAACAACTCTGGTACGACATTCGGATCTGTCAGTACAACGAATCTCGCAGGCATAAACAGTAGTAAAAACCCAATAATAGTGACACAACTCCTAAGTATGTGTGTTATATATTGCGATTTCTACGATTTCATTTAGATTGCGCTGAAATCACCATTAGGTGTATTACATTCTACTTTCCGTTCCAGTCCAAAATAAACATGAGTTCTACGAGTACATGGCTATGATAAGATTTCAAAGTTCGCTGCGCATTCGCTGATTTCAGGTTATCAATGAAAATATCATCAACCCGGTCTACTGCTTTATGCATCCAGTCGCTGCCGTCCCTCTTGTGCAAGTCGTCCCGCCATCTGACCAGAGGCCGTCCCATGCTACAACACAGTCTCCATTCCGGAACTCGCTTACTCCAGCGGGTATTTATATTTCATGTTTACTCTGCAGTGGATTGCAATGGGCTGATGATGATGATAAATGAACATATAGGAGCAAATGGTTTTATGATAGAGGACGCCAAAAACAGGACACAACAATGGGTCCCGGTACTAACTGTGATTACGTAAGGTAACAAAGAAATATATTGAATACTAGACATTGTACCTAGAGGAACGTTTTACCTATTATAATGTTTTCGAAACTTTGATACACAACATGAAATAGAAGAAGTTCTATAAATTCAATAAATATAGGCAGTGAATGGAAACTGACGGAAAGTCATATGCAAATAAGATAGAAATATCCCCTCGGGAAAATAAATTCACAACTCGACAGGTCATTCCCCTTTTTTGAGAAGGGCTTCTGAACACTTTGTTGTTTAGTCTATAAAACAGGCATTTACGTTGTAAAAATTGTTTTGATGGCGTATAAATAATGTTCTAGACGGGTATCATTTGTTATGGAGAAAACTAGTTTCAAAACATGCCACGAGATGTCGTTATTGTTAAGGCTGGACTGAAAGCAGCTAGCTTATCGTACAAATTACAAACATACATACATAAACTCACGCCTTTTTCCCCGAGAGAATATTTTCCGTTCCATGACGTGATAGGGGGCGAGCCTAAATTCCTGACCCCGAGCTGATAATGAATAGATCACTTTGCCCGACCGGGGAACTCGAAATTCGAACTCGATACAAAGAATATAATAAAACATTGTTCTTTTATTTAGCATTCTGATTAAGTAAATTGGCTTTTACTCGTCACTTTTGTAGATACAGAGCGATGATGCGAGGGCTTCTTAGTTATAGAATTTTCTAGAGAATTGTAGTTTGGTGCTTGGTCAGGCCAAAATACAACAAATATTTATGTATTAATCACAAATTCTAAAGCCGTTATTTCCATTTATAAACCAAAAGCAAAACGCTCAGTTGTATCCAAACCTCAATATTATTCATAGAAATTGTCTTTCAAATATTAACGCAGCCTTATATGACTTACCCTGACAAGACGTTCCTTCATAAAATGCTTAATATATTTCGTGCCTCGTTTCCTTAAAAAGAGAAATCTTAAAGAATAATACAATCTACCATTATTTTTTACAATCCTCGATGAATCGGGTATTATGGTAACTTTGCTGTGTTTCTTTCGGCAAACTCATTTTTTCTTGCATCATTTTGTATATTTACATACACTTTACCACTGTACTATTTTATACTTACGTTTTTATTTAGACGCGTCTAAGAAATTATGTAATAATACTACTAATGTTCATCTCCCCTCTCTCTTTAGCCACGGAAAGTCCAATGCATCCAGCGACTACCTACAGCCTTAACCATGTCATCCATCCACCTTGTAGGTTGTTTTTAATTGCAATGGATGGCGAGACGATAATACAGTCGCTCGATGGTTAGCAATAGGGCCTCATGAACAGTAGCAAAACCAAACAACGCCTTGAATTACAAAGCAATGCTTGGCATTCCACTGCGCTCGCCATCCTGAGACATAAGATGTTAAATGTCAATATTAGTAGTTACCCTGGCTACAATGTCTTTCAATCCGAAACACAACAATGCTTAGACATTGCTGTTTGGCGGGAGAAAGAGACATTGCGGTGGTACCTACTCAGGCGACCTTTCACATATAAGAGACCTACTACCAGGTGGGTGCCTAATAACAATAATAAACAATGTTTTTAATTAAAATAGGAAAAAGACTATTTTTCTTCGTAGCAATACTTCATCTTGGCGTAATTTTCATTTTTAACATAATGTTATGTGCACTCTATCACAATGTCTTCGTCACCACTTTTTGCTTGTTATAATTTTTGTTAATACATTGTTATACACTCCGTTGTCCTCTCTATATGTTCTTTAGTTATTACCCAAGGCTTTGTAAAACGTAGATTTTACCAACGTCTTACACCCCTGGGCAAAAATAAAGAGAAAAAAATATCTTTGAAACCTATAATATATCAAAAGAGTTGGTCTTAAAAATTTGTCCTCCTTTTAAGACGGTCGGGTAGAAAACCTTTAAACATCCATGAACAAACGCGAACAGATGTGGCGAATTGTAAATACAAATAGAGGAATTGATAGGCAATTTTCCTATTCTGGTCAAGAGGGGTTACACTCCATCGCGGCACTTCACAATGAGGTTGATGCCTTATAACGAGATGATTCTAAGTCGACAAATATTTGTTTAAGCCACAAAATAATTCAGAAATAAAGAAGGTGTAATATTGGTCGATTATTTAAGTATACAGTTATGTGGCATGGTAAAAAGATTTGTATATTTAGGGTTGTGAAATTGCATAAAAGAAAATGTATTCATTTATTTATTTTGCGTTTTTTGCAGCAAACATAAAACTAGTTACATTAAAAAAATATAATAAATAATGAACAAAAGGCGGCCTTATAGGTAATCCCTTCTAAGTACAGGATGGATAAGACAGAACGATAATTTGGAGACGTGAAAAGACAGTTGTCTTTTCGCTTCGTTAGTTGACTAAACTTGCGGGAAGTACAAAGTTATAAACAGCGATGGTCATTTAAATATCAACAAAACATGAACCTTCTGTGCATACTTTGCTTGTGCCTAAGGCGACCTCTTCGCTGCCCTTTCACAGCCGCGAGTTTATTTAGCCTCGTATCGTTCGATTTCAGAAAAGTCGCCTTATAAGTAGACAAACAATAAGCGGCGGACCGTTCGTTGGCCCAGTAGCTTAATCCAACAACCTTTGTGCTCCCGCCCTTATACCAATATTGTATGAGGACCTTTTTTAACAACTTTTCATGGCTTTGTTGTCGAAGCCGTGGAAGTGGAAGAAATTGTGTGTTGTTTGAATTAAGGTCGTTAACCACGAAAAGTGTTTGAGTGTAATAATGAATGGTGTAAAGTGCAAACTGTTTTTTTTTTATATTGGCTTGATAAAATAACCTCAATTATTTTAAAAGTAAATACAGTATCCACCAGAAACATCCTCCTTAAACATTAGATGCTAATGGTAGGTCTCTCAAATGTGAAAGACTACTTAGGTAGGTACCACCGCAATGTTTATTTCTTCCGCCAAACAGCAGTTTAAATGCACTGTTGTATTCCGGTTCAAAGGAAATTGGAGCTAGAAATAAGTTTGTTTCCATTAGAACTGTCTAGTTTTAATGGAAACAAACTTATTTTATTTTATTTATTCCACCGCACTCGCCATTCTGAAACATAAAATGTTTAGTCTCATTATATCCAGTAGGTACTCTAGCTCCAATTTCCTTTGAACCGGAATACAACAGTGCATTTAAACTGCTGTTTGACGGGAGAAATAGACATTGCGGTGGTACCCACCCAGGCAGCCTCTCACATATGAGAGACCTACCACCAGTAAAATGAATTAATTATTGTAATTATTTCAATCCTGAAAGCTGTAGAAGGGACAATTTTTCGATGTATTTACGAGTATTATTGGATGGGGGAAGTTCTAATATTATTGTCATGTGTTAAAGCGAAAGTATTCGAAATTTCAATCACACAAGGAGGACTTCCATAAGAATGCAAGACTCACGCTCGAGCGAGCTATAAAACAAGTCCACAAAGTCGTGAGTGTGCCTCTATTGTTTCCGTTGAGTCGTGTACTCAAACACGTGGGTAGGAAGCAATTTCTTGCAAGAAAAACGAGTCGTGTTTACGCGTACTATCTTTAGAATAAGTTGTAGTTTTAAGTTGTGTGTATGGAATTTGTGTTTATACGAGAAACTGGAGAAATTCGGATTATTTCAATATTGTTCAAAAGTTCTGACGGCTTAGCAAGACATAGATACAAGTAGACTACTGTGTGTGAATTTCGTGATTTAAAAAACATAAGTTTAGTTAACATAATTGAATATGATGTGGCTGACATGGTGTGCGGGCTCCTTATCTCTTCTTAAGACTAAATAAAGTTCAGCTGATTGTGGCAATAGTGACAGCTCTGGCTACCTCTTCAGGTAAGTAGTCATGAACTTATTACATAGATGCGTATTCACTATCCCATAGTAATTACAAATAAATTCGGCAAACATGATCCAAGTCAATTGCTTATGCGCCGTCATACTTGTGATGAAAAATGTTATTGTTTTGTTGAATAATGCATCGGATATAAACTAACACTATTGTTTAAATGTTTGTTCCGATTGTAAATTAATAATTCAAACGTGTTCAAAAATATTCAAGTCACGTGACAAATAGTGAATGAATATTATTTGTATGAACAGTTAAAGTAAACGCGGAAGTGTTATTTTATTTATTGGACGCACAAATAGACTATTTTTATAGACTATTCACTAAACACTTACTGCCTCATTCATAAACAGTTAAAACCCTATTTTAGTTATCAAATGTTTTGTCTTCCTCGGTTAAACTGAATGCAAAAGTCGTTAGAAAGGAACGAAACATTCAATAGCGAAAATAGGTTTTAAAACTATTTATTTATTTATGCCTGGTATTGCCCGGCCTTCCTATAGAACGTGTACGGGGTCTCAAAAATATTGCAAATATTTTTTATGAAACTTGGCCACCACCGCCATTAATCCGACCAATGGTTGCTGTAAAAATGATCTAAACTAAAAACCATCAAATACCTTAAAAAAATTGAAACAATAAATCCACAGGAATAAAACCTTTCAGTCACCACATAATGCTTTGTTCAAAGAAGTAATCACAACTTTCAGCGCTTTATCAGTTTTATTCGTTTTTCAAAATCCGCTTGGAAGAATAGAGCAACATCGTATTATATCCAAACAGCACAAACATCGCTTTAGTTTCACGTGACAATGGGTTCTTAACGTGTTTCCGATAGCTTTGTTGTTGTTTGTCAGTGAGAATTCATTCGCAACTTTCCAGTAGAAAATGTATTGGAGTAATTTTTAAGTTGACTTACCTTATAGCTTATTGAAGAACATGTAATTTTAAAATAAACAGGACGTTGTTGTGTTCCGGTTTGAAGGACTTTGTAGCCAGAGTAACTACTGGACATAATGAAACTTAACATCTTATGTCTCAGGGTGGCGAGCGCAGTGGAATGCCAAGCAATGCTTTTTTATTCTTGGTATCGCTTTATTACTCTATCAGGCAAATAAGAAGCTCGACTCGCCATACATCTTAACATCAATGCAAATGGAATTAATAATTTGATTAACATTCGTAATATAAGGGAAAATTGATGAGAAAGATTATGTTTTAAAGCAAGATAAGTTTGTAAGAAATGAAAATGCACTGGAAGAATTAATTAATTTGATCAAATCAAATTTATATTTATCATTATTTTAACCTGTAAAATTAATTCTAAATAAAATTCTTTAATAAATAGGCATTGACTGACTTTTGTATTTAAAAACACACATTTTAAAATAATAACTATTAATTTTTAAACTTACATAACTTCTGTTTCCAGCCTGCGAAATTAATAATACAGAATACATTACAAAATAAACCAAGTATAACCTTCTTCTTTAAAAAAAGATTGAATTGTTAATATGTTTAGTTACTCGTTTTCAGAATCACTTAAAACCTTAAATCTTCATCAAATAACTATTGGCTATTGAGAAAGGACAATGCCCTCAAGTGCAGAAACCCTAACTCAATAATACTTTTCAAAAGTATTTTAATAAGTATTTGTAAAAAACAAGTTCAATAAAAACATTTGGGAGTTGAGTTTGAGTAGGTGCCGAATCAACAGCTTAATATTCGGCTCGAACCGAATGTTCAATTGGACCAAATATTTGTTCCCCGTCGAATAACGAACCAACGGTTGTATGTCAACATCTCTTTAAAGAAAACCTGTGGACATTCCATTAATTAAAAATACTTTTCGATAAACAATTATAGAATACAAATATTTTGTGTTGTTTTTTTTTATTGACGCATTAAACAATGTAAAAAAAATTAAAAGGTACAAAACGTATATTGAAGAAGGAAATAATGATGACAGTAACTTAGTAAAGTAATTCTATCATTAACGACAAAATAAATTGTGTTTTAACATAATATAATATTATCATATAGACAATAATGAAAGATTTTACTTCTTAATTGGATAAATGAGGATAAAAGAAACATTGGGGAAAATATATAATTTATTATATCAATCTTTTGCTAAAAAATATATCTCTTTAAGTGGTACATTACTTTGAGTTAAAGTAACAAAAGCATTGATGTTTTTCGTGTCGAGGCCCTCAGTTTCCTCATTCATAGAGGTTAAAAATCTCGCTAAAATCTGGGGCTTACTCGAAAAAATCGCGGTTCGGTAAAATAATTTGCGGAGAATTTTGGCACGGAAGTACGAATGGGATCAACAACTTCTCATGGCCTGAATGCATTATTGATTTCTGAATAGAAATTGAAGTTGGCCTTAAGCCGAGCAAATATCTGGGTTATTTTATTTTATTTGAGATAACCAACCAAATCCATTGCATATAGGAAATACGGAAATATGATAAATCTCATGATAAATTCCCTGAAAATAAATTTATGAATGACCTGGTGGTGCTAGGCTCGCCTTCTAACACATTTTGACTTCGAATAACATCGGCAATCTGTGTGCGGTTTTGGTAACCCCGATTTAGAGACATGAGCTTATGTAAATATCAATCAAATACTGGAAGCATTGTAGTTCCCGTCATTTTCAATACGATGAAATATTTCCTATCCAACAATACTCAATAGATCATCGTGAAAAGCAAACCTCAATAATTTATTACAATTCACTTTCGGTATCCGTATTCAGAGTAGCTTAAGATTCTATGTTGGAAGGGTATTCGGACAGGCAGATGTCAAGATTATTTATGATTTCCACAAAGTTCCCGGCACTGATACAACCGTCGGCACAGATCCAAATGTTTGCGAACTTGGTGAATTAATTTATTGGATTAAGTTGTTAAAGAGTAGAAAGTTGTAATCAGATGTGAATGAAAGTGAAATTTAAATATAGTAGCACTGAGTTTAAATTTATTATGGGAATTTCTTCTGCCTGTTATCTGTTTGTGGTATATTTCAGTTTTTTTTTATTTTATTTTTCTTATTTTAATGAAAGGCGGAACGAGCATGCCGTGCGCCTGGTTATCACCAGGATTCAACCGCTCATGAACAGTAGCAAAATCAACGATACCTTGAATTACAAAGCAATTTTTGGCACTCCACTGTGCTCGCCATTTTGAGACATAAGATGTTGAGTGTCAGTATTAGTACTTACTCTCGTCATCCTGAGATATAACATGTAATGTCTCAATATGTCTAGTAGTTACTCTGTTATTTGTTTAGGCCATTCCCATCTATGTATTATTATGATATTGGGGCTTGAGTTTACCACGCTGCGATTACTTCTTGTCACGCTTGAAGCACCTTCTAAATCCTAGCGAATTTTCTTAGGCATGCTCTTACTTGTAATTTTCTTTCACTTCTAAAGTAATTAATTATTAAAAGACAGTGATCCTTGTTTTGAACTCGAAACTTTTTGTTAGGCAGCTTGATACTTTCCTCAACAAAGTGTCGACATTTGTCACGTGGGTGTACCATTCTATTTATACCTACGAAAATACTACCAGAGTAATGACAATTAATTCAAAATATTTATCTTGATTATTACTAAGAATAATTAAGTTTGTCTCGACATCGCTCTTCAACCGAACAGTTTAAAGAGAAATAAGTTTGTAGACTGTGTTGCTCGTCTGGCGGAATAACTAAATTCTGTGGCGGAGTACCAATGTATAACCTCACTTATTTGTCACCTTAGATATCTCATATAATATAGACCTTGATATAGACCAACAAAACCGTGAATTGTATAAGAATTCTAATTTAATATATTTTTAATATGTCTTTGAGCTTGGTAGATGTTATATATTTAGCTTCGTTCCCAATAAAATTTTCTATTGACAATTTCTTAGAACATCAATATCCTGTTTTATATTTAGCCCGAACTTTTATATCAAGTAAGGAAAGAAACCCATATTTCAGCAGTGAAATCTTCATTCTGAGTGTCTCTTTAATGTGCGGTTAGGACTATGTAATAAAACAATGTATCTAAAAAGTAGTTATGCTGCCACAAATTTCACAAACTGTAGTTCAAACTTCTTATCATAAAAAACAGACTGACATTGAATTCCTTAGTAACTCGAATCCTTAGAGAAAGAAAATCTGGAATATTTTTGTCACTATGCATTGCATGCGCGAAACTTATACTACATGAAATAGACGCCGTATTATTTCTCAAATAACATCTTGTAAACCCCGGTTGTCCCTAGAGAGTCGCATTTATATTCACCGATGCGGTTTGTATTTATTGAAATGTTTATGCAAATCAGACGTTTTTTATTCAAACTAGAATGTTTCATCCTGCAGACAGTATTTAAGCATGTTATACTGTCCCAATATAAATTGTAGTAGGATTAAAAAAGCTTTAAAGACGGAACTGACGTTGGTAATTTTATTTATTAAGATAAGAAGTTATGCTGACTTTATTAAAACAGTAAAATAAATGGTTGAATTCGACTCATTGGTCTCGATGCACTCTTTGGTTCAAAATCTGATCTAGCAGTAGTCGATAGATCTAACTTCTATTACGTTAAAAGACGGAAATAAGTTTCGAGAACTATGGAACATGTCATCCCTGCTTAGCTTTCGCCACTTTTTTTATAATTTACTAATCAATATATTTTAATACTTGTACCCTTGAAAAGATAGCAAAACTTCAACCAAATTTCGCCGGCTGTATAATTTTGTGGTAAATTTTAAAACTTTAAGAATCGGTCGAAGGAATTTATAAAAATGAAACAGCAACGGTCACGGTTCAAAGTGTAATGTTCAATTTTAAAAAGACAGTTACGCACTGAACAAAGCGCCTGACAAATAGTGATGGCACTTGTTCCTAATGAGCATTCGACTATTCGACTAAGCTAAAACTTATGTGCTAATAAAATATAATAATAAAATATTAAAGGAGAGGCTGCAACATGCCCCCAGCCGTTGAATGCCGTGGGATTCAACCAGAAGTCGCCAACAGTGGACATATTTTTGATGCAGCTCTCTTCACTACACCATCTGCAGTGCGAATTTCAGCAACTCTGCATACATTGTCGTTGCCAGGATACAGGGCAATCACTCGACCCAACTTCCATTTCATTGGCGGTAGATTGTCGTCCTTAATAACAACAAGAGTGTCGACCTTCAAGGAGTCCTTGCAAGCTTGCCATTTCACTCGTTGTTGGAGCTCCGACACGTATTCTTTGCTCCACCTTGCCCAGAAATGTTGCCTCAGTTGCTCGATCCTTCGATGCCGAGCTAAATGATCGTAGTTGAAGGCGCGAAGATCTTCAACTGGAAGCGAAACGAGGGGCCGTCCGATTAAAAAATGACCTGGAGTCAAGGGCAGCAAATCTTCAGTATTCGATGACAACGGAGTGAGTGGTCGGGAGTTTAAAATAGCCTCAATTTGTACTAAGGTGGAATTAAGTTCCTCGTAAGTCAAATTACAGTTGCCCAGCACTCTCACTAGGTGATGTTTAGTGGATTTGACACCCGCTTCCCAAAGACCACCGAAATGTGGAGCATAGGCAGGTATAAAGTGGAAATTAATTCCATCCTGAGCCACGCTTTCAGCCAAGGAGCTACAGTTACGCCTGAGAAAATTAGAGAGTTCGTTATAGGCTCCTACGAATGATGTTCCATTATCGGAATATATATTAAGAGGCTTCCCTCTTCTAGACATGAATCTACGCAACGCCTGCAAATAATTATTACTCGTCAAATCGCCCACTAACTCTAAATGTATAGCTTTAGTCGTAAAGCATACAAAAACGACGATGTATACCTTCATCAATCGACATCCACGACCCTGACGACTAGCTGACATTATTGGACCCGCGTAATCAACGCCTACGTTTTGAAAGGGAAAATCTGCAGGTGATAATCTACTTGATGGCAAATTTCCCATCTGTGGTTGAATAGTTTCCCCTTTCAAACGTCGACAGCGCACGCATTGACGATAGCACGCTCTAGCTAAACTGCGCCCACCTAGCGGCCAATAGGTTTCTCTTATTGTAGCCAATAATAATTGTGGACCTGCATGCATCAATCTTCGATGCTCATGATTAAATAAAAGTTTTGTGAAGTGATGAGTGGACTGTAATAAAATAGGGTGCTTCTTTTCGAATGAATATTCTGAGTTGTGTAACCTGCCGCCTACACGAATAATTTTATTTTCATCTAAAAAAACATTATATTTTAATAAGCGATTTTTAAACGGCAATTTCTGATTATTTTGTAATAAATAATATTCACTAAAAGATTCCCTTTGAGCTTGTGTTATAATAAAGTTTAACGAATTTTGTAATTCGTGAGTAGAAAAACAATGACTGTTCTCGGACTGACGTCTACATAAATTAATAAATCGAAATACGTAACATATCGAGCGTTGAAGTCTTATCAAGTTTGAGAAACGTTGGAAATTGATACAGCTAACTTCCAATTGTGTGTTGCGATTGGTGTTGTGTAGACAAATATGTGTTTTGAGTTCAGGTAAAGATTGTATATTATGTTCAATGAAAGGCCATGACGTGCTGTCCTTTCGTAAGAAGGAAGGCCCAGACCACCACAAATTTAATGACTGCAGATTTGTGGCTTCAACCCCTCGTGAGATAAGATCCGCAGGATTATCATGTGAGGGGACATGCCTCCATGTGCACAAATCAGTAGTGTCTTGAATTTCCGATACGCGGTTGCGAACGAAGGTATTTAATTTTATGGGAAGCATTTTTAGCCAACCCAACACGACCATGGAGTCAGTCCAAAAAACTACATTCGAGACTGGTGTTCGGAGGGAACTAATGACCTTTTTGTACAAACGGGCGCCAATCACGGCAGCGCATAATTCCAGCCTAGGAATAGTAAGGGATTTGATGGGACTAACACGACTCTTGGCCATCAAAAGATGAACACCGACAGTGCCGTCCGCGTCACAACTACGCACATATAAACACGCACCATAAGCGCTTTCCGACGCATCGCAAAAAATGTGAAATTCTACCCGCTTATACGCATCAATAACAATGCGGCGGGGTACAGCCAAATCGTTAAGCGCTGGCAAAGCTCGGAGCAGTGAAGACCAAGTGGCGATGACTTCAGTGGACAACCTTTGATCCCACGTAAGTTTCTCTAACCATAATCTTTGAAGTAGCATCTTCATACGGATAACACAAGGCGATAGCAATCCCAGTGGGTCAAATATTCGCGCAATGACGGATAAAATGTCACGTTTTGTATTTTCCACCGTTTCAGGGATGTTTATCGGAAAACATAACGTATCTGTTTGTGTATGCCAGCTAAGTCCTAAAGTTTTGCTAACGCAGTTGTCTTTTTCTATGCCTAGGTCTACAAGCGATTGGTCAGATTGCGTCGAGACTAATGAGCACTCGTTGGACTTCCACTTCCGCAGCGGCATGCAAGCAGAAGCAAGAGCTTCAGTTACCTGCCGACGCAAACTGTCAGCTTCATTAAGTTGGTCCGCACCTGTCAAGAGGTCATCGACATAAAAGTCATGTAGAATGACCTCAGCGACTCTTTTATCCTCGCATTCGAGCCCGACTTGTTTTAAGCATCTTGTAGCTAAAAACGGTGCACTCGCTGTACCATAGGTCACGGTATTCAGTATATACGTTTTAAGATTATCAGTTTCGGTATCACGCCAAATTATTTTTAATAAATGCCTATCCTCTGGATGTATAGACACTTGTCTATACATCTTTTCTATATCAGCGGAAATAACATATTTGTACATACGAAATCTGATTAAAATAGATGTTAAATCATCTTGAACAGTAGGCCCTACCATTAGAATGTCATTCAAAGATATTCCTGCAGTAGTGGGGGAACTAGCGTTAAAAACTACGCGTAATTTAGTGGTCGTACTACTTTCTCTTAGTACGCCATGATGAGGTACATAATACGAAATTTTATCTTCGTCCGCCTGGCATTCAGACATATGCCCTAAAGAGATATATTCCGACATAAACTCTTTGTACATTTTATCTCGCGAAATTTGGCCTTTGTTTCGTCGTTCAATTGATATAAAACATCGTTTTGCTCGTTGAAATGAATCGCCTAAAATATCAGGACATTCCTTTAGAGGTAATCTAACACAGAACCGACCATTTGATAAACGTGTCGTATTCGTAATAAAATGTTTTTCGCAACGTGATTCCTCATCAGAATAAGTAGATGACTCATGCTGGCTTAATTCTTCGATTTGCCAAAACCGCGTTAATTGCATTTGTAAATTATCCAGTTGTGAAGATTTATCGCTCGTAATATTAGCGAAATTACATTTCAAAGGCTTATTAAATTTATTTGCTAATCCGATGTCAACTGGGCCACTAATTATCCAACCAAGTCTGGTTTCAAACATTAAAGCAGAACCTAGTACAATACGTTCCGACCCTAATAGACTCCAAAATATGTCGGCACCTAAGATCATGTCTATGGGCGCTGGAGTATGGTAATAGGGATCCGCTAAAGCTATATCCGTCGGTATATTTAATTGAATTTGTTTACAAGGCACATTGTCAGTAATCGTCGGCAAAACGAAACATACGATATTGTCGCAATAAGATTCGCGCAACGATTTTATGTGAACGCGACACATTTTAGCTACCGGTGACAATAAACTGTTAATTCCTTGGATATAGTTATCAGTGTTCACAAATGGCAAATTTAATTTATTAAATAATGATTCCGTCATTATACAAGACGAGCTGCCTGAATCAAGTAGTGCGCGCGCAACGTGTTCCTTATTATGAATATCATAGCATCTAACTAATGCAGTCGACAACAACATATCGCGCGAGGTAGGCGTGTGCGAATGCGCAGTGATATTTGCAGATAATGCGATCGAGCGGGTATGTCCAAGCTCGGGGACTGCGCTGGCGCCGTTATCAATGTTGTGTAGTGGGGGCGCACCAGCCCGGCTACTGTCGGTCGAGCATTGTATTGTTTTGCTGGGCACGTTGCTTATTTGTTTTGTCTTATTCTGGTTGTGAATTAATGTATGATGCTTATAACTGCAAATTTTGCAACCAGATTTCTTACAGTTTTTAGGGTAGTGCCCGCGACGAAGACAATTGTAACAGACCTTTAAACTCGGCAAAATAGACATTCTTTCATCGACGCTTAATGCAAGGAACTGTGAGCAAGTGTTCAGATTATGATCACCGCTGCATTTAGGGCAACTAGAACCAGTTGAAGACGCGCTAGTGTTATCGCTCAATGACACCATGGATTTGAGTTTAGTGTTATGAGTGTGTTTTGTGAGAGTGTTCGGTTTTTTATTGTTGTACAACTGGGCGCGTTCCAACGTTTCAACAAAATCAGCCCGTTCATGCATGAACTCCATAAATTGATTAAAGAGAACTGATTCTGTTTTAGGTATTCGCTTTTTATAGCTTTCCCACTCGCGGAATGTTTTTGAGTCCAATTTATGACTAAATAAGTGAATGAGTAACGTGTCCCAGCTGTCAACCGGTTCTCCCAACTTTTGACAGGCTCGTATGTGTTTGTTAATTTTGTCGATCATGTTACGTATCGCGACTGACGACTCCTTTTCTAATGATTCCATATCAAAAATAGCAGATACATGGTTTGAAAGTAATAAGCGTTTGTTATCAAACCGTCCACATAATAGGTCCCATGCCAGACTATAATTGTCAGCCGAAAAATCCACTGATTGAATAATTTCAGCAGCTGAACCCTTTAAAGATGTTTTTAAATAGTGGAATTTGTTAACGTCATCAATATCGTCATCATCGTGGATGAGACTAATGAAAGTGTCACGAAACGCGAGCCAATTATCGTATGAACCCGAAAATACTGGTAAATTTATAGTGGGCAATTGGGCGACCTTACGTTTACAACTGCTGTTAGTAGATTTAGCATCGTCATCACGATCTACCTTGCACATCAATAAAATATGCTTAGCTTGAGCTACTAATGCGTAATATTCGGATTCAACAGACGTTCGTTCATTTATTTCGACATCCAGGTTATCAGTGATACATTCTAATTGAGTTTGAATTTCGTTAAATTCGTCATAAAAACTCTCTAACTTATCAAGACGCGCCTGCAATTCCAATACCTGACAGGGGTCCAGTTTTGAATCCGAGACCTGAGATAAATAGTTAGCAAAAATAGTTATCCTTGCTTTATAACTGCCTCGCTTCCTCTTCAGGTCCTTGATATCGGCCATTTTAAGAGGCGAGTGCCACAACCCTGTAAATTTACAGTTTAAAGATTAACAACGTATTTTATTAAAAGTTGTATATACCTATTACGCTTTAAATATCTTAGAATAAGTATCAATGTGTAATAGGCTAAGAATTAATTAATATTGTACAGCTAGTGTTTGAGTGTATACAACGTTTACTATACCGATTAAAATTACTTACAATAAATAACGTCTTTAATTACCTATACAAATTTGTAAAGTTTAAACTAGTTAACTAATGTAACTTAGCGTTACTGTACTGTATGAACAAGTACTTGTTAACTATTATTATAAATAACTTTTACAAATAAGATTTATTAAACTGTCTAGTAACAACTTTATACAGTGTTGTTACTTATACAATAAATGGTTTAATAGACACAGTAAGTAAAATTAAATAACACTACTGACCTTTACAATTTGAATTTTAACGGTGACCTGTTGAACTTATATTACCTTATAATTAAATCTATAGAGTGCTGGGTGAAAATTAAATGTATAAATTACTTGATTTATCCTTATGAGGCACTGATATTTAAATTATAACGTCCATAAAGACCAAATCACTTATCCACTCCACACGTTCAGGTAAATAATCCTCTTCACTGCCGATTTATTCTTTATATTATTTAAACCACTTGTACTGGTATTACTAATAATTTATCCGGTTCGTAATGGACCATGTATAATTTTGTGGTAAATTTTAAAACTTTAAGAATCGGTCGAAGGAATTTATAAAAATGAAACAGCAACGGTCACGGTTCAAAGTGTAATGTTCAATTTTAAAAAGACAGTTACGCACTGAACTAAGCGCCTGACAAATAGTGATGGCACTTGTTCCTAATGAGCATTCGACTATTCGACTAAGCTAAAACTTATGTGCTAATAAAATATAATAATAAAATATTAAAGGAGAGGCTGCAACACCGGCAAAATTCCTTATTTATTTATTATCAGATTATACAGAATGGAACATTTTCCGATAAGTGATAAGCTTTAAGTGTTATACAACTATGTACATAATATCGACATTCCAATTATTAATTAAATTACGCTAAAGTTCATCAGCGCGTGTATTTGTGTGTGAATTAATTAAAACAATTAATGCCTCATAGACAGTTTTAGGACCAATTGTAGCTGTTGAATGATTTGTCTTTTTTGGTCAAACTGAATTCAAAAGTCGGTCGAATGGAACAAAATATTCAATAAATAAATGGGTCCTTAAACTGCTTATGAATAAGGCCATTGGTATAGTATGGTGACATTGATATAGAAATGATTTGTCTTATTTAAAATATTAAAGAATCCTTCCTCCAGCCTTATAATTTAATGCCGCTTGCATTACATGAAATGAAAAGTTGTTTTTGTTCTAGGTCAGCAAAGTGATGGCACTGCACGTGATGGTAAGTCCATCCCATCTAGCTTACGAAATTCTAATCTAAGATTAAAGTAAACATATCCAGGAATAAAATATACTTAAATTATTCATCATACACATAAAATGCTAAAATAGGTACCATAAAAAGAAAATCAATTTTCGTCATTTATGTCCGGCAAACGTTCCTAGTTTACCTCTTGAAAAAATACAAAATTCTCATATTGCGACATTTGGAATTCTGCCTAACCCTATGAAATCCAAGCAGTATGTCAATATGAGTATGGAGCCAGTTCCAACGACAGTGGACAGTCGCTTCCGCAGCATCTATAATGCATAGTCTAGCAATGCACGCATTAGCATACATAGAGAAGCGATTAGGCGCCTTATACAACGACAGACCAGGACCAAGTAGCCACAGTGCCACGTAAAGGGGTACTAACACATGCGTCGCTGCCCGAATATCAAATTAATTTGAATTACACTACATCATCTAGCAAATGAATGGGGCGAATATACCCGGCCATTATTTTGTGTACTGCGATGCCAAACTTGCTCCTGTGAATTGCAAAACATATAGAGTTAGCATGGTAATGAAAGAATTTTCCTTCAGCAGTCGGAATTATTATGCTGACCTGTTAGAAACCCTAAAAGGATTACACTTTTTATTTATTTAAAACACTTCGCAAAAAAAATTTTAGTCTTTTCCAAGAAACGTGTTTTAAATTTAATTAATTACTTTTCTTGATGGGTAGATAGCTAAAAGCAGTCTTAGACTAAACACCGCTTTTCAGGACTTTTTTTATAATTAAACATTTGAAATCATAATTTAATTTGTTTAAAACCTGTTGTTACGTACCCATTAGTTAATAGAGCTCTCTTTATAATAAATGCTGTAGTCAAAGTATTACAGAGAACGTTCTCATAACAACCTCTTTGTGAAAGCCTTAGGATAAAAAAATGTCTTGCATTGTATCAGCAGTAATTTTATCTTATAATGTTAACTATACTTAGTACTGGCAGAGTTTTAAGTATATTTTCCTTTTAAAATTCTGATTTTAAAAATGATTTAAATATCTAATAATTAATTTGGGTTGTTTGGAACATATATTCAACGTATTCTACAAATTGTAATAATTAATTAACAAGAACGTATTATGTATGTTCGCCATCATCTTTTATTAGTGAATAAAACATGAAAGTAACAAGTATAATATTTACCACCAGGCATTTAAACACAATATATATCTCTTTTTTTATTTTAATAATTAAGGTGTATGTACACTTTCAGTATACAACATTTCCTCGCTCAAACAAGACAAAGATAAAAAAAAAAACAAATTAAAGAAGGGACTTGTAACTAATACTAATCACTGAACCGTTAACAGACATTTGTCGTCCAAATATCTTGTGAAAAAATCCAAAAAGCAAATTAAACCAGGAAACAGTGACACTAACAATTACTAAGGCCCTTTAATTTGACAGCCACATCGTGCCACTGTACACGTAATTAAAATTCATAGCACGCGAACGGAACTTATTGCTATGGCTATTCGCGGAGGAAACGTCGTATACAGTTACCCATGTGCTTGATTACGTATTGCGAATTATTTATAGGTGTTTCATACGTCAATTGATAAAACTAATCCGTTAGTTGGAAAACAATGAGCGCAAATGCACTCGAACGTGACGATGGGTGTTGTGGGATGTTTACTTTGTAACTTATGATTTCATCGGAGTCATGCGTCCAATTTCGTGTATTTTTATGAGAAATTTTGCAACAAAGTCATTAACAGTAATATTTAAGTACTGTTCTAGAACTTTTTAATTGGCAACGGAAATTCCATAGATGTCAAACGTGTAGAACATTTAGTATGAATGAATCGTAGCCACTCAGATTGGTCAACTGAAAAATCAATATAAGCGAAAACATTTTAGTGCAGTAGAGGATAAAAGTAAATGTAAAAACGAGTAGAGAGTTTAAATAAGATTACAAAATGTACAAAAATACATAAGCCTACATCTACATTCCCGAAAGTGACAACAGTGCCTTCTGAGGCATATCAAGTCTTAAAGTGGGTGGGCCTTAAGGTATTATTTGATTTTATCTCCCATACAAAACAGTGTAGACAGACAAATAACCTGCAAGATAGCACATTTTACGGTTACGGTGCTGGAATTATGTAACTTTAAGGCTAGGAAAGTGGTTTAGGTAGAATTAAGTCCGTGTCTTATAGAGCATTAAACAAGTACTATAATGAATTCACGCTATAAAACGTTTGTATGTGTTGAAGTTTGTGATGCAATACTGAATATAACACACCGAACATTTCCGCTATTCTTACTGGTGGGATCTCATATGTGATAGGCTGCCTTGATTGGTACCACTGCACCGCAATATGTAATTCTCCCGCAAAACAGCAGTGTTAACTGATGTGTTCCAGTTTGAAGAACATTGTAGCCGGAGTAACTACTGGACATATTGATACTTAACATCTTATGTCTCAGAATGGCGAGCGCAGTGGAATACCAAACATTGATTCGTAATTCATGGTGTTGTTTGGTTTTGCTATTAGAATTGAAGAAATAAATAAATAACACCCAACAGTCACATACATAGTCCTGATCCGACACTAAGATCGAGTCTTGTGTCGTGGGTATCAGGAACTACGAGAGACTTTTCGGTCTCACAAACACCCAGACCCGGAAGAAATATTTGTGGGCCGCACAAACATTTCTCTCGGTGCGGGGATCGAACCCGCGGCCTCTCGTTTCACAAGCGGCGTCTAACCAACTGCGCCACGGAGGCTGTCAAAAAAGCAATGGCATATTCGTCTTAATATTAATGCAATAAAAAGAAATATCGAAGTAATCACAAAGGCTAATTTATTAAGCTCAATACAACCTTCTAGAAAACGCAAATAATCCATCAAGGCGCGTAAACATTTTTTTTTTAAATTTATTATTTTAAATATAAATACATAATTTACAATATAGCTGCTAACAAACCACAGAGGTTTATACTAGAGCTAACAGAGTTTACAACAGCAACAATACGACAGTAAAATGTACTTTATAATATCAATTAGCACTTCACAAATACATGGTAGGTAATTCCAAGTTCAGTAGACACTGTAGATACATTATACAAAATAAAGTTATTGATTGTTAATAAAGAACGTTTTCAATTTATATTTAATATTAGTAGGTGTAATTTTATTAGCTAAGTCGGTAGGCAAATCATTAATAAGTCGAGGTATAAGGTATTTAGCTGTTCGCTCCCCGTACGCATTGATTGCGCTCAGTGTAAAAAGTCGGTTTCGAGCTACGGCCCGTGTGTATACAGAGTGTTTAATAATGTTTCTTAGGGACGAATCACAATAATATTGTTTAAGCAAGATATATTTTACTTGTGAATAAATATTTATTATTTTGCAATGTTTAAACAGTCCTTTTTCATCATTACGATATTTCTGTTTGACATTACTGGAGACAATAGTTTTAAGGATCTTTAACTGAAGTTGATAAATGCGACTTAGGTACGTTTTATACGTACGACCATAGCAAAGGAGACCATATTGTATGTGAGATTCGGCCAAAGAGTTGTAAAGCAAGAGCTTTGCCTTGAAAGGAATACGTCTGTTCAGAATTTTCATATTCGCTAAAAACTGCCTTAATTTATTGCACACATATTCAATATGCAGAGACCAGAATTGAATTTACTGTCTAACACACCGAGGTACATATGTCTATCTACAGTTTCTATAATAGGACATTGACAAGTTCTAATATTTAATAAATGTAAGCACTTATGTTCGTGGGCTACTAAATTGTTAGAAGAAACAGATCTGATATGCGGTGACTTAATTTCTAGTAGTTTAGTTTTATTTGCATTTAGTACTAGTCCTGAGTCATGGCACCACCTTGCAAGGGAATTAAGATCGGATTGCAAGTGTTCCATGGCTAACTTAGGGTATTTATCAGCGATTACAAGACATGTGTCATCTGCAAATTGCTAGCATGTGCTGTGATTGATACATTTATTCATTCCATTAACATATGTTAAGAAATGCAGAGGACCCAAAACTGAACCTTGAGCCGTTCCTTGGTTTGCTGGTAGAAGATCACTGTACGTATTATTTATTTTAACAGTAAACGTGCGGTTTTTAAGGTAGTGCTTGCACCAGGTGAGCAGAGGACCACGTACACCACATTCGTCCAACCTCTCTATCAATTTAATATGTATTAACGTATCAAACGCACGCGAAAAATCAATGAATAATGCCAGTACATATTTTTTATTATTTAGATGGTCGTTAACTTCATCCGTAAGTTTACTTAATAGATCTTGTGTGCCTTTGCCTGCTTGAAAACCTAAAATACTTCAGTTAAAACAATTACATCTAGTGGAAATAAATAATTGTGAATGGTTTGTTGTAGCTTAGTGAAGTTTTTAATCAATGATCTGATGTTAAAGTGCAAACATGACAATGGTAATTCGCAGCAAGTAGGTAGTTGTTGGAAAAAATTGTTTAAGGTTTTAACATTAACAATTTCTTTAATCTGCGTACCCATATTACCTATACAATGAAGTATATAAATATTTACTGCTTTTATAGTATACTTATTTACCTTACAACACTGGAGTGGATGAATGTTTATCCGATTGCACAGAATATTGTTTTAAAATACTATCAATATCATTTAAGGAGCGGATATAATGGATTTTACTATTGCTGGATTGTCTAGCGAACACTTTACCATCCCTAGACCATACATATTGGCACGCCTTATGTAGTAGCTTAATTTTAGCATTATACAAAATAGTTTTATTATACTTAGTTAATGCTTCGCGTATATAAACACGATTATTAGATTTCTCTAAGGTTACATTAGGCACTACAAGTCCCACTGAAATAGATAACTTCTTGCTGGCACTTATCCACAGACGTTGGGTTGTTTTAGAGTTGAGTTTAATGAGTAGTGCTCCAGGTTTGTCCTTGGATCCGGGCAGACGTTGTGAAGATATAATATTTGCCTCATCTACTTCCAGGTGGGAGGCTATAGAGCTTAATGTTTTGTCGATGACCTGTGGCGGGATCTCTGGTAAACCGTCAATTTCCAGGGATGTAGCTAGAGATTTTTGTTCAAAGTCTCTTATTTCTTGTTCTAATACCGTAACTCTCAATTCTAAATTTTTATTTTTATTTTGTAGGTCTTGATTTTTGTTCTCAAGTCCTTTAATAATAGAGTTTTGGTTTTTTATGGACTGCTCCATGGTATTGATTTGATCGCCTAGAAATTCTAGTGAGGTCTCTAGTGTTCTTATCTCTTGTCTAAAAGTTTTCTTTAGCTCTTGACTAATATCTTGCACTAGTTTTCTTGTATCGATAGCGTGGGTAAGTGAAGTGGTATAAGGCTCCTGGTCATCATCTTCACCATCCTCGTCAGGAGTTATGAACGATGAGCGTCGAGACATATTCTTAAGGCATTCCTCGCAGCTCCACTCGATGCCGGAAGAGGTTTTAAGAAGATTTAGTTGTTTGTTGGATAACTTAGAGCATGTAGGGTCCGCGTGTACCACCTTATCACATCGACTACATTCTAAACCAGGCACTTTTTTTGTGATAGTTTTATTACACTTATTGCACTTTTTGTTAACCATTGTAGGTAGGAACAAAATTGGGCGAACGGGAATTTAACGTGACCTGTCGCTACGACGTACTGTTGACAACTGTTCAAACATCCGCTTAGTTCTTCGCATCTGTTCAACTTTCGTAGGATAAATAAAATGTCGACTATTTTCTTTTTATCGTTATTTTTCTTGTGCTTACTAACATTATAGTTCAACGTCAGCCTCTGTGACGCAGTCGGTTAGACGAAGCTTGTGAAACGAGAAGCCGCGGGTTCGATCCCCTCACCAAGAGTAATTTGTGTAAGTTCACTCATCTCGCTATGGATTCATTGGCAGGGGACCGGGTACATAGCACAATGAACTAATTACCAATGGGGCCGAAAGGTACTGGAGAGAAGGCTTATATGGGCAAGCGCAGTGTTCATATGGGCAAGGTGGAGAGACGATCTGGTTAAGTTTGCAGCAAGTGGCTGGGTGCAGGCCGCTTCCAACAGATCAATGGAGATTCAATGGACTCATTGGTAGAAACCTAAGTTAAGCAGGCACCATCATGTGGCTGAAACGAACGAACAAACGATTAAATTCCATCATTGTAGTCACTGATGAGTCCGTGTTAGCCTATTGGTGAATGGAACAGAAGTGGTTGCCAACATGTTTACAGTGGTCGCGGGTTCAAATAACATTTTTATTGGATTTACTAATAATATACTGTAGGGTGTGCAGGTTTTCTTTCAACAATAAATTATGCAAGGAATAAGTGCAGTGCCCAAATATTTAGTTGATAAACCAAAATTATCGCGGAAAAATATATACATATACAAATGTTTGGCGTCTCATAACCAAACATCTATTAACTAAGGGTAACTTCAATAAGTAGGTGACACAACATTTTTGCTCTTGCATTTTCTTTCCGTAGGTTTAAAATAAGCGGTTACACGGTTACGTTACTTGTAAAAAATAAAATTAAAAATTTGTAAAGTGACTGTGCGTGCCTTGATTATTGAGTACAAGAAAATTTAATTAAAATTAAATAATTTATGCAAAGATAAAGGTGACTTATGACTTGTTTAATCTTATTTTTAAATAAATTAAAATATAGTTTGTCCTAAATACACTCATAATTTAAATATGGATTGATAACATCCGTTCTGAAATAGGCTTTTGTTCGGACTAAAACTAGAATTCGGTTTATATTTAAGCAATTTACACTTAAACGTAATCACGGTCAGTCTATTACTTTTTTTAACCCTTATCACCTAAATGTATAATATATTCATAGGCGCGATGTAATTTTTATGTCACTGAATTATTTAATCGATGATTTAAATTTAACCTTACTTTTCCTGAACTTCATGAAAGTATGTCAACCAGGGCATTATTAACAATTAATAATACGCCTAAGGAAGTACAGCACCTCTTGAAGGGAGAGATAATTATCGACTCTATATCATCATTAAATATTAATAATTCATGTGCGAATGTTGTTAATTAGTATTCTAGGTATCATTGAATTTAACATCGGGGTTGACATCATCATTTTTTTTAAACTTTAAATCCGAAATAATCGTTACTAAATAGAGGCTAAGACTAGAGTATACATTAGGTATGCTTGCTGTCACAATGCAAATTAAGCATTCATCCATGACACGCAATTCTGAAATAGAAGGAATTTAATTTCAAAACAGATAAATAAATAAATAACACCCAACAGCCATATACATACATAGTCCTGACCCTACACTAAGATCGAGTTTTGTCTAGTGGGCATCAGGAACTACGAGAGACTTTTCGGCCTTACAAATACCCAGGTCCCAGCCTCAGATATTCTCTCACATTATTCTGTCTTTTAAAATGGACTGTGTCACTAAGTCGTATAATGAAATTCCTTATATTCTTGCCTTCAGGTCGTCGAATGGTCTAAGTACCGAAATCTGCGTAGGACGGCATTCTAACCTCGTTAAAATATTTATTTTAAGTTCAGTGACGCCTACAGCCGCAAAGTCGTTGAGACTGTCCAGTTTTCAATCTCCCTTTAGTTTAAATCCAACGGTTGATTAAGTTAGTTATTTAAATATGTATCTAATTATAGAAAACATTAATTTATTTGATTATTTAGTTATACTAAAGTCACTATTCGAAAGCGGTTTAAGAATTAATAAAGAAGTTTATTTTACTAGTTCCGAAGTGAGATCTGCGCCGAACATTTTTTAAATATTAGTGTTGAGTGTGATTATTAAAATACTTATACGACACACTAGCGGTCGGGCCCAGCTTCGCCCGGGAACAGGTAGTTTTTGATTCCAGTCCACATGAACATATTAGTTGTCATAGTCTCAACATATACAAATATTGTTTATATTAACAATAAGTAGGCTAATTAAAAACACACGATTGGTTGCGGCTGCGATCGGTAGGGATCCATTAAGCTTACCTTAATATGATTAAGTACATGGCTAATTAAAAAAACACGGTTGGTTCCGGCTGCGATCGGTAGGAATTCACTAAGCTTACCTTATGATGCAGTGTAAACCACGACACAACACTGATTTTTCAATGGACACCTTAAGTGACGTCCAGGCTCCAAGCCATCCACCGTCATCTTCTATATATTAAGTAAATTATTACTGATGATTCAAACATGCACAAAGTATAAGTTTTATGAATGACTAAAAAACATATCTAGAAAGTGACTAGGCCATAGCGATTAGCGTTCCTAATTCCTACAAAGAAATCATTATCACCGTTCATAATAGTAAATACTAAACGTATTACTTTGTAGTATGGAGAAACCCTTGTAGTTACAACATATGAGTATTTAAATTATCTAGAACAACATGAGTATCGTCTTGAACACGTTATAAAGTAGTACTTTGAACTTTATGCTATCTACAAAGATTTACTTGGAAAATACAGGTTTAACAGATAGCTAACTCATCGCCTAACTATTAATCCAACTTTAACATAGTTATTTTGCTGTTACATTCATCTGAAATTATGAAATTAAGTCTAAAATGATTTTGTATAAATGTACTTCTTTTAATAATACATTTATATAAACTAGTATAAGCTGAGCTGAGTGCGTGGTGGCCTGTTGGTAAGCGGACTAGACGCGGCTGCCGACATGTTCACGGTGGTCGCGGGTTCGAATCCCAGGGCACACCTCTGACTTTTCGAAGTCATGTGTGTATTGGTAGTCAATCACCACGCACTAAAACGGTGAAGGAAAACATCGTGAGGAAACCTGCATACCATAGCGATTCATAAGAATTTCTATGGTATGTAAGTTCGCCAACCCGCACTAGGCCAGCGTGGTGGACTATATGGCCTAACCACTCTCAATCGTATTCTCGATTGTGGAGTAGGCCCGTGCACTGCAGTGGGACGTATATGGGCTGATACAGAGTATAAGCTACATATATATATATACGACAGTAATAGAATAAGATTGGTTAATTAATTTTAATGTTAAGGAATAATACAGCATTAATTTTTATGCATTTCCATAGCATCCTCTAGAAATTGCAATCAATTCGTACGAAATACAATATACATTTCCCTGGAAGTGTATATTACACAATATTGAAATCATAATTTAACACATTTCCCATACAAGCTCGGAGATGCATACATTACTAGTAGTTGTGTACAATTCCTAGTTTCATATACTTCCGATAACATGTACTGTCTTATTAAATATCGGTTTATATAGGTCCCTTGGAGGGAACGACTCTTCTCTACTATTCAGAGGTTTTAATCTATTGTTGTTTACAGTGCCCTATTGTATAATTATACGTCTCACTGCAGGGCACGAGCCTCCTCTACAGTCGAGAGTGAATAGGTCATATAGTCCACCACGTTGGCCTAGTGCGGGTTGACAGACTTACATACTCTAGAAATTCTTATAAATCGCTATGGTATGCAGGTTTCCTAACGATGTTTTCCTTCGCCGTTAAATGTGTATAACTAGTATAAAATAAAGTCGCTTCCTGTCTTTACCTATGTATGCTTAGATCTTTAAAACTACGCAACGGAGTTTGATTTGGTTTTTTAATAGCTAGTGACTCAATATGAATGATTATATTTATTTATTCCTTATTTTACACAATAAATATAACAGTTAAAAGAGATAATGAAACAACAAAGTACCTACATATTTATGTATAATACATGTACAAGGTGTCCTAGTTTGTACGAAGAATAATACGTATCAGGTGCGGACTGGAGACGCAACATCTAAATTATAAAAAATATCTATCTTAGATGTTTTACACATCAAAAGTATGTAAAGTAAATTAATATTTATGATGTTAAAACATAACACAGTTCGCTATTCGCAATGACCGTGTGTACGAATTCTTAGAAATGATAATATTCGTTATTAAATAAGTAATATTGCGAAGTTCAACCTCATTTTCAGGGAAGTACCTGTAACATATTAGGAACAGTTTATTAAATGTAAATATTTATGGTGTATTTTGATTTCTATAATGACACCAAAGAGTAACGCCAAACAACAATGTAAATGCACTGTTGTGTTCCGGTTTGAACGAAGGTAGCCAGAGCTGAACAGAGGTGAACTGGACATAATGAGACTTAACATAATGATTAATGGACATCTTATGTCTAAGGGTGTCGAGTGCAGGGGAAAGCCAAGCATTGCTTTTTAATTCGTGGTGTTGTTGGGTTTTGCTACTGAAAGGCATGCTCGTCATTCATGCAATAAAAAAAAACAAAGAGAAAAAGTGAGTTGCTCGTTCGAAAGGCAATATCAAAAGTTGTTTAATAAATATTTTAGATTAACTTTATTATTATTTGTAAAAAACAATGTTTTGTGACTTAAATTCCAAATACATTATGTTTTGAAATAATTAAACAACTCATTTTTAATCTGTATTGAACACGGAAAGTAAATATTATATATTACAATTTGCAATTAATGGATCCAATCTGATCAACGATTGAATTGTAATATACCGTTTTATTTACAACATGGGTTCATCCGATGTCACCATCGTGGATTTCCTTAGGGAACTTCAAAGGCCATTAACAGGGAAAATATTCACCAGAATAATTGAATTATGTTTTAATTGTTCACAATTGTTTAGATTAAATCTCGAGAGAAGTTTCCAATTTTATTTAATAAAATTATTGGATGAGGAAGTTGGTTGATGGTAATTGTCAAGCCTGCTTATAAACAACAGCAACTTAGTTTAGAACTTATTACGCGTGACATTAAATAATAATAAGATACATCCAACCCTCACATATAGTCCCGACCCCAAATTTAAATATGTGTCAGAAGCTACGAGAGGCATAATTCTCACAAACACCCAGACCCGAGACAAATGTAGCCACACAATCATTTGTCTTGGTGCGGAAATCGAACCCGCAGCCTCTCGTTTCACAGTCGGCGTCTAACCAACTGCGCCACGGAGGCTGTCAAAACCTACATTGTACCTACGTTCATCTGGTATATAAAGTGATACTTCTCTTATTGCCCTCCAACACGCTCTATGTCAACGTGGCAGACTAACGGACCTTTTAAAAGGCTTAAGTCGTTTATTTTCTTCTTGAATGAACATTTTGATTTTGCCGGACATTTGGTTTCTTCATGCTGCGCGTAATATTGTTTTGAAATCCTTTGTATGTTTAGCACAGGACTTTTTGCGACTTAGGATGATGATGGTTATGATAAATATGGTGATAAATAAAAGATTGTGTTAATTTAGGCACACTAGCTCATTATTATACCAAGGATCCAAATGAAACATGAGATAAATAGCTTGGTTGCATTACCATCTGTCGATTAACGCTTTTCTCATTAGACCATACTCTTTGTTAAATCCATTCCAAGAATTAGTATCGATGAATAATCGACAAATAGTTTCGTTCATTGGCGATTAATTATTATCGATCCCACGTGCTAGTTATAAATGCCACAGGAAATTAGTCGCATTAGCTCTGCCTGGAATAGAAAATGAAGTGTCTTGGCGCCATTTAAGTACTGATTGTCGTTAATTTGTAAGTAAATTATATTTAATCAATCATAAAAGTCATCTGCTTTGCTGTAAAATAGTAAATTTATTGTACTTGAAGCTCATAAATATATCAGAAATCTATTGGCTAAGTTTTTCTACTGGCACGATCAAGTAATTGTGCATCTGATAGGAAATGCAGTTTAATCCAACTATTGTAATAATGGGTAGGATATTGTTATCGGTTATCTTTAATCGTTTTTAATAATTACGCATGCCTTCTCCAAACGAAAACGTGAAGCTCCTAATCTAGATGGTTTTTAAACATTATTTCGGTGACCACTATTCGAGATAGAGGGAGGAATGCGAATTTTCCAATACGAGTCAAGAGGTGAGATTGAAAAAGATATAGGTATTATAGAACTTATTCCTTAACAAGCACTTTTTAGGAAACATGTTAAAAAGTATAAGTAATAAATAAATAAATAACACCCAACAGTCACATACATAATCCTAGGGGCCTAGACAAATTTCATTTTCTGTTGGCGTGAACGCCTGCGGAAAGATCAAATGTATTATGAAATTACAGAAGTCACGTGTCTGCCAAATGTGGAATTACTAGAAAATTTTCGGCCCCAACCCGAAAGAAATATTCGTATGTAAGTATTTTATGTACAACATATCTTATGAAATGCCAGTTGAAGTCAGTGGACTTCTCTAGACAGAAATATTTAAAAATAGAATGCCAGTTGATATCAGTGGACTTCTCTAGACATAAATATTTAAAAATAGAACACAAAACAATTAAATTAATTCATCAACAATACTGGAATCAACTTTGTGTATCGATGAGTTACTATAGCTCACAATAATTGCTTCCACGTAGAGTGTTATAAATAAATCATACAATAGATTTCATTAGACGTTTCTTAGGCTTTCATAACCAAATGATTTTATTTAATTAAAGTTCCATAATAGCCATCAAAATGCAGTTATGTGACATTTTGAAAACCATATTGGAACAAATTGAATTTTAATTACCTTTATTAAAGAATTTCGTTAGTACGTAATGCCATCATTATTCAAAGAGTGTGTAACGTATAGTGACAAAAATCGATTTTTTATTAATAAATAATTAGTAATTTTAATAAAAAAGTATTTTATATTAAGTACTGTTTCGCCCTCAATCGCCTACTGCGCAAGATAGTATACTCTACAATGGAAATTTTAATTGAGAGGGGTCAGGCTATGCCATATAGTCGGGTCTGGGCGATATAGTTCTAGTATGGGGTGAGGACTATGTATGTGACTGTTGGGTGTTATTTATTTATTTATAGTCTTCACCTAACATAGGAAATTTTATTAAGACCTATCTATCTATCCAGGTGTAATAATGAATTATATACTTATGGCCCGGCGCCCATTATCAGCATCGGCAAGGAAAAGGATCCTTCGGCATCCTACATGCAAGCGCACACTATCGGCAATTATGCTTTGGCATGCTGCAAAGTTCTTAGGGATGACGAGGCGTCCTTAAGGATGCCGCAGCCCGCACTATTATCCCTATATTATCACAAACTATCCCCCGAGTGTTGCCTCGGCGCCGGCGGTGTACCGAAGGTTGCTGAAGGATGCCGAAGCATCCCGAAGCATTCTCAAGGCTGCCGATACACCAGCCTCAAGCATACCGAAGCGGTATTTTGTTATTACGACCACATATCACGGAAATTTCTACTTTATTGCCATTATGTTATAGTATATTGCTATTTGCCACCTAAAATCCTCAGTCGTACTGATGCCGATAATGGGCGCCGGGCCTAATGGGGACATCTTACTGTCTCTTTCACACCGTACACTGTAATGCATATTAAGATTAGTGACGTCACTAGTTTTGTTTTCTGTCCCTTTTCTTTTACTACCACTATTTATAAAATTTAAAACGTTTCTAAGTTGTTTAATTCTGAATAGATTCAAAAATATATTTTGTGTGATAAATTATGGATACCTTTTGATAAATACCATAAATAAGTTGAGGCCTATTGATACCCTGACAGCCTCCGTGGCGCAGTCGGCTAGACGCCGCCTGTGAAACGAGAGGCCGCAGGTTCGATCCCCGCACCGAGAGAAATGTTTGTGCGGCCCACAAATATTTCTTTCGGGTCTTGGTGTTTGTGAGACCGAAAAGTCTCTCGTAGTTCGTGATACCCACGACACAAGACTCGATCTTAGTGTGGGGTCAGGACTATGTATGTGACTGTTGGGTGTTACTTATTTATCTATTGATAAATTATCCTAATCTAAATTCCTAATAAATACCTATAGAACCAAAGGCCTTACAAATCATACCCTACACACGCTGCCACTAAACCAAAAAGGTGATTAATTAAATCAATATTAACATAATATACAAAACTGCTGCTCTCAATATAACAAAATGAAGAACAAGCCCCAGTTAATTCTGTGAAGTGCAAATTAATTTAAGTGGAGCAAACTCTCAGTTTCAGTAATTATCTTATAGCAACGATATTAATTGTATAATATAATTATTAATTAGCTTTATCAATCTAGAAAACAACGTGGCCAACAATTATTTTTCAACAATATAATACAATTAATGTATATATATCATGTAAAAAATTACTATGTTCTCCCAAAAACATCAAGCAAATGGGTTTGTGAGACTAATAGTATTTTTTCACTTTCTCTTAAATATAATAAATAAAAGAGATTAATGGTTTCTTAGATTTACGCGAATATCACACATTGAAATAAAACTATTATTTACGGATTTTATCGCGGACCCGTGGACGGGACGTCCGCCCCGTGACCACGAAAGCTGTGAAGTAATTGAAACGTCGGGAACTCAAAAAATGTAAAAATTAAACCAAATCCGCGACAAAATCCGTAAATAAAAGAGCTGGTTTTTATTTCTTAGAATATCCAAAATCCTAATAGTTTTTCGGTCGTTCTACGTTCGCAATCAAATTATTTTACATCTGTATCAGCCCATATACGTCTCACTGCAGGGTCTCCGCTACAATCGAGTGCACGATTGAGAGTGATTAGGCCGTATAGTCCATTTAAATAATTAAAAAAAACTATTATATAATTATTGAAATATTTAATTATTTATATTTGATCAAGATTGTTTACCCTACCTAGTGTTGGTATACTTTTATCCAATACATAATAACCAAACAGTTTCTAATACTTAGATTTCTGAATTATAACACTTTTTAAGAAGATTGTGTATTTTAGAATCATTTTATTGGTATCATCTAATACCCGACTGAGAGTATTTTCCCGGAAGTTATTACTACTTTTATGTTTAAGAATGAAATAGAAAATTCCTAGAATGTATGATATACCTCCGTAGAAATATTTCATATTAGCTATAATGCTTATAAAGCATTTACAAAGTATTGTAGATGTATCGTGCCCAATCTCAATAAGCATAGAACGCCTGTAATTCAATTCACTAATACGTAGGATAACTTCATATACGTACGTATTTATTTTATTTATGAAATCTTTGGGAAACAGATAGAAACTAGTAAATACAAAACTAAACCAAAAAAATTAAATGTAATAACAACCAAAAATAACAAACATCTCCCACGTTCAAAAACATGAAAAACAAATGTTAAATTAATTATCGCACACAACGCGGAATTTCATTTCTTCATTACAGACAACTTCAGACAAATTTAACCTTTTATTGCACTCAGTTTCTCTGCAAACGTCATATAAATTGAGATCGCCGTTAATCGACTCAGACTCTTAGCATCCGTAATTCAATCATCTCTGATAGTTAATTGTGTTTTCTTGGCAGTTTCAATTAAAATGGATCCTGTAATTTGCTGCGAAACGGTCCCTTTTTGAGAGCACGACGAGAGCTTTCAGCCATCCCTCGGAGTTGATCGACCCCACTGGAGGCTGCGTTTTATAAAACCAAAGGCCGAAGAGCCATGTGCTTGTATTTTCAGCGCGACTGTTGGAAAACGCCAGTCGTCGACGAAACGTCGTGCGGGTAGGACGCGTGATCGCGCGCTCCACACTTATTCGCGTAAATAACATCGAGTCACACTTCGAAATATTTTAACGTACGAAATTCACGGAGACTTTACAAGTATTTACTAAGATCTAAAGTGTTTAGTGGTTAAAATAAGGACTTTTACGAGATTAAGGAAACTTTAAATTTTTAAACTAAGTTAAACTTGATAGAAAACTCGCGTTAAGTTGATTGTTTCACAGACGTTGTCGACACGTATTCGATATGTATGATGTGAGGACATAATGAATGTATGGTTCATATAGTTTGGAAACAATCGTTCGGCGGTGCATAGCTGTGATTTATGCTTTGACTGGCGGCTTCCTGCGACGCCGGGCGGAAACGCCGAGTTCGAACGCAAGAAATAGATTCCCGCAGCCAAACGGTAACTTAAGTTTATTTTATTGCATATGTTTCTTACAATAGCTGATACACTTTCAAACTTGGGTGATATTAAAATAATACGATCATTCGTAACCAAATAAAGATATCATAGCACGATTAGTGTCGACTGTGATGGGTTATTTCTTTGATCTCGTTTCATCGCGGCATTTATCTGGCCCGATTCAAAGGGATTTCAGGAATTTTGATTTAAAATAAAGTATGTATTTTATTTATATTTTAAAATGTTGTACTTTTACGATTACTTCTAACATTGAGTGATATTAATATGTTCGTGTCCTACCCTCAAAAATATTTATTACGACTTATATTTAGATTATGAATGACACTCAAAACCAGACCAAAAGTTAGCCTTTTTGAAATCAAGAGTATGAAGTCTTAATTATTATTAAAATTAGTGCATTTTTTAAACAAAATCCCGTGTCACATAACACCGTATAACAATACGTCATAAACAAATGAACGTCACAGGCAATGGCAACATCACGCTTGTTTCCTCACGATGTTTTCATTCACCTCTGTCAATATTATTAAAAACGTTGGTTTGTATGTCTGTATAAATCACAGTAGCCATGGTTTATTATTCGCTCGTACAGAATTCATTAATGACTGTACAAATTAACATACGTTTTTGACTGTTGCTTGCATTCATTATTTTTGTATGTGACTGTGATTGTATATTATAGAGATGGAACTAATAGAAAACCTTAATCAGACTTAAAATTTAATATATTATAAAATTCAAATTCAATTTGATTATTATTAATAATATCAAAATAAAATTAATCATGTCACAGAACACGTACAGATATTCTCAACATTCAAAATATATAAATCGTTTTAGCTAAATCCATATTTTCTTGACAAATTAATTAAATACCATCAATACTATCGAGACTTCAAAATCCACACTTTTCGATCGATACATTGAATTTGAAGTAAGCCCCCAAACATCCTTCCAAAAAATCGATAAAAATAATGTCGGCGCCAAAAATTGATAGTAAATTGAACTGAATAATAAAATTGTCAAAAAGCAAGCAATGAACGCGTCATGAGTCTCGATGCGGTATCACGTTAGATACGAGACACGTGCGTGTAATACCAATGCCGGTAATACGGGAACTGTTTGCCACTGCCGATGATAAATAATTAAAATAATTTATATTTCGTACGTAAAGCCTAAATTCACATCCTGTGCGATTCGCAAAAACGCATTTATTTATTTACTAGAGTTCAGATCTCGAGTTTATTAATGTCAAAGTTCGCTCAACATAGCTAAGCCTAAATCATATTTTACAAGGATTTCAAAGGCGATACAAAAATCAACAATATATTGTCTAAAATGTTACAACAAAACTACATTAAACATTTAGGCAACGTTTCTGCCGCGCTACTTGATTCACGGACATGATCAATCACAACATCATTACTTATTCAAATAACGTGCGGGTTTCCTCAGGAAAGGTTTTCTTTTACCTATTGTAAAAATATATAAATGCTCGTCTCTACCTAAGGTATCGATATATCTATCGCCTACCATCTTTCGGCCTCGCTCAGAATATCAGGAACTGTTAGTTCATTTAACGCATTGTTTGGGTTTTTTTTCTTAATATAAACAAAAAGCATTTGGCATGTCCACTAAAATAAATTGTGAAAAGACACGGTGGGGGGATCGAACCCGCGGCACCTTATTTCACAATCGGCTCTCACTAATGCCACGGAGGCTATCCTTCGTTTTGGCTTCACCGATGTATGTACATACAGGTCTAGTCGGACCTGATTTTTTTTATTCCCTCTCATCAGATGTATAAAATAAGATATTCATAATATTTTTTATTACTTCACTTCAAACTCCATTTTACGTGTATTTAAGTGCAATGTTTGTTTACATTATCACTTCGCTCTGTAGTAATACAACATTGGCTCAGTGATCTGAAGTTGGGTAATTACGAGTATGCCGTGTCGTTAAAATGATTTACGTAAATACTAAATACGTCTTGCAGTATTTACGTTGGTTCTATATTAAATTAATACTTACGATCAGAATTTATAAAACGGGCCCCAATATGACGTGTTATGTGATGTCGTAATGATTGTATTATCAATTACTTGGAAATGTATATGCCTATATAATTTATAGCGTCGTGATTTTTCTTCTTCTGCCAATCATGATGTAAATGTATGAAAATGAATGAAATATATGTTGCAATATTTTTTTTATAATTTACTCTTGTGCCATATCTTGTTTTCGCAGAAATAAGCAATGATGGTTTGTATTTCTAATTATAAACCGTCTTTCACCCATCCTACGTCGAACAACGGCGAATTCCTGGACAATGTTGAATACTCCAAACTCTATAATAATCACAATTTTAAAAATCATCATCACCATCATCAGCCTACTAAACTACATAGATTTCGAGGAATATGTACGATAGTCATCAACTATTTCCTCGAATATCCCATATATTTTATAAGGAAATATTTTACGATTCATTGTTATTAGTGTAGAAGTAATACAACATCAGTTCCTTGATATGAAGTTGATGATATTACCGAACGTGTAAATATCTGTCGTGAAAAATTTATTCAAATACCACACGCTATTAAATATATATAGTATATATTGCAATAACATAAATTAACTATTTTCATATAAAGACAATATTAATTTCTAATGCACGTACTCAAGCACAGGTTATCACATTAGATATTTAAATTCATATTGCTTGTTACGAAAATTCTACATGAGTTAAACTGTACTCAGTACGTCTACTTTTTAATATCCTTCCGCAGATACTCCAATGATATTTACAACTTTATTAAAACCTAGCGAGATGAGGCACTCATTATGCGATGTAATAAAATTTGCTTGAACTTATAAATATTCATATTGGTTACAGGCTATTTATTCTTCGGATAATGTAGATCCGCCTAATTTTGAAAGACAGGCTTTGTTATGAAACTAATTAGATTAATTTAAATAACGCGCTAAGAATTTAGTTTGAGTTAAACGGAAGCAAATAGTTATTCAAATTAGTAGTCGAAATAATTAAGTTTACATGGTACAATATTTTGCAAATCCAACAGCGATCCCTAAGTAAATTAAAAAATACTATAAATCGAGCTGAAGGTGTCAGCAAAAGCATTGTGCTATGAAGAGGTTTCAATCTAAATTGTGAGCAGTTACACAATAAGACGAGTTAAGCCAGAATTAATTGGGTGCAGATTCTACAATCCTAGTTAAACTAGAAATCTCAGAAGCAATAATGTCTGCAGCTTTAACATATTCATTTGTAACAATAAAACAAGAACAACAATAGACAATCTAATAAATAGAAATATTCTACGTAACCGTATTCAGTGTCTTCACAGAAATCCATTACACGCAGAGTATCCGATGGCAAGATCTTAATCGAAGCTTACGTAACGCTAAACGTAAACAAGAATAGTGGGGCTTTAAGGCTCGGAGTCAAGGGCGGGACGAATCCCAAAATCTTCATCGAACGTTGACCGCTACTAATTGGCTTAGTTTTACAACTGATGTTGGGTAATCACGCATGCTTCAATTACTGGTATAGGATAGGGACATAAAGTTTCTTTTGAATATAGCGATCTAGATTGAGGTTGTTATGGAAACCATTGGCGGACAATCTCAAGATAATGCTGAGGTCTTATAAGATAAACCTGGCTTTGATTGTCCTTAGTCGACGCTGAAAAATATTTGTGACATCATGTCTACAGACCTACCTAAACTTAGGGAAAAGTTGAAAATTTGAATTTAGTCTTTTTAAAGATTCTGTATCAAACCATATAAGTCTCACTGGATGGTAATTGGTATGGGCCTCCTCCACAATCGAGAGAACGATAATGAAGTCTTAGGCCGTATAGTTCACCAATCTGGCCTAGTTTGGGTTGGTGGACTTTAACATACCACAGAAATTATTCCGAATCGCTATGGTAGGCAGGTTTTTTCACGATGTTTTCCTTCACTACTATAGTGCGTGGTAATAGACTATAAATACACACATGAGCAAGTAATATTTTATTTTTAAACCGTTGCAAAGTAACCTCTGGCACTGACAGCAGATCGTAAGTGTAATGCGGTCAAAGTAGAATATCAACCATCTAAAACTGGCTGATAAGAATAGCTGACTCTCATTTATTCGTAAAATATATCTGACATAAAAATGGCAATGCACCCTGAATATCTAGTTCACACTAATAGTTTACCTGCAAGCTAGTTTTCTTCTCAAATGGCGCCAATTGTTCCATTTTACTCGGAAAACTACTTAACAACACAACGCCGTAAGTTAATTTTTTTTTTATTTGTTAAATGATTATGATGTTTATGCTATGTAGACGTTGAATAATAACATAAATTAGCAACTAGTAACATATATTATATTTTTTCTTTAGTCTGAGAGTTATAGGAAGTCTAGGGTCTATGAAAGAGAAGTAATGTTATTTTAATTCATTTTAGAAGAATGATTTACACTGCAGCGACATATTTATATGAACCCACCCACTAATAAAGATATGTATAACTTTGCATTTTGATATATTTTTGTTTTGTAGAACTATTATAAATGGCTGCCAGCGCCGGAATCCTCATTTGCAGTAAACATGTTAATATATAAAAACTAAATCGAACGGTATTGAAATGTATACCATAAATTACCAGATCAAATAAAAATCCCGCTTATGTACGTAACTTAATATTGTGCGTGAAGACTGAAAAACAAGGAACCCAACTAATATTGTTTTCAAACTTTTTTAGAACATCATTTTAATAGAAAAGAAAAATATTTATCGGTTTACAAAAAAATCTTGTAAGTAAAGATCAGATAAGGTTTCTTAAGTAGTATTTTTTGTCTAGTTGGATAAAGTGAATAATATAATCGTATTCAATACAGGCCTAGCATTAGAAATACTCTGTCTATAGCTGAAGATGATGGCGATGATAAAGAAACACTTTTGAAAGCATTGCTCAACTTTACTGACGATGAATCTCAAGTAATGGTAGTTGATTTTTGCCACCCATTAAAACCTCCATATCTTGATACTTTAAGATATTTTATGCATTACAAACAGAAAAGAAAAAAAGAATGGTGGAAGATATTATGTCTATCCTAATTGGTGTCAGGGCCTTGTTATATAGGAGCCTATGCTCTTTAGGCTACTAACATAAATATATATGTACTTCGACATCAGTCGCAGCTAGTTAATTTAACAAAAGTGTAGAAGAAAAGATGAAGATAAAATATGACAGTAAGTTTCTCGTGTCGCTATATGCAGATATTTGTTATGTAGCAGAAGCAGTTATATCAGTAAATGATTATAATCGTCAAAGAACAACAATTTAGAACTTTTAGAACAAAAAATACGAAGCAATAAAACGTTATGTCATTTGGTATACTTGTTATGGGCCAAGTGATTAATGCAGGCAGTATTCACAATGCCCGGGCAGTATGAATATTGCCGAGCCATATTGGGCCAAGTGATTAATTACAATCTAAACTCACCTATTTATCACATTGCCAGGGCATTATGAATATGGCTACATGATGATCGGGCAATGTGATTAATAGGTGATTTTTTACGTGGTGCGCTGCCGCATTGTCGCATCCGCGACGGACACATGACTTAGAAAGGTTGAATTGATCTGCTTATGTTTAGTTGCTTTTAACGTCCGAAACATTATCTTCAGAAGAAAATTAGTGTACCCACTTTATGGATCAGTTAGGTCGACTGTGCCCCAAAACCGACTCGGAACACCCCGACTTCACGTAGTCTTTTGGCTACCGACCCTAGAGTGTATATAAAAAGCCGGAGGCGCGGAGGGAGAGCAGCCCCCGCCCGCTGTAACGAAGGATAGGCAACCGTGCGAGCCGTAGCGGCTGAGGCTGGTCGCCGGAGGCGACCAGCAAGCCGAAGCTGCGGAGGTGAGCATGGTTGCCTATCTTTTGTTACGCAAGGGCGAAGGGGCTGAACTTCCCGTAGCGCCGGAGACGATGCAGAAGCTAATTTGTATTGACAACAAGTGGTACCAGGGGAGGTGCGATACTCCCCCTCCCCCTCCACTCCTGCCAACCCACCCCCTCGTGCTGCCCTATTCTAAATTCTACTACTTCGGCTCATTGTTTTGATTTTGATTCGCTTTACATCACTCTGCCCAATAGGCACTTGGCATTATTCATAATGCCCGGGCAATGTGATAAATTGATTGGTTATAATCACATTGCCCGCTCTTATTGTGCAACATTCATATTGCCCGGGCATGATGAATAATGCCCGATTAATCACTTGGCCCATAACATACTGATTACTGATATTTCTTTCGATTCAAGGCTACTGTTCGACTTTGATAATTTAATTTTCCCGATCCGATTACGAAATAGCACAGTTGATTACGTTTCGCCAAATCTCCAATTTAAAATGTTTTGAATAGCCTTGGAGGGAAACTTCGTTTATTTAGGCTGTTTTTGTTATTTAGATGTAGTACGTTTACTTAAAATTAATGAATGGATAAGGTCTAAAAATGGAACATTTTGATCAGAAACCTCTGAATATTTTTGATGAAGTTGACCGGTGAGTGAATTAAATTGTATCTGTAAAGGTCAAATTTAGCATATTTTAATAAACGGTTCGAAAAGGAGTACTCATATCCAGCGAGTAATAACAGCGTTAATTCTACGGATTTAATATTCTGTATCACGAGATTTAAAAGTACTTAACATAATTACAGAGATTAAACCATCAAAAAGTTCTAACATTTAGCAATCAGTCAACGAATCGATTGCGGAATACTGATTGATTAGCTTTCCCGGCACGTCGCGGAGCAAATGTTCCGAGCTGATTTGATTTATTACTAGAACTTTGCTAATGTCGAAATTCTAATAATTTATTTGGTATATAAAAAAGTTTTCACTGGCCACTAAACGTGTAGCAATAATATTTAACGGCGTCGTAACTTCACCTTGGGTAAGTCGGATTGTCAAATTAATTATCAACTTTTTATGTCATCTATACGCGGTTATTCACTTTGAAACGTAGTTCAGTTTATAATCTATAATAATTTTAGTTACTAATAGTAGGTATTTGTATCTTTAGTCTTTATAAAGAATAGGAGACGGAAGTTTCAAAAAGTTATTCTTATATAAGAAAATATATATGATAAGAAACTCTGCTGCTAAACTAACAGTGAAATGAAACTATTCCCTGCCAAATCAATAAATTAAGATTTTTGCAATTCCAGCCATCAAAAGGATTATTTATTGCTTTCTTATCTTCAGAACGAATAAAATTATAGATTTTACGATTCAGATGTCGGAATATATTCTCTATATACTATCTGCCCGTTTAATATTAGTCCCTTGCACCCGATATCTCAACAATTCAAGCAGCTGTTGCTTTATGATGTGGAATTATTGAGTGGTGGGAGATATCAGACGGAATGTTGCTACGTGACAAACGGCGTAAGATAAGTTGGTAAAATTCTTGATCTTTACGTGTTATACAGTCTGCTGCGCATTGTATATATGACCTAATATCACCAGGCATTATAAAGTGGTATAGATGACGAGATTAAAATAACAGTCGATTAGAATCATTTAGCATGATTTAATTAGGTATCACATCAAAGTTCAAAACAATATTTACAAAATAAATGACCAAATAAATTACATTTCGGTTTATCACCTGCTGATTTAATACTTTCCCAATATATGGTTCTAATTAATATAACTATGAAACCCACGATCTGTATACCTAAGACATTGTTCTCAAAGTAGCTATATTCGCCGAAGTAAGGCTTTGGTTGCACATACATATTTCAATTTAAAATCTTCACTGATATAATTTCTTATGATGAATGAAATTCACTAAGCAGCAACCCATACATCTATATAAATGTGTTCTATTCGTCTTTATATTTTAGTACACGTATTTCGAAAAGGCTATTTAGATGGCGCGAGCTTTTAAATAAATGATATGACCTAGCTAAGGAAAGAAAGAAACAAAATCAACATTTTTAATTAACTGTCTTCTGACAGGCGTATTAAATTCAAATTTACGTTCGTCTATACTTCCAACGCTTTGCTTCCAAATACAAAATGAGTGACATTTTAATTAAAATTGGTTTCAAACCATGTACCATTTTGAAATCCATTTAAATTTTATAGTAAACGATCAAAGAGCGGTGAAAGACTTATACCATAATCTAAGATGCAAAAGCCTCGTTCAATATTTAGCTTAATAGTAATTTTAGTAAAAGAGGTTTCCAAATTAACTGCCGTCGCCACTCTATTTTCAACAGAAAATTCAAAAACTTTTGTAATTTACATTTATGCTGCTAATTACTGAAAGCAAAGGAAGCCTTCCGTTTGGTTAGCATCCTTTCTAGAATAAATGTAAAGGAGGCATACATGTTAATTTGTATTTAATTTTTAAAGTTCATTTAGTTTTTAAATGCAATTAATTTTATTAACCTTTAGATTGTTCGGGTGGATGTCGGCGTATAATTTTCAATTTTCTCATTCATTTAGTTTACACATTTAGTTTAGTGTTCATTTTATCTACCAATATTAAACTTTCATTGAGTTCGTTCGCAATTTTATTTAAGAAACTAACAGCTCACGAATGTATAACTTTGATTTTTGTTACTAATAATGCTATACAATTAATTTTAATAGGCCTGTTTTTCTTGTTTCGACAACTTACTATAATATTAAATTCAGTGATATTCTAGTGCCTACAAGACATTTTATGTGGTGTCAGGACAATGTGTTTGACAGTATTTCGTTTACCTGCACTGAAATTCAAAGAAACGATTTTACAAAGAGCACCCAACTTTTATCTGAAAATGTAACACAATGGACAAACGTGAAACATTTTACCCGTTTTCAACAGACCATTTTAAGCTTGGACACATGTTTATGTCATTTAAAATTGACATATAAAAAGTGTATGAGCCATTTTTTTCCTGTTGAAAATATCATACATATTTTAGTAACAAAGCCATAAATAAAAAATAATTAAAAGATTGTAAACCGGCTTCAAAATTGTCATAAAAAGAAAGAAATAAAACTAATATTTTAATTAATATAAAATACTTACATATGCCATTCTTTGTTGAATTCCAGCTATTTGATTTTAAGATAATAACATCATGGAATAACTTTGCGATTAAAGCCGAAGAACTTGACTGGTCCAAAACAATAAGGCTGGCTCTGACCTCAAAAATATTGTTGGTATATTTAAGAATTTTAGATAACATATTTAAAAGATTAATTATTTTGAATAATTAAGATAAATATTTTTATTTTGAAGTCTATTAATAAATATCAGACAATTTTCAGTTTCATCATCTCAAAACTTGTCTGTCACCTTTCGAAATGCGCCTAAGCATCAAAGCATTGTCTCTCACAACGGTATTATAGTGAACGAAACTTGTTTTTCTTCAGCAGCTCTTTGTTATAAAATATGATGCCATGTTGTTATAATGTCGGTAATGTAAACACTCGTGTTCTTTGGGATTCTTTGGTGTTGTGCTTAAAAATTATGTAATGTTTACATATTTACAGATCGGCTCGCACTTTGTACGCGTGTATTTTAATCTTCCTTAAAGAAAACATCCTTGTGTTTTTAATTTTAGACAATGTTTTACATCTTAATTTTGTTTTGATTTTGTAAGAGCTGTCGTTCGGTTCGTTCGCCTTGAAAAAGTAGCTGAAACATTTTCATTACTTATAACTCTTTAGGATGGAATAATCCTATATCTTACTAAAGGAGTTTAAGGTATGGATCACGATCTGTTTACAAAAACTTTAATAAATGTTCCTTTTTTTTGACTTAAGTCTTTATAAAACTTGTATGTATGTATCAGCCCATATACGTCCCACTGCATGGCACGGGCCTACTCTACAATCGAGAATACGATTGAGAGTGGTTAGGCCATATAGTCCACCACGCTGGCCTAGTGCGGGTTGGCGGACTTACATACCATAGAAATTCTTATAAATCGCTATGGTATGCAGGTTTCCTCACGATGTTTTCCTTCACCGTTTTAGTGCGTGGTGATTGACTATCAATACACACATGACTCCGAAAAGTCAGAGGTGTGCCCTGGGATTCGAACCCGCGACCACCGTGAACATGTGGGCAGCCGCGTCTAGTCCGTTTACCAACAGGCCACCACGCACTTTTTTTAACTTAACTTAAAACTTATTAGATAAATATTCCGAATTGCCAACAGAAAAATATAACCTTCGGCATATTAAAAGATTTTCTTTCAGCTACGAAGTTTCACTGACCTCACCTAAAAATAATTATATAAACAAAATATTTCGAACTCATTCAGAAAGTTTTTAAGTAAACATATCCAAACAATAAAAGAAGCATTAGAAAAATAAATAAAGAAGGGTGACGACCTAAAATTACCACCCGTTGAAGTTTAAGTGTTTCCTATACATTAATTGTATTGAGAACGAAAGGAAAAATACTCATTCTAGAAATCTTCGCTCGTCTAGCAATCTCCTTCTAAAATGTCCTCCCCATACTTCTGACTTCCTTCATTCTTCCTTTGCTATCCAATCCATTCTTCTCTGGAACGCACTCCCACTCGAAGTCAGGTCGTGCACAACACGGCTGGCTTTCAAGCTAAAGGTTCGGCAATTACTCCTCGCAGAAGTAGCAGATTCTCCCCACTAATGTAGGTATTTATTTATTTAGTTGTTTATGTATATATTTTATTTATATATAAATTTATATTGGTAAAAATATAATATATACACACATATATATAATTAAAATTTTATATATCCGTTTAAATATTATTATTTATATTTTATATATTTTCTCTTTTCGTTTATTTGATTAATAAGCACCTGCTTCCGTCTCTCTGCACTACCTTAAGGTTGGCTGGTAGAGAATGCCCTTGGGCATTAAGTCCGCCTGTATTACATCTGTGTACAAAGTGTTTAAAATAAAATAAAATAAAATAAATGAAATAAACAATTGCTTGTTTGAATAGATTGAGCTTCGAAAATATTTAATTTATTTTCTATACATACATAATATTTTTTTGGGTATGTTTGATGAATGGGTTAAGTTGTAGTGGGTACGGTACGGATCAGTACTAAAATGAAATTTGTTTGATATGATTGAAAGGGTGAATAAATTTTTTTTTTAGCGTTTTATATACAGGCCAATATAATGTTTTCACTTGTAATTAAATGTATTAATTTTATTTATTTATTCAATATTTATGTATCATAAACCAATCGTACTTAGGCAACCTTTGCTTGTTTTGATAACACGAAAATAACATTACATCCAATCTTAAGTCTCTATTAAAAAGGAATCAGCCCTTGATGAAAATAACTCAACAAAAATGTAATTATATTGTCCTATATATTTTCCTTAAGAAAGAATGCATAGATTTAAAAGTAGATACATATGTACAAGTTCATTCTTTCTAAATTAATGTATGTATCAGCCCATATACATACGTCCCACTGCAGGGCACGGGCCTACTCTACAATCGAAAGTACGAGTCAGAGTGCTTAGGCCATATAGTCCACCACGCTGGCCTAGTGCGGGTTGGCGGACTTACCATAGAATTTAAAGAAAAAATTCTAAATTAAAAATAATAAATATTATAGACATAACAGGCAACCTATATCAGCCCATATAAAACCCACTGCATGGCACGGGTCTTCTCTACAATCAAGAATACGACAGTGGTTAGGCCATATAGTCTACCACAGTGGCCTAGTACAGGTTTTTTTAAATTTTTACAAATTGCTGTGGTATCCAGATTTCCTCATGATGTTTTTCTTCGCCCTTTTATTGCGTGGTTATTAAACAGGGAAAGATCATTTAAAGTTTGAATTAAACACATTTGCAGTAACATGTTATAATATGGAAAAAGTCTGTAGACTAATTACAGTAAATCTAAACGAAAACCGAACTAATAACGATTCGATTAGCCATTAGAAGTCTGCAAAGTACAAACAAGTCACCTACGCAAAAAACTTTTGTGATTGCACTTTAAAATGTTCTTTGTTTTTATGCGAATTGTATGTTGGATTAGAGACGAGACTATCATACTAATATACATGATTGAACTTAAATTCTGCAACCATGAAGAATTTAAATTGTCAATTTTTTGTTCATTTGTGGCTAGTGACTCAAAAAGATTTTTTTATTGCAATAAATGGCAAGACGATCATGTCGTTCGCCTGATGGCAACAAAACTAAACAAATACATGAATTAAAAAGCAATGCTTGACATTTCAGTGCGCTCAAGTCAATTTAAGAAAAAAAAATGGACTACTCTTTAGATACCCACCAGAAATGTATCTAAAACTAAATGACAAATGAATGTGCATAAACAATAAAGGCAAAGTATTACGCGCGTAGCGACCTATTGGTAAACGGACCAGACGCGGCTGCCAACATGTTCACAATGATCGCGGGTTCGAATCCCATGGCACACCTCTGACTTTTCGAAGTCATGTGTGTAGTGATAGTCAATCACCACGCACTAAAACGGGGAAGGCAAACATCGTGAGAAAACGTGCATACCATATAAGAATTTATACAGTATCTTAAGTCCGCCAACCCTCATTAGACCGTGGATTAGAGCGTCATTAGAGCGTGGTGGACTATATGGTCTAACCACTCTGAATCGTACTCTCGATTATAGAGGATGCCCGTGGCCTGCAGTGGCACATAAATTGGCCGATACAGCATTACGATAATCTGTTGCACGCTTGCTTAGTCTTATTTCATTTAAATAGTCAAGTCAATACTTATTTCACAATTTCTCCTGCATTCAGTTAAGCAAATAACAGCATCGCAAGTCCAAATAAACTAATAAACAGCAAACACCCTTTCACCAACTTTCTAACTACATTCATCTGTGTACGCTGAGCGAGCGATTTCAGATCTCGCTACTCACAAGTTGTGTTCGTAATTGATATGCTTAACTTGAAGTCAGCTGTATTGCACAAGAAGCAAATATGTTGATCTGAATCCGTAGTTCGTGTAAATAGCAATTGTTTTTGACTGCCTCGGTGGCATAGTTGTACTATGGGGTGTTTACGCTGATGTTTCGGGTTCGAATCACGAATTGTGCAAAGTGGAATTGGACTATACTGTTCATTGTACGTTCAACGTCAGGAATTTGTGCCCGATATGGCGATGGTCTCGCCCACTATCATATTGTAAGACACATGGCGAAATGTGGATGTCTTGATTGCTTCCAGAACACCTACACCCACAGAGGTGTTCCTCTGCCTACCCTTCTGCGAAAAAGGTGTGAGTTTACGTATATAACAATCCATTTTGTATAGTTTTTGATTGTGAAATGATTAAGTATTGACTCGGCTAGTGATCACCGTAAACGATGGTGATTAATTTGTCATGTTGACCTACGTAAGTGTGTTATTAAAATAACTCAAAGAGTTCTGAGGGGTTACTCTATACTACGATACGACGGCGAATGTTTGAACGTCTTACGTAAAACTGTACGAATATGCCTAAATAAGTTACAAAATGTTCGAATCCTCAATGTCTCTATCCTCATATGTCGTCTATATCGACTAAGTTCGGAGCGAATATTCAGTTTCAAACAGAATAGGATTTATTTTTAGAAGTCTAAGCTTTTATCTTATACGTGGTCATCGAACATTGAAACTTCGTGCCGTGTATGAGAGACCTACCTACCAATAATAAAATAAATAAATAAATAACACCCAACAGTCACATACATAGTCTTGACCCAACACTAAGCTCGAGTCTTGTGTCGTGGGTATCAGGAACTACGAGAGACTTTTCGGTCTCACAAACACCCAGACCCGGAAGAAATATTTGTGGGCCGCACAAACATTTCTCTCGGTGCGGGGATCGAACTCGCGGCCTCTCGTTTCACAGGCGGCGTCTAACCAACTGCGCCACGGAGGCTGTCAAATAAATAATAAATTAAATAGTATAGTTTAAACAATCTAAAATAATATATAAATAAATGGCGGTCGCCATCCATCGAGTTTGCCACTTACCAATAACGTACATTTTCTACACATTTATTACTAAACCATCTCCAATAACTAGTTCTTTTAATACGTGACAGTGAGCAGGTTGTTCACCTGAATTTAAAGACTTTACGACCAAGTCGTTCCCTCCAATTGTGATGGGTACTAATCAAAGCATCCGGTCCTAAGGGTATAGCCCGATACCTGAGAGCCATTTCATTTTAGGACAAGAAAATAGCTTTACTTTTCTGAGGAACGTTAATCAGTCAACACAAACTTGGTGTAATTGGCCCCAGGGGTTTAATACTAGCGGAAATAGTCTATGAATTGAGGTTTCTTATATTTGAGCACTAAATATGGCAGTAAATTTTGTATGCCAATAATAGTGTATGAATGATTTATAAAATTTATTACTCTTTTTTAAATAATATTGGCTGTTTCAAACAGATTCAAACAGATCGCGGGAAATGTCTCAGAAATGTGTCAGAAAATTTGAAACAGTCTCGCTGGGAAATCCGTAGCCTAGGTAAATTATTTTGATATAATCCACATTCCATAATTACATATGGTATATAATCGTACATTCACACACACACACACACACGCACGCACGCACGCACACACAAACGCACACACACACACATACATACACACACGCACACACACACACACCAACGCACTCGCATTACTAAAATTGAAATGATTGCACCTGTTTTGTTATTTTAAATATAATAAATAACTGTTAATTGTTTTATAGTTTATTTGTTGGGAGTTTGATAGTTACTTTATTTTTTTTTTTAATTTATTATTATTACTTTAAGAGCATTTACTTATTTTTCTGCGCTTGGCGAGACAGTGTTGTCAAACTCCAGGAGTAGCTGAAAATCAGCGCTATTTGGACTACTGCACCGGCTAGCACAGGCTGAGCCACTTCCTTTTGTCTTAATGCTTTGTTTTTTGTATCATGATTATTTGTTTTGTAATTAGTATTAAGCAATAAATTGATTTTTATTTTTTATTATTTTTTATTTTAAATGTTTAGGTGAAGCCAATGTTCCACAATTAACTTTTTGTGGTTAAGAATGATAATATAAGGCTAATGACGATTAACAATCAACAGGCAATGGCGTCTAGTATAATATAAAAATAAAAAATATTTCTCAAAGAGAAAAGATAAAATAATTTTACTCAATGAAACTACATGTGATCACTCTCGTGTACATATTCTAAAACTTACCGAATAACATTAAAAAACTGACAGTAATCTAGCTAATATGATGGTAAAGTTTTAAAGTCAATATTTCATGTTCATATTTCTGAGTCAGTTCGGCAACTTTCAACAAACATGTTTGTATAAATGAAACTCACGTAAATTTAAAGACACATTTTCAGTTTACAACTTACAAACATTTGAAAGGTTTACGACCTTTTTATACTTTGTAGACATTTATAGGACGAATCAGCAGTTATTACGATAATTATGATGAACTGAAATAAACAGATAGATAGTATTTATTTTCATACTCGTAGTTATACCTATGGTAACGCCTTCATTCCCGGTAGGCAAACTTCTTACTAACACGTCGCATGGTCCATCGATACTATTTCTATCCCGATTCCTACAGCATACATAGCCTGCCAAGGCGGACTTTTTATCTCGGTTAAAAATCAATGGAGTTGTTTAATACCCTACCTTCCACGGAAGCTGTCGAGAATATTATTTGCAGATTTGTTCTGCAAATAAATAAACATAACCGCCTATTCTATATTTATACGACATTATTTAAAGTATTTAAAAATAGCACTTGAGTCCATTGACTGCTGATTGACTTTGAACCTCGAAGTGAACTCCAATAAGTTCTGATTGGCACCAATTGACAACAATAAATAAACTATTAGTTCAAGAAATACAAAAATAAATATGCTTGCGGCTACAAACCGTCTCGTCTTTCTAATGATAGCTGCATATAATTATATTTATTGTATTCACTTATACTGGGTATTTCCAAATCTAAGCTAAATTTACGAATTTGAAACAAAAAAAATTTATATAAAATTACTGAGATATTAATATTTTTAATAGTGCGGTGAGGACACTCGTTCTCTTATTCGCATGCGTGCACCTTATGCAAGATGACGTCTCACCGTGCATGTTGCATCCTTTTCTATTACTTCTACCACCAACCTTTATATTTAACTTGCTTGCTTATTCATTTCACGGATTTAAAAAAAAAATATTATAATGCATAACGTAACCTTTCGATATAAACAATAATAAAATTTATGACACTAGCCTATTCAAGTAGTTACCGTCAGATACGCATCACGTAGGTCAGTCTTCCTTCCTTGATATATTTTTTCTCACCGTTAAAGTAGAATAAGTAACTTTAATACACCCGTAGGCTTATTCTATACAAATAATTAACGCAACCTCGAAAGAAACCGATCAGATAATTTATATTAACCAAAGGTGTAATAATGAAGTTAACGTGGATTTTTCTCAGCATCTTTGGTAATATCCATCTGATAAAGTAATTACGCAAGTTTGGGGGAAAAGTTGTCTGCGAAATAATTGGGTCAATGTGGGTCATTCGCTCCGGGCCAGCGATCGGTGATAGAAATTAATTTATATCATCTGCCTTCATTGTAATCTTAGCACTTTTGTATTGTAATAATAAAGTGATATATTTCATTACAATCATTGAGATAATATACTAGAGAGGACACTGCAAACAAAATGTTTGTCACAAAATGAAGGGTACATTCTATTTCTGTCTTTGTCACGCCTACGAAGTAACATATTTTCCCTCTCACTTTAATTTGTACCCTTGTGCACGCACCATATGCACAAATTTTATTCCCGATGTCCGCTCCGGTATAATACCTCAATGATTACAATAACTTTTAGTTTTTGTTAGAATGTGAATTAAAATATGCCGACTGCCTCGGTGGCGCAGTTATACTACGGTGTGATTGCAAAGCTGTGGTCTCAGATTCGAATCTTGGGTCGGACAAATTGATATTGGATGTTTCAATTCATTATCAACCCGAAGTCAGAAAGTGCCCGATATGGCGATAGGCTCGCTTATCACATTATGGGACGGAACATACATGCCGTAAAGTAGGTGTCCTGGTTGCACTTCTGCCTACCCCTTTTCTGAAAAAGGTATATGGTTATGTTACGTATACGTAAATATACCCGAGTAATTAAACTTCCCATTATTATTTAGACTATATTCTAAAATTGAACATGGTTATGAGGTGTTTAGATTGTACCGGGCACTGCTAACTGGGCGTAAGATTAATATTTAAAAAATAAGAAGAAATAAAAACAATTTAATCTAAGTGCATAACGCTATATCTAGGAATCCAGGTCTCAATATAGATATTGTAGCAAGATTAACTCAGTATAATATGGCTACAATGTGCCAAAGTTACTTCCACATATTGAGACTTAACATCTTACGTCTCAGGATGGCGAGCGCAGGAGATTGCCAATCAATGTCAAACAGTGCAGTATACAAATCTCAGATACAAGTATATTCAACTTTTATTTGTAGTTCTTCATTTCGCCACATACCAAATTATGGTAGATGCGCTGTATGTAACACTTTATAGTATCAACATGCATGTAGCCCGTACAGCGAACCAGGTCGGTCAATGTTCGTCGCTTTCCCTCGGTTGTCGGTTTTCCGACGCAACCTTTGAGTTTTACGCTCCGCAATACTTTGTCCAGTACAGCTTTTGCATCAACGCAAGCCTGCCTTAGTTTTTCGACGTATTTATCAACTATAAACTACAAAGATTTTTTGTGTCCAGAGGAAAGCTGTTAAGTTACCTCATCCAGGGTACCGAAAAGGGAAGTTAATAATTTTCCAATGTTTTTTTTTTTATGAATAAAAATAACCATCTCTCGCCAGCAGTTTGAATTTTAAAATAAAGTTATTGAACCAAACATCATGGCATCCCATGCGAGGCACGATTGTACACAAAGTTGTAAATTAGAAATTATAATAACCAATCAGCCTGAAATTTTTGGTTATTAATGTCCCCATAAAGAGTTTTGGTCAGTAGCTTTGCATCTTTCACCCATCCAACCATATACGAATGTAAGACATGAAATTCTCTAGCATTGCTTCACATAAAATTATTCAACAATAACTTTATAAATATGAAAATTAAACCGGCAGTTTCTTGTATTCCCGGTTCGTGTACATTCACGGTCACGGGATTCATATAATGAGTTCGCTCTGGAGGATGCGCCTTTTGTTCTACGTTTGCATGTCGCTTAATTATACTGTTATACGTCCGAGTTAGCGCGGTGTTGTACGTCAATAGAAGTGAAAAACATTGTGGTTTGTTTTCATATTAATAAATAGTAAATAAATACACCCAATGGCCGTATAGTCCTGTCTGTACACTGAGGTGCTAGTCTTGTGTCGTGGGTATCAGAAACTAAGAGACTTTACGATGACTCAAACACCCAGACCAGGAATAAATACTTGTGGTCGACACAAACATTTGTCTCGGTGCGGAGATTGTATCCGCGACCTCTTCTTCCTTAGCCGGTGTGTGAAATAACTGGGAAACTTGCCATACCTGTATTTTACTCGCTGGACGTGTTTCAAAACCAAGATTTTACCACAAATTGTCTATTCGTCCCACTAAACAGCAGGGTAAATGCACTTTTGTGTTCCGGTTTAAAATATATTGTAGCCAGAATATTCATTATTTTTCGGAATAAAAGTAGCCAATATTGTTAATCTAGGGTATCAGATACCTCCATTCCAAATTTCAACTAACAGTCACCCAAATTTTCGCCTTTAATATATTAGTAGGTTTTTCATCTAGGTGCAGAGCTGGAACCCGTGGCCTCTTGTTTGTTTTATTTCAATACTGTCAATTTACGATAACTTAGTATATAGGTCTTGGGTATCCTTAGTTGCAACAATGTACATATTTTATGAGGAAGTATTGTTGCACAATAGGCGATAACTTCTTCCAAATGACTAATAAACCAATGCTTAGTATTTCATCTTTGTCTCTCGTAGACATCACGCGAGATATGGCATTGTCTTGCAGTCATACACAATAGTTTGAAAATATTATGTAACTTGTAACAATATTTTAATTTTAATTTTATCTTTAAGAGCGTTTATACCCTGCACGCGCTTTTTGGCTTAAAAACAGGACTTTTCAAATGAGTTAATAGCCACCAATAAACAATTTAAAGGAAAAATAATCATTACTAATTTTAGAAAAGGTTGTCATCTAGGGATTTTGGTGGAAAACATTATAGATTGATGGATAATTTGTGAGTACTATACGGATTACTGAACACAAGTTTCGTTATTTAGGCTTTAAATGGCAATTTAGAAGCTTAAGATATCCTTAACCACTAAATATAAGATGAAAATAAAAATATTATCAGACTAATAAGACCCTTATGGAGGGATTTTGCTGAGAAAAATAATCTTTTTGTGTTTAGTTCCTGAAAAATAAAAATTTAAACAATGCGAAATTATTCAGAAACTCTCGTCAAGAACATATTTTTTTTCACCAACTTATCGTACATAATTTTGTATAACAATTGCATATTATAATAGAAGAACATCTTATCAATAAATTACCATTTTTATATTTCAACAAAATTAGTTTTCATGTTTTCTACAAATATTTTAAAAACCACTATAAAACACGCTGTCCGACGTGGATCAAATCAGACCGCCGCAAGGCCTTCTAGAGGGAGGACGTATCGCTCGTCGCTCCGGCCTGGCTGTAGTCGATTATGCCGCGCGTAGTAAAAATAGCCACGCGCGGAATGCGATTACCACATCTTAGTACTTTGGTAGTAAAATATTTAATTATTTTTATTACCTACAATGATTTTGTAGTGAGTATAAATTATGTTTCAGGTAATATAATGGGACGTAATTCCGAGGCTAAATTATGTTATGTATTGTAATATAAAATTACATATATTTCGTAATTGTAAGGGGTTGTAAGGCCCCTAACACTATTTATGTGTTCGAACACGAAATGATTAATAAAACGTCCGTAGTGTCTACTGATTGAACACTGATTTGAATGCAACTTAACAATGTAATAATAACGAAAATATGATTAGTATCCAAAATTTGTATTATTCTTTGCTTGCACAGTAATATTTGTCTACTTATAATGCAAATAAAATATTTTTATGATATTATATTACAGTTACATTTCAATTGAATATTTGAAGCGCACGGATCAATGTTGTTTGAGCCGATTGTATAGCGAGCCGACGCGGCAGCTCTACGCACACAGCTTTGGTCGCTTATGTGTGCGTGAAATTAACGAAGAAATACCTATAGTTGACTTTGCGCGCAAGGTGTATACGCTCTTAACTTCGTATACACTGTTTCTCTCACCGCTCCACTGAATCGATCTTGGTGAACTTTGTCAGGATCGTCATCTGAGGTCTGGATATTTAGGAAGAACTGTTTCTCTGCTACTTTTTTTTTTATGTTAATGACTGGCAAGGCGAACAGTTTCCATATATAGAATGTACTCTGTGGCGAACAGGTGTTTCACACAACACCATGAATTACAAAAGAATACTTGGTATTGTACTGCACTCGCCATCCTAGGACATGAGATGTTAAGTCTCAATTTTTCCAGTGTTACTCTGGCTAAAATATATTTTTTAAACCGGAACACAACATTGCATATACAGTGTCGTTTGGCGGGAGAAATGCGACATTGCAGTGGTACCTACCCAGGTGGCCTCTTGCATATGAGTAACATACCACCAGTTAAAGTTTTAAGGTTTTAAAATTCCTATTTTAAAATTCCTATATGACAGAAAAAATTGTCATATTAATTCAAAACTTGGTGTTAACTTCTTTTTCATGATTTAACTTTTATACACATGCGACACTCAAAGGCAGATAGATGTTCACATCCAATTAAATTCGAACCAAACCGGTAGTTTTGCATAACTATAGATGTATACTCGCAAACAAACACTTCATCAACTCAAACTTCTCATTAGAAAGAGATAGAGTGCACGGTCTCGCATCATCAAAACAACCGCAGATATTAAGCCAACATTAGATGTGGCTGCTTACTGAATCAATAATCGTTGCGTAAATGTACTTACATGGGGAAATTCCCCCACTAAATTACGTTACGAGTCTTCACCGCATGCGGTATTATCAATGAATGTTGGATGTGTGTTAGATGTAATGGCACGTTTGACGAATATCAAATGGGGGTTAGAAAAAATTACTGAGGTTAAAAAAAGAGGCGCTTATGATGAGGTTTTAGTATTTAAAAGTGATTGCAATAGGAAATATTGTAAATGTATTTGTATATATAATGCCATGAATACCAGCTAAAACCGTAAATCCTCGATAATTCGGTATTACAATGTTAGCAGTGGATATAAAAATAGCGTGATGTAGGCTTTGATAGAATTTTACGTTAAGTTGAAAAATTCCAAATGCATAACAACAGAGCGCAAAAATTTCAAAATTTATTCTACCACCTTGGAATAGGACGAAGCTTTTTACTCCCAAAACAGTTGAGATGTACTCATGGGCTCCATAATGGGCGGGAATATTATTTATAAACACTACGAAAATGCACATCACAAAAATAGTTTTAAGACTGGCTAGGTGGCGTTGTTTGCACTACGGTACGGTTACAATGGTAAGATCTCGGGTTCGAACCCTGGGTTGGGAAAAGTGATATAAGATTTTTCTATTCAATTAAATAGTAACGTACAAAGCGAAATGAAGTACTGGCACCCCTATCTACTTCTTCTGGAACAAAAAAGCGTAAGTTTATGTATGTACAAATATAATTAAGCCCGCTTGAAGACTTCAAACATCTCTAGATTACGATAGCACCTCTTAATTTTAAAACAACGCCCTTAAAAGCTGGGCAGGTGAAAACATAATACAGTACTCATAACAAGTCAGGAATACTTAGTTATAAATAGCCACCACACAACGATAACATACGGAGTTCACAAAGTTACGATGCCACACAAATAGACGGCGGCTACAGAGCGTTACCAGATTTAAGAGCTTATGTTGTTAACGCGTTGAAATGATCATAATTAAATACTTGGCAGCTCATAATCGCAGACTGCTGAACATTTTAAAATTGGGAGGTCGATCGGACAAAGTTCCAAACCATTCCAAACAAACATTTTCCAAACCATTCTACTGAGGGTTGACAATATTCAAATACCATGGAAATTCAATGGCAATTACGTCCTTTGGATCAAAACTCATTTATCGAGAATGTGGATATGACAAAAGATTTTTGTTATTTATTTTAAACAATATGAAGATAAAATTACTGTAGGTAGACTAGATGAAGTTATGATTTTAATCAGGGAAACTAAAAGATATATCTATAATCTGTAATTTTTTCATCCATATTTTAATGAGTACACTGAACCAACAACATGTGTAAGTAAAAAATAACTTTAATAATGTTGTCCTAAATAAAAGACTTACAATGATTAGTAAAGTAAACAAAAGTTTCATAAGCGACCCCCGCGAACGGCTCCAGCGGAGTTTACGACACTCGCCGCGCAAACTTTATGATGGATTGCTGGAAAATGTATCTTAAAAGTTAATTAGGAAACAGACGAGAGACCTTCAAACTTTAAGAGTATCAAATGGTTTTAGATGTTGATAAATGGGAACCATGTATTAGTGTTGTCAAAAACTAATTTTATTTTCTATCAAAACCTCTAAGAATGTAAACCTATAAATTCACCAGTCATATACCTACATAGTCCTGACCCAACATTAAAATTAAGTATTGTGGTATAAGAAACTATGAAAGACTCTTCGGTCTTTCAAGCACTGAGATCTGACAAAAATACATGTTGATCACACAAACATAATATATTATCTCAGTATGGAAATCGAACCCTCAGGCTCACGTTTCACAGCGGCGTCTAACCAACTGTGCCACAAACACTGTCGTAGGTATGAAAGACTACGTGAGCTTGTGATCGAATATTTGGCCGTATGTGTGACCCTTTCAAGTACGTCGTGTTTCAAGTTAGCCAGTGTACATTCAGTTTCAGAGAGACCTACTCAATTTGGATTGGACTGCAATTTAAATAAAGTTAAACAAAATTAAAGTCACAGCACCGTACAAGTATTAATATACTTTAAGTAGGAATAGAAAATATAATATATCATATTAATATCCAATAAAAATAACGTTCCTTCAGTTTCATTTTTGAAAGATTTTTTTAATATTACTTTAGAGAGCTTCTATTTTAATAATCCAAGCTGATCATGTTGGAGAAAGGAGCACAATTAATTTTATCATCACTGATTTTATCTGCATAATAAAATGTAACTCTGCCATTTCTTTGCCTACAAACGTTCACTTTAAATGTTTTCATTCCCGACCTTTACAATGCGAGGGGAAAAGCATTCCTAGAATATTAAAACAGTTTTCTAAGTTTCATTCAGATTCATGGACGTAAAATGTTAAAGATTTAATATTGCAGGCTTAGCCAAGTCTTAGAGCTCACATTTTTTTTATCATTGTTTATGTAATGATGAAAGGAAACATAACGTAGTCCGCCCCGTGACCACAAAATTTGTTAAGGAAACAACCGGAAGTCAAATAATGATAAATTAAACCAAATATGCGATAAAATCTGTGAAAATAGTTTTATTTTAATATATATATATATATATGTAACATTTGCGTAAATCTAAGTAAAAATATTCAGTAATGATAGCTAAAAACTAACGCATAAATTAAATATGATCCTTTCTATCAAAACAATAAGGTTTTGTTTATCAAAAATAGTTTTGAGTATCACCGACTATCACACAAATATTTTCTATATTAAATCGAATAGGCAAATGGGAAAAAAATGTAAACACTTAATAAGTACATAATAGTTAAATAGTGTTTTAGTCGTATCACCGACTTCTACACAAAAGGAAATTGTATCCAAACTGTACTCTCTATATCTCTCTCTTCAGCCACAGGAAGTCCACTGCTGAACATAGGCCTCCTCCAAGGATCTCCACATTGACCTCTTGGAAGCGGTCTACATTCAGCGACTTCCTGCATCCTTTATTACTACTACCCAAATTTAGGAGTGATGAAACCGTCGTTTTGTTCTTATTTCCTTTGCTTTTTTATATAAAATGTACATAAACCTACATTGAGCTGACCGCCCCAAGATCTTCGCGAGATCGCCAAGTTAATAACCTATAATATTTTTACGATTATTTCGGCAACATTGTCATTTTTCTTATAAGGTGTGCTCTTGTTTTCGTGTTACCGATATAAGCTTTACTGTTCTTTATTGAATAACAGGAAGACGTATCTTTATGTTATGGTTTATTACAACTTATTGACTTAGTGACAATATAAGCTATGATCTGTAACATTGCAAGCTATATTTTACTTTCCTTTTGGAAAATTCCTACAGAATAGTTTTTTTCTAGTTGACTTTATAAATGTTAAATGGTCTTTCCAGGGGAGAGAGATGTTTTTCTACTTCATAAGTCTTTCTGTATCATATTCAGAAAAATGTATTGATCTTTTTGGGCACAACCGTAATACTTTCCAGATACACTAAAGATATGCCAATGATGCTTTTCCTTATTATACGATATAAGTAAATTTTCAAGAAAGTAAATATACCAGCTTTTCCACCTACAACACAACGAGTTCATTATATTCTTATTATATTAATTTTAAATTCCATTACTTTATTAATAGTTGAGAATTCCTACGTAACAATTCAATGTTTGTTTTGCTCCCGGTTTTGTCGTGATTGTTTGTTCTTTTTAATAAGAACCTTCCAGAAAGAGAAACTAACTGAAGTTGTTAGTTAGACTTAAAAACGGTAGTTATTTCTTTAAGTAGATTCCGTTGCTATAACTGCGAACATAAACAACATCAACTACTTATATCGCAGAGCAGTTTCAGTTAATTATTTTATATTATAGGAAATCCAAACAGCACCTTAAATACAAAGCAACGCTTGGCATTCCACTGCGCTCGCAATCCCGAGACAAAAGATATTAAGTCTCAATATTTCCAGTAGTTATTCTGGCTGCTTTATCCTTCAAACCGAAACAAAACAGCGCAATCACACTGCTGTTTGGAGGGAGAAACATATATTGCAGTGAAACATATTTTACCAACAGTTAATACTACAAATTAAATTGAAAATGTGAAAATCCTCATATGAACGTAAAACGTGTAGATATTAATTATGTAATAGTCATCAAGTTTAAGCATTCTAAGTGCCACAACAAAAAAAAAATTGTTAATGACGGTCTTTTGCTAATCAACTTCTTCATAACAAACTTTTTGTAGAACAGTATGAATAGAATAGCCACAATATCGTATTCGGGCACGAAATTCCAACTCCAAAAATATATTTAGTTATTTCTAATAAACATTTCTTTATCATCATGGGGTTTTAGCTATCAATCAGCAAACTCTCTGGCGATGACTGGTTGATACGCCCACGTGATATCTGTTTTATTAAAATGCCACCGCGTTTGCATAAAGCTGAAACGTTTCCGGAATTATGAACACAATTTTAATTAGAGAAATGTTTAAGATCACTTCATATTTTTTTTATTTGTTACAGCTTTTTTATACTAGTACTGTACTGTACTCTATCAGCCCATATTCGTCCCACTACACGGGCCTAGAGTACAATCCCAGGTACGATTGATAGTATTAAGGCCATATAGTAGGTCCTGTAAAATGATTTGAATGCAACTGATAGTTAATACAGTACGCTGGCCCAATAATTCTTATATAATATTGAGTACTGTTGCTTATTGCAAACGACTTAGAACTTGGATTTAAAATATTATAAAGCATTGTATAGCAATTCACTAATAACTCCAAGACATTGGATATTAGATCCCGCAAAGTTGAATAACCTTAATTATTTATTTTACACTGCCCTCTCTTTCTCCTTCTCTTTAAATCCATCCCATGGTTGTCTGTAAGACATTGCTTTAAGCGATAAAACCGCCATTTGTACTTTTTTATTTTTTTTAGTTTCTGAATATTGTATTTGTTTTTTATGTGTACAATAAAGATTTAAATAAATAAATAAATAAACCTTCAAACCGAAACACAATTGTGATTACATACTGAAGCTCGACTCCATTAATAAACTAACCACTTTTAATTTACCTTGGGTATCTTTGTCAATGAACAGGTACTTAACATATTTTGGTTAACTATTTATTCGTTTACATCCTTCTTTAATACAGCGGCAATAAAAAAGATTTTACAGTCATTCGAGTTTAATACTATTTATTATTTTTATATCCCCTTGTAGTAATAGCTCCGTAAGCTTGTCGACAAATCAGTATTCGAGATTAGTGCGAGCATTAAACGGTTGCAATCGTCTGCATTTTATTCCTATCAGTCGATCGTAAACTCGCTCATCAAAATGCAACAGACACTCAACGTAAAAACCATCAGTAATTAAAATAGAAACAGCACTGATTTATACATGGATTAATAGATTGTAGTTATTCTATTTATTAGACAAACAGCACTTTCGATAGATTAGTTGCGTTCAGTAAACGACAATGCACTAAAATACTAGTGCAATATCTGGCCAGCTTATAAAGGGTATATCAAGACTGCTACTGAAAACGAAGCCGGGTGGTAGTTTTAGTGACTACAAATATGATGCACAGCGTCATTATAAAAGGGTGCACACTATTATTTTAGAGAAGAAGCTATGTAATACCACCTAAATACGACGAGAGGGAAAATATATTTTTTTTTGCAAAATTTTTAGTTGTATTCCACCGGGCTTCGTTGTCGGTAGCAGTCTTGATATACCCTGTATGCTTACGTTTTATTTCAATTATTATAAATCGTTCCCTAGTACATTTTATCTTCTTAAAATCTACACAAAGTAATTCTTTCATTAAAAGTAAATTTCTCCGTTAAAAGGCTCAAAGTCACTCAACGAGCCATGGAGCGGGCTATGCTCGGAGTTTCCCTACGAGATCGAATCAGAAATGAGGAGATCCGTAGGAGAACCAAGGTTACCGACATAGCCCATAGGTTTGGCAAGTTGAAGTGGCAGTGGGCCGGGCACATAGCTCGTAGAACCGATGGCCGTTGGGGCCGAAAGGTTCTCGAGTGGAGGCCACGTACAGGCAAGCGAAATGTCGGACGCCCGCCCACAAGGTGGACGGACGATCTGACTAAGGTCGCAGGAAGTCGCTGGATGCAGGCCGCTTCCAACAGGTCATTGTGGAGATCCTTGGGGGAGGCCTATGTTCAGCAGTGGACTTCCTGTGGCTGATATGATGATGATGATGATGATGATGACATTTCTCCGAGTACGGCTCTTAGAAACCAGTCATAAAGATACAAATACTGATATAATCGTGGATACTAACAAATCATTGCTATCAAAATACCGAACATAAGTTTAGAGTTCAAATACTAGTTGGGCTATATTGAAAAGTTTCATGCAAGACCCAAATGTTAAAGCAAATTGTATTTATTCCTAACAGAGAGAGTTTGTCTTACTTTAGTATTATTTTAACTATCATTCATAGTCTAGTTAATAGCTACCTAAACAGAGGTCGAAGGTTCAAGCCAGAGGCAGTTACTAAATTTAGGGAGTTAAGCTTGTATTCATACGTAATTAACGCACGCTTGAACAATACAGAGAACATCGTAGGGAAACCTAAATTTGAGAGTGTTCCATCGGAATTTCAAAGGTAATATATTCAATCTACAATAGGACAAGGTGGTCGACTAAAATAAAACCTCTAACAAACATAGTGTTTTAAAAGTTTTTTTTGTCGGTATCACTCTTGATAGTGTGGTCGTGGTCATCATTTCAGATGTTGGTGGAAAATTTCACACTCTTCTTTGTTAGCTGCCTTACTCGTGCATTCATGTGATGATGCGCCATTTCCTGCCGCTTTTATCTGGTCAGTCCACCTCAAAGCTGAGCCGAAAAGTCCCTCTACAAAACATACAATTACAAAGCATGGTGCTCTTTGGTTTTGCTCAATAAATGACCTATCCAAAACAAAAAGATTTTTTATTTCGAACCAGTAGTTTCTTAGATTAGAGGCGACAAACAATCAAAATCTCATATAAAACATTGAAATAGCTACTGACATATCCAAATTCTTTAATTAATCAAACGATTTTCAATCCCATTATATTCTTATTCATCATTTTTCCCGACCTAGTTGCAGCACATTTTACGGTATATTTTATATACTCGCCAACAAAAGCCGACACAAGCTATAAAAGACAATAATGTCCGTCCGAAATTATCGAATGATACCTACCATCGTATACTACGTCCGCTCCATTCATGAGAATATTATGTCATAACTTCAAACCGTATTTTTATTCCTTTATGTTTTAATAAAGTGTGACGTCAGTAGATTACCGCTCGGGTGCATTATTAATATTTAGATGATGAATGTTGCTCATTTCGATGAATTTTTGGTGTTTATCTATTTTGCGAGTTTGAAAATATTATAAATCAGTTAGTTGAAATAACATTTCAGCATGATTCATGTAGAAATTACGAGAGATTTTTTTGTCTTACCATAAAACAAATAATGAGTCGTTATTTTAAATACGGGAGTAGAACCTGCGGTCTCTTGTTCATCCGAATTCTCATCCAACTACGCCGTGGAGGTCATAATAGCAGATGAAAGCAAAATTCCAAAAATAAAGTTTTGGCCCATCACTTGAAGCAATAGTTTAGTAAATAAATTGCGTAACATTTTTAACAGAAGATACAAACATAATATAATCTTTGTAAGTCTATTTTAGTAAAAAAAATAGATATAAACAGTCTTGTTCAGTTTGAAGTGCGTGGTGGCCTGTTGGTAAACGGACTAGACGCGACTGCCAACATGTTCACGGTGGTCGCGGGTTCGAATCCCAGGGCACACCTCTGACTTTTCGAAAGTCATGTGTGTATTGATAGTCAATCACCACGCACTAAAACGGTGAAGGAAAACATCGTGAGGAAACCTGCATGCCATGGCGATTCATAAGAATTTCTATGGTATGTAAGTCCGCCAACCCGCACTAGGCCAGCGTGGTGGACTATATGGCCTAACCACTCTCAATCGTACTCTCGATTGTAGAGTAGGCCCGTGCCCTGCAGTGGGACGTAAATGGGCTGATACAGATACAGATACAGTCTTACTGTTGAGAAATATCGAAGTGTAATCATGTTTTCTTAAAAAAATCCAACATAGTAAAATAATAATTTCAGTTATCGTTTATAGAGCTCAATTATTATGTTACCTAAACATCCATTTGATTTAACACCTAATTTCTTTAGGTAAGGAAAGCAATGCAATGCAAGCAATGCGAAATAAAAAGTAATTGTACGTAAAATACGTATGCGTATCATAAAAAGTTCTGAATTTTCTCCTCTTCATGGAAAGCGTGATGGTTAGTATCGACGATAAGCGATAGTTAGCGTATAAGCAAGGTACCAACTCGTCTCGTCATTTACGCAAATAAGCCATGTCATAACAGACAGACACTGACAGCCTCCATGCCGTCGGTTAGACGGCGCCTTAGAAACGAGAGGCCGCGGGCTCGATTCCCGCACCGAGTGAAATGTTTGTGCGGCCCACAGATATTTCTTTCGAGTCCGGGTGTTTGTGAGACCGAAAAGCTCTCGCAGTACCTGATACCCACGTCACAAGACTCGATCTTACTGGGAGTCAGGACTATGTATGCGACTGTTGGGTGTTATTTATTTACTTATAAACGGTCAGTCTTGCTCGATTTCCACAATTTGCGTTAACCAAACTATTACTATTTGACAGTCTTTTGTTAGGAATGAAAATATAATGTAAATTACGACATTGTTTATGTTATGATGTCACATGTCTATTATTAGCCATGCAAAGGTTTCCGTAACCACCCACTACTTCCTAATATCATTATACAGTTCCCGGTGACATTTAGTGTATCATTCCACAGTTTTAGAATGTCGAAAGCGACAATTTGTTTAATTATGCGAAAGGTCATTTAACTAGAGTGTAATATATTTTAGAGCTACTTTAGGGTGATTATATTTACTACTCAATATGAAGCCGACATAATTGAGTCTTATGCAAGACATCACCGTGTCTTCCCGATGAAGTAAAATTGGTTGAAAATGTAGGCAATTAAATAGCTTCAATACATAGTACTTATTCTATATTTACAAAATAATTGATTACATATATTATTTTTTGGATTATATGGATGTATGAACTATTTGCATTGCACTTAGTTACCATCAGCATATTCCTAATAGTTTTTTTTTTAATATTTTAATGAATAATGCACGTGAATTATTAACGAAAACAATAATAAGGAGAAATGGTCTCCACGGGATAGTAGTAAAATATAAAAAAAAAACATATACATATTAAAAACTTAATCTCGACGTGACCAATCAAACTACTGAGATATGTCTTTAATTGAAGACCTTACAAATATACGTTAAAATCTATTCACCCATAGGTTCGTGTTTAAGCAGTGAAGCACTTAAAATAAAATTCAACAATCTCAACAAGATAAATACAATATCTCGAACACACAATCCCGTAGCAGAATCAAGACACCATTTTCTCGGCTTACTTCTCCAGTAACAAATAATATTTTTCCTCAATATTATGACAAGTTCTTGTTGCTATTCTATTTGTCGGTAAAAAAGATTCGCATAGGAGAGTTTAAGTTAAACGTTGACTTTATTATATCTTCTACATATAGTGTAGGTGGCCCGATAGTGGAAGCATGTAGGGGCTGGGACGATCTAAGTTCGAAAGACAAGTAATGTCAAGTAATGCATGAAACTATGGGTAAATATTTTTGACGTCCTTTTTGTTAGGTTTTCAATTAAAAAATTTTTTTTTATTGCTATGAATGGCGACACGAGCATGTCATTCGCCGGATGGTAAGCGATACGACCGCTCATTAACAGTAGCAAAGCCAAACAGCACCTTGAATTACAAAGCAATGCTTGGCATTCCACTGCGCTCGCCATCCGGAGACAAGATGTTAAGTCTCAATATGTCCAGTAGTTACTCTGGCTACAATGTCCTTCAATCCGAAATACAACAGTGCATTTAAACTGCTGCTTGACGGAAGAAATAGACATTGCGGTGGTACCCACCCAGGCAGCCTCTCACATTTGAGAGACCTACCACCAGTACCAATAGTATATTATAGCATTTTGATTACTCACGTCGAGATTATGTTTTTAGATTAATATATATTTTTGTTATATTCAACCCGTGGAGAACACTTTTCCTTATTATTGTTTTATTTAATTATTCACGTGAATTATTCTTCCAAATATTAAATTTGTGCACGGGAGTTTTTACTCAGCATGGGGTATGCTCACTCCTTTTCCAAGAAGGGGTAGCCGGTGATTCTATCAACTCCCCTAATTTTTGTCTTGTGTGTTCCATCCCACGAAGTGATAAGCGAGCCATATCGAGCACACATTCTTGACGTCAACTGATATTGAATAGAAAAATCCAATATCACTGGCCCGGGATTCGAATTCGGAACCTCACCTTTGTAATCGTACTGTAGTACAACTACGCCACCAAGTCACTTAACTTAATATTAATTAAAATAATTTATTCAATCAATATCAATTATACTGGGTATATCAACTGCTACCGGAAACAAACCCGGGTTTGTTGTTTGTTAGTAGTTTAAATAACTACAAACACAATGCAACTAAAAATTTCGTAAAGAAACCATATACCCTGTATAATTATAATAATCAAACACAAGCCTCTAGAAATAACTCCATGTGACCTTACATCTGGCTTCAGTAGTCATAACTCTATTCTTGGTATTAAAACTTCTCCGTTCTTGTAATTCCGTGTCCCACTTCTAAAAAGAACAAAGTGATCAATTATTTATTTCCAACTTGGCCTTTTCATATTTCTGATTGAATTCCCGAGGGTTTCGAGAAATTAATTTTATCCGACACGACGCGGCGATCTTCGAGGGGTTCTACTCTTATTAATTGTTATGGATCCTTAAAAGGTTAGAAATCGCACACGAATTATAAACTGTGAGGACTGAGATTCGATGCTCTGGACAATAAAGTTTGCATAATGTTAAAATTAAAAAATAATGCAGAGTAAACTTTTAATCATGAAGCTAAAGATTTTGGAAGCGGTATATAAATAAATAAATACACCTAATATTCACATACATAATTTCGACCCCACACTAAGATCGAGTATTGTGTCATGGGTACCAGAAATTACGAGAGGCTTTTCCGTCTCATTAACACCCTAACACGAAACAAATCTGGATCACACGAACATTCGTTTTGGTGAGGGAATCGAACCCCGGCCTCACATTTCACAGTAAAAATAAACAATATACTCATATATATATAAACCTTGCTTAATTTGTATTACGAACCATCCCCGTCAAGTTATTATTACAAAATACATATTTTATATTTCCATCATACTTACTGAGAGGAAGCTGTAATGGTTAGGTTTTGTGTGGCCAGAACATTATTTTTGTAATCATCCGATTTATATGCAGTAAGTTTTCATCGGAGTCCAAACTCGTAAATGATATACAAGTACACTCAACCGTGACATAGGCTTTACATACTCAGTCATAACTCGTAACTGTCAGTTATATGATGAATATTATAGAAAATCGAATTTGTTTCGGTGTTGTGAGAGCGAAAAGTCTCATGTATTTTCTGATACTTACATCATCAAGGCTAATCTTAGGACTTGCTGGATTTTTTTAGTTTTTGATAGTCCATTTATCAAAGAAAACTATAGCGTACTTTTTAACTCGAAAAAATACTCGTAAGTATTTTTTAGACGGAAAAAATATTTTTAAGCAGGTGAAGCCGCAAGCGTTATTAGTGTTTCAATATTTCAAAAGGAAATATAAGATCGTTTGGGTAATCTTCAGTATATTCTCGTCTTTTTTATTCGTCTTTATTTCGTCGTCAGTTCAGTCGTCCTTTACGTCTTCCATTATCATCCAGACTGTTCTCTATTATTCCGTCCTTCCGTACTTCAACTTCTTCATAATTCATCTTTTAAGTCTTTCCATCTTAAGTACTTCCATTAGTCATCTCTTTCACACAAACTACGTTCCAATAAATCATTTATTTTCAGATAAGATAAACCAATTGATAGTAAGTAACACATGAATTATTTTAGTATCCGACAAAAATTAATGAAGAACCAAGAATACTATTTTAAATTTTCAATGCGATTTCGGGACCACGATATTACATATATCAGATATATTTTGTTAAATCAGCCTATCGCCGTCCACTGCTCCAGGCCTACCAAAGTAAACGCAACTATCCCGGTCTTAAGCATCCATCTATCCGCCGTTTTTTTTTTTTCAAGTATACGAATATTTAAATAATATGTAAGAAAATATAATTGTCACTACAAAACTTTCTCATGATATACATGAATAGTTCCATTGATATTTTAGTATAAAACAGCGAAACAAACAAAGCCATCGAATTTAAACGAAGCATCACTTGAGTGACTGAACTATCGTGGAGCGACGCAAATTATTTAAAGCACCACTCGGGGGGATAAACTTTTTATTGACGTGTTTTTATTTTTCCGGCGTTTTTCCTCGCATATGAACCACGCTGCATAAGTTCCACGTCATAAAACAAACGTAAAAACATCGTGAAAGCCTCTTAACGTACTCCGTATAGTATTTTACGGGTCAATTGCACTAATAGATCTATGGTTGAAAAAATAAAATATATTAAAATGATTTTTCAGTGTTTCAAATTCGACCGTGATTCATTAAATAATTATAACAATCTAATAGTAAGAAGATCAATAACAAAAGTTCAAAATAACTGGTACAAGTTGTTTAATATTTTTTTATTTCATTGTTTGGTAAAGTTTCTCAATGACAATAAACAGAAAAAAACAGTTGATTATTTTTTTCTGTTATTTATATAATAATAGTCTCAATATAAGTAGACCATTAACGAAATAATCCTATTTAGTTGTGCTTTAAAATATAACTTAAGCTAAGCTTTGCTTATGCACGGCACGTATTCTATGACTATCTATACACGTATTTTATTTATGAGAAACATGAAGGCGGAGTTTTTGTCGCCATTTTTTTCTCAGTAAAGCATATTTTTATCTTAGAAAAATATACACAATGAAGTAAATCTTTTCTACACAGAAAATGAAATAAATAAAATTATATTTCACAAAACTAAAATATTGAAATAAAAAATATTCCAGTTCGCAGTGAAAATATTGTAGACGAATGGCGTTAGGTTTTAAATAGGTAATTTGTAGTCAAATAAATCCCTGACAACTGGCTTGCCACCGCTTTATTGTCACATTTATGGTGCCCGTCATCGTAAAATGAGTTCATATTCTCAATTAAGACTGGGGGTATGAAATTGAAATAAAAAGGTGCAAAAACCTTGGATGTTTTTGATGATGATTTTGATGTGTGTGGTAAACGGATCAGAATTGTTATTGCAATCTTAGAATTTTTAAATTTATCTCCTGGTTTTTAAAAAAAAAAAACCGGAATTTTAATATTACTTTTATTTTTATTTCCATAAAATAGGAGACGAGCATGCCATATGCCCGACAGCAATACGTTGCTTATAAAGTAGCACAACCAAAATATACCTTGAATTACAAAGAATTAAAATTGGCATTCCACTGCGCTCGCCATCCTGAGACATAAGATGTTAAGTCTCATTATGTCCGTTAGTTAATCTGGATTCAATTTTCATCAAACCGGAACATACCATTGCATTTACACTATTGTTACCCGGTAAAAATAAACAATTTGGTGGTACCTAGCCGGTTGGTTTCTTACATATGAGAGACCTACCACACATTAAAGCCTTTCAGCTTTAAAAAGCCAAATTTGTACTATGGAACTAGTTCTATTCACGATAAAACTAATGTAATATTTATTTTAAGGAAACATACTTATATATTGCAAAAATCTTCTATAATATTTAAGGCAAGGAACCATAATATATTCCCCTAGGCACAAACGGTTGTCACTCTGTCCTAGTTTCACACCCATATCACTCACGTACTGAAGTTTTCCTCTTGTCAAACATAGTTTTACAAGTACTGTTTGACCTATAAAACAATTTAGGATGTGTCGGTTAGACTCAAACTTAAAGGTTATTAACGATGTAAATTTAATTATATATACTCGAAGTATTTACAAATTCTTGTTAGGTTAGTAATTTTAGAAGTAGCGAACCAATATCTACCAAAAATATTGTTCCTTATAATGTGGAATGGAGTCTATTTTATTTAAATTCAATAAATACTATACTAGAGGTAAAAACAAAGAAATAATAATTCAATAAATCCAACATTTCCCAAAAAAACAACGAATACAAACCAAATACGAAAAAAAGGGTAATGAAATGAATAAAGGAAACTTACATAATTTTCGCAACGTTAACATTTGCACCAAATATTATTCAATTCGTAATTTGATGTAACTTAAACACGTAATTAAGCAACAAAACAGGGCTTTATCAGCAAAGATTCTCAAGGAAATGGAGCGGGTTAGTGAAAATTTTATGGAGCGTGGAAACAGCGAAGTTGGGCAGTTTGGAAACGCACTTAAGGCTTATTGAAATACTTAGGTAACAGCACTACAGATCGCAAAACTAAGCGATTATTTAACGGTCGTCGGACGTGAGGTCGAAAACTTCCTAGTCTAATTTCAAACGTATAACTTTTGGGTTAAACTACGAATGAAGGGTTTGCAGGATGTACTTGTACCGTAAATCTAGGTTAATTGTAAGTCTACTGAAATTTCTCGTGCCATTACTCATAGGTTGATATGTTTAAAACTTATTCGAGCATTTCGAAGAAGACAAAACTAATAAATAAATAAATAACACCCAACAGTAACATACATAGTCTTGACCCCATACTAAGATCGAGTCTTGTGTCGTAGATGTCAGGAACTACGAGAGACTTTTCGGTCTCACAAACACCCAGACCCGGAAGACATATTTGTGGGCAGAACAAACATCCTCTCGTTTCACAGGCGGCCTCTAACCAACTGCGCCACGGCGGCTGTCTAACTAAAATATTTTTTAAGACAATGAAAAAGGCCGTCGATATTTAGTGGTCGGAAACAAAGGTAATACTCGGAAACAAGGTAACAAAATTTTAGAGCGTAATATGCAAGAGACGCTTTTCAACTGAAAATACAAGTTAATTAATATTACACAAAGTCCTCCATGTGTATAGGAAAATTATTCTCTTATTTTTAATTAATATACTTTTTTGTTTAATTTTTAACAAGGAAATGAAAAAGAGTAATAAGCCAATGCGTTTAAAACCGAAATATACTAGCATTCTTCTTTTTCCTTTTAGGAAAGTGCCTAAGAAATTAAAAAACCTAATTATTATAATTTGGACAGTGTTTACCACAGCCCTTATCATATGCCCTTCGGTACAATTGTGCCAGCAAAATTAAACATTTTCACGATGTTTTTTACAACACAGATCCGGCAAACGGGGAAACAGGTCACCTGGTGGTAAGTCATCACTTGCGTGAACATCTATGACCCTTGGATCATAAATTTTATGACGGTCCATCAAAACGGGAGGGGACAGGAAGACAAAAGGATGGGAGAAGGAAATAAGTATTGGGGGTTCAAGAAAGTATAGCGTTTAGGTGAGAGCACGACATTTAAAATTTACTTCATTATTATGGACATTAAAAAAAATATTTATAGCATTATTTTAATAAAAGGGAGCTGAATAAAACACTTACCTTAAAACCATTAAATACATAAATATGATAAACATAAAATCAAGGACATAAAACTCAAACGAGAATTTCTCACTCCACATTAAGATAATACTCTTATGGTTTGGACGTATTTTATATGTGGTCGGTAGTTGGTGTCTCATATGTGAAAGGCCACCTGGGCAAGTACCACCGAAATGTCTATTTCTCCCACAAATCAGCATTGTAAAAGCACCATTATTTTCCGCTTTAAAGGACATTGTAGCTAGAGTAACTACTGAGACTCAACATCATAAATGTCTCAGGATGGCGAGCGTAGTGGAATGCCAAGCATTGCTTTGTAATTTAGTATTTAACATCAGGTGAAAGGAACACATGTCTCGACATTCGTTAGAATTAAAAAAACTACGGTAGACTATGATCTCACAGCTCCCAGACCCGAAAAAATTAAATCACGTAAATATTATAATTGTTGTTTCATTGCAGTAATTAAACCAGCAGTCTCTAGTTTTACATCTAAATCTACTGCGCCAACAGGTACTGAAAATGGAGATTAATTGTGTCTAGGCTAATAAAATGTTCTACAGGAGTTACTCATATTTAAGTGCATGCTTAAAACTTGCTTTTTTTAATATTTCTTAGTATACTCTACGCCTTTTAAAAATTAAAAAGTTTCAAAAATTTTAAAATTTACCGTATTAAAAAGGTAATGGAAGAAATATTGTTAGGAAATTCGTAATTTTTGAATAAGTATGGAAATTAGTCTTTCGCATTTTATGTACCCAGTGGGATATTCCTTCGAGATGAAGACTTTTTGCCCCTAAATATATGAGATAGTTTAATAACTTTCGATACTACATATTATTTAAGTTCTATTAATATTAAACTCGACTCGTCGATCGATCATGCTATCGCGTTTAAAATCTATTTCAAACAAGTTACTTTAAGATGCTTAACGAACGAGACTTAACAACTCTTAATTTTTATATCTAGATTTTAGGCAAAATGCACACCTCAGCATTCTCTAATCTCCATACTTTAATTCTGCCTTGTATTCACAAAAAAATGGAGGTCCCATATTGCTCCGATAGTGCTCGTTCAGCTCAATTTTCGTGCGAATTATGCTAGCATGTACAAAACTAGTATATATTACATACACTTAAGTTGCTTTGACGAGATTTCCAAATTCATGTAAGGTGGTCTCAGGTCTCAAAAAATCTCAAAAACTGAAGCAAACGCAATAGCCGAATTACAGACATACCACCTCGGTCGATCCAACAAACTATAGCTTTATACAAACCATAGATAGACACTAACTCCATAAGATTATTAGTTGTAAATATTTTATTCTCGCGGCCATATTAATAGACAACACAAAATACTTTATTACATAGAATAGACAGTTTTAAAACGTATTTTATTTATAGATTTTTTGTTCCTGAACGACTTTTGAATTCAGTTTGAGCGAAGAAGATAAAATATTCGATATTTGAAATAGGTTTATTTTTTTAAATACCTAGGTTTTAATGAATAACGCCGTGAATCGACATTGAAATTATTTTGTCGTTACTAATTCTTGTAACCCTTTTCCATTTACCTTAATTGGAATAATACGTACCTTTTAGTATTAGCTAAAATATTTCGTAATAATATAATTTATAGCATTAACCAACTCCCAGTACGATACATATATAATTTAGGATAGTTTTCACAGTGTATTGGAAATTGCTCAATTTAAAGCACTCAGATGTCATTAATTATTCTAAAGCCATTTTGGTCGGAATTAAATTTGATATCCGCTATTTCAATCCTAAATTATAATTATATTATTCAATATGATGGCTCCTTTTACATTCGAAATAAGTAATTAAAATTATTTCATCATCATCTCAACCACAGGAAGTCCACTGCTGAACATAGGTCTCCTCCAAGGATCTCCACAATGACCTGTTGGAAGCGGCCTGCATCCAGCGACTTCCAGCAACCTTAGCCATATCGTCCATCCACCTTGTAGGCGGGCGTCCGACATTTCGCTTGCCTGTGCGTAGCGTCCACTCAAGAACCTTTCGGCCCCAACGGCCATCGGTTCTACGAGCTATGTGCCCGGCCCACTGCCACTTCAACACTTCACTTTACATCATTTAAATACCGGAAATTTAGAATGTCTTTTTATAAATTAGCACTTCATTATTTTGAATTACCAACCGATAAGCTAATATATTTTTGTTCTAATTTTAATCATACCCTCAAAGAATAATTATACTTTGCATAAAATTATTCAAACTTCTGCTGCAATGGCAAATAATAAATAAACATCTCAATTTAATATTGCTTCTTAAAACTTAAATAATGAGTATCTAAAACTATCGACTACGGCTTAGATTTCGGCAGAGTGCGCGTGGAACCGATCCTAAATTTATATTTCCTGTAGCTCCCAATAAGCGGCAATATGTTGCCGTCATACAAACTAATAACACCAATACAGTTTATTACAAACATTGTAATGACATAACATAAATCTCCTAACAGTTTGCACTTAAAATAGCTAATGTTTACCCTAACAAAACAACTCGAACATAAAAATAAAACTGTTAATCTTCAATTAAATATATATCATAACCATAAGTTGGTGAGTTATAAAAAACATATTAAATGGAGCTAAACGTTGTAATAATTTTAAAGTTGAAACATAAATAAACATGTATTGAAACGCCACAATAAAAATAAAAAGCTTGTAAAAACTAAGTTTGGTTGTATTTACGTTGTACAGAGCTATCGGCCGATCCCACACGGAGTCTAACCGATAAAGGTAATAAAACGTATAAAAATAAAGCTCAGTCGGGAGAAGCAATGGGAACAAATAAAACGAGAGCATACATTTATATCTGGACGTACGGCGCATGTACGGCGGCATATCGAAGGCCCGACACAAATGAAGATGCTTATAGATGCTAATCTTACACTCTGTGGAATTTAGTTGACGAATACTTTTTTCTTTACAGAAATAACACTTTTTTTATTGCAGTGAATGGTGAGACCAGCTTGCCATTCGTCTCGTGGTAGGCGATACAACGTGCAGTAGCAAAACCATAATGACAAAGCAATAATTGGCATTCCACTGCGTTTGCCATCCTGAGACACAAGATGTTAAGTCTCATTACGTTCAGTAGTTACTATGGATATCATGTCCTTCAAACCGGAACACAATAGTGCATTTACACTGCTGTTAGGCGGGAGAAGCTGACATTGCGGTGGTACCTACCCAGGCAGCCACTCACATTTGAGAACTACCACCAATACCATTAGGCGGGGCCATGTTCAGCAGTGGACTTCCTATGGCTGAGATGTTGATGATGATTCATTAATCATTATTAATACCTATTAACCAAATTCTTTATTCTTATTGATTGTTTATATCATTCCTGGGTTGTAGGATGAATGGCCTCATTGAATCTTTCAAGATATCATGAAACCTTTATCCAGACATATTTTCTAAAAAAACATCCCGTAAAACCCAAGATTTCTTTATTCGCAGATTCACAATAAAATCCAGTTTTATTAGCAATTTGCAATTGACTCTTCCCATCATTGATCATCGTGGCTTGAGACAACATATTACTCAACCGAATACTTACTTATTTTGCCGGCCTGAGACAAATAACCTAATAAACGAAAGTCCGAGTATTACTTCCAAATATATTTTATAGGAGAATATGAGTTTCGATATTTGTTTACCATTGAACAACATTGGATCAGGATACAGGAAAACTATTTCGATGAAACTTAGTAAAGATGAACTTAATCTATCATCACCAAATATGCCAGAAATGTAGTATTGAAATATTTGTTCTGAATATAATGAACAGTTCATGATAGGGTTAGAAATAGTATAGGTATGCCAATCATATTAAATATTTATAGTTCATAGTTATTATAAACCGCATTGAACAAAATTGTATTTTTGTCACCATTAAGTTTTCTTTGGGAGAACTTTATGTCCAGTCGTGGACTACAAGAGCTGGTGATTAGTTTTTTTTTAAAGTAATCACTTTAAAAATTGCAAAAGAATTCCAACAAATCTTATCTCAACTCAAAAAAACACTCCATTTTTGTTCAAATAAATTGATCGATACGATTCCATGACGAAAACAATTAACTGAAAAGTAAATCCGGTTGTATCCTTATCAACAGTATAGATGTCTGCTGATAGTGCACAAACCGACCACGAAACTTTTAAACGGAATGTAATAAACAAGATAACCTATTTAACTTCAAATTACTTATAGTTTCTAAACTATAGAATAAAGAATTTATACATCACTTATAATACTTAACTAAGCTATAATTATAGGAAAATATTAATTAGATTTAGCGCAAATATCGAACTTTAGTAAACTTCATTAGAATTAGGTATTTTAATGTTGCTTGGGCGCATACAAGGATCCTACTCACCAGTACGTAGGTCTACTGGAGAAAGTATTTGGAGGCCACAATAGCCAACGATTTGGTTATATTTCATACGTTAAATACTCAGAAAATAAAAAAGCACTTCCCTCCTTGCCTTTTCAGGAATAGAGTGGCTATTCGGAAGTTAAACATGGCACTAGAACGATATAATATATATTTCGATTTCCTACCCAGCCCGCCTCCACTAAATTCCTACCAAAGTCCCATTGCACCCCTACAAAGTACACTTATAAGAAACTGCATGTTAATATGCAGAGGTAATAAGTCTTCTCCATACAAACTTTACCACGTTATTGTACCCTTGGCAACTATTTTATGTGAATGTAGGTTAGAAACTTACGCGTAAGGCATTAAGTACTAAGTTTCATTGCAATCGGATGTATGGGTTAGAAACTCATGCGGGACGCGTAAATGATAATTAATTCTATGTAGTTATTTTACTGGTGATAGGTTTTAATGGTGATAGATCTTTCATATTATGTGACAGGTCGCCCGGGTAGGTACCAAATTTTAGCCAGAGTTACCACTGGACATATTGAGATTCAACATCTTGTCTCAGGATAGCGAACGCAGTGGAATGCCAAGCATTACTTTGTCGTTTATGGTATTGTTTGGTTTTGCTATGATCCTAAGCAGTCGTATTGCTTACCAACAGGCGAGCGAATGGCATGCTCGTTTAGCTATACCTTAAAAAAATTAGATTTATTAATACTGATGTATTTTTCTCCCTATATGATAATATTTACAGTATCTTTAAGTCTCCTGCCGAACAAAAAAATAACACGAATGCGTGGTGCTTACAAATATGTTACAAAGGTATTATTACAAAACAGTCCATACATACATGTTAGGAAATCAGATGATTTTCATAAGAACATTACCTTAGCTCGATTTCTTCACATGACTTAATTCCTCCAAGAAAACGTAATATTTTTCATGTGTACATAAGCTTACATATCGCCATATTTTTACTCCGTGTCCAATGGGCGTAAACAGAAATTGAAAACATATTTCTCTTTCACTGGGATGATAGATGAGCCTTTCCTAACTTCGGATACGCTTACAATACTGCTAACTTACGGAGTGCTTTGAATCTGAAAGGCTTTTTCTTTAATAAACATACTCATGGAATCATAAATTTGGTAGATATTTCAATAATTCGCTACACAATATTATTATAACATTAGGAAAGTATATGGTTAGTAGTCAAATACATTATCTGCAAGATATGCAAATACAACAAAACTGACAACATATACTTTACAAATTATCAGTGCTTTCATTTGCTCCCGATTTGCTTTGAAATCATGGTAGCAGTAGAAAAGTAAAATAATGAATTTTGAAACGAGCTAATATGCAAAGGTATGAAAAATCAGTTCATCCCTTACGTCTTGAAACAACAGTTCTACATTACAAAAACAGAATTAAATAAATTTCAAGTAACACCGAACACCGTTCAGTGCATTTACATCGATCCCCACAGCCAATATGTGTCAAACATTTGTCTCGACTTCGAATTCCCAGACATCTACGAGACTTTTAGTTGTAGTTCTAAAATCTTATTGCGGATTGTTCCAAATTTTATTTTATTGGTGTTTTATTTCAGTAACGTGTTCTATATAGTGAAATAACGCTGATGTTTATTTGACACCGGAATAATTAATCTTCGAAGTTTACGCTTTGCACCCTGACCTGGAAAATAGATGAATTGAAGTCTAAGATTGGTTTATCAAAGCCAATGTTGGACGTAAATAGTTTCAAGGTTGTCAGCATTTCATTGTCTATGCTTTAAAGCTGACTGAATGGATGAGCCATAATCAGGACACTTATAATACAATTTTCATAGAGTTCAACTTTAAATAACATACCACAATATTTTTTATTGGCTAGATGCTATAAAATTTAACTTAATCGTCTAATTACTCGCATCTAAACCAACAAGACAAAAAAATTATTATATCATGAGTTAAGATTACTAACTATTGTTTAGGATCAACTTCTTACTTAATATGCGAGTAGCCATGCACAGAAAAGTACTTACTTTCCTAGTAAATAATATGGTCACTGGAATTTATTCATGTCTTGGGAATAAGAAAAAAGTAGGACAGTAAGTCAACAGTATTTATTCAACTAGGGCATCGCATATCATTTGTATAAGAAGGAGTAAAGAAGTCCCTAGACTCTGTAAATAAGTAATTAGATACAATATATTAAATACACGATCAATAGCTAAAATCCAAAGCTCTAACACGTTCTGCAAACAATACCTCGATGGACATTGAAATAAACATGAGCGTATTATTCAAATTGTTTATTAATAAAATAACACCAAACACCTACGAAGGAAACTCGGCAACGAACCATACAAACAACGTTAAATTACATTATATACAGGAGGCAAACATTTCGAAACACACTATTCAGGCGAAATAAATTAGGAACGCAAACAAAATAAAGTTTACAAATCAGGTAATAACTATGAAACTTTGATGAGAAATTATATTCTGACGTATGAATGAAACTTTGTTATGTTTGAAACACGCTATATCACTACAACGATATAGACTTTGAGGCATTCCTAAAAAATAAGATGCCAAATATATTCATTATAATATTTTTACTATCTGGCTAGTAACAAAGAGATTTCAAAAACAGATACACAATACGCGTTTAGATTGAAGAGACAATGTGGATCAATTTAGGAAAGGCATATGCCAGGACTACTGACCATCCAAATAATCTGCTATTAATGCGCAGATTGGTGAAATAAGTTGATGCCAAGAAGAGAAATACTTTACTGGGCTTTATTTATGACAGTCGATACAGTTAAAATTGTTTGTATTTAATTATATGCAATTTTAACAATGTGAGAGCGGTTTTTAGTTTGCCTATGTACAGTTGACTTCCTGTGGCTGAAGAGAGAGCAAAATAGAGATAACACGTTCTATTAAAAAATCATTAAACGTGGTTTTAAAAATCTATAGTTTGATAAAAATGCAGTATATATTGGAGAATCATGAAAGTGTTTGTTTCATAGCCAATAAATCCTCCTGTAAAACGAACAAGGCAATTTTAATTGCCCGATCATAACTGAACTGAATTTCACACAAAAATTTAATAGCGGTCACGTCCCTGTTACTAATTGATTGCCCTTTGTGTGTGTGTGTGTGCTCTCAGAGCGATACAACTGCTTTGGGTATTTTCGCAATTCAACCCATATATTGTGTACCAATGTCAGTAAACATAGCCTCATATTAAGTATTCGGTATATTATTCTGATTTCAAAATAGGTGTCATATAATTTTTAATACTTTATTCTTCAAGAAATGCAATATTCACTATAAGCATAGCTTTGAATACCGAATTAAGTATGATAAATGACATGTATTACATAACACTGATGAAAAAATATCATTAACCTTGGGCAATAACAAAACGCAAAAAACCATAAATAACAGAAGCAATTAGGAAAGTCCCGAGCAGGTGTTATATCAATGTAGGGTTATTAAGCAAGTGCCTTGAGAACACAATAAAACTCATTATTTCCGTAGAACTGTTACAGTGATTAGGGAGCACATGTGAACAATGAATCACTCACAGAACAATTCACGTTGCGTTTTGTTTTTGCTTCTAATTTAAACTGTCTGCCAGTGCGTCGGAAATTAACGTTCCACTGCAATTTTCTGTAAATTGAAATTGTTCACTTGGATTTCATTTAAAATAAATTAAGTTACAGACTTTTAGAGTATTACTTTGACTGCGTAACTTACTTATTGCATAGGGTTCCTGAATTTATTGAATCGAGTGTGTAACTTATTTATGCATTATTGCATATGGTTCCTGAATTTATTGAAAATAAAATAAGTGAAGGAGGCTCTTAGCTTGTTTAATCTCTAGCTTGCTTTATAAAGATTGAATTAATATAACTTTTTTAAGAAATATTCGGAACGGTAATAATATCTATTTCGCTATGAAATTGTGTAGGATTCGGTCTGATGTCATATTATGAGTATGGCGTTCCTTTGAAAGTTAAAATAAATCATAACACAGTCGATGTCGGCCATGTACTTTCCCCATAAAGAGAACACACCTACTGTTGGAAAGGAAATCGTAACTAATCATATATTTTTTCCATATAATTAACGTTATGTTTAAATTTTTAATAATGTAAATAATATTTTAAATCAATCATATTCAAATAATTATCGTGATAATTAAAACAATTTGTAACGCGCGTGGAACCAAAGTAACGTCGAACTATTAATAATTTGTATAACTTCCTATCAAATCGAAATATGTATAATTAATTCAATCTAGTCAAATGAATAATTTAAATGTAACATACAGTGTATTTGGAAATTCTAATTAAGATATACGCATAGAACAATTTTAGATTATTATTTCAGTTTCAAGTCCATTAAAATGTTAAAATACTCTCGCATCTATAAAATTGACAGGATACACTCAAGAATCAGACTTGGTGTTTTAACCTTATACCAAAATACACGCCTTCTGCCTTTAGAAAAAAGGGCTATAACTCCTTCCCCTCCCATTATCATGCTTCCCACATCCATACTTATATGTCTTTAGGAAGAAAAAAAATCCAACCAAGTAATACTTTAGTGCTTAAAAAAATCTTAATACCACGCACATGTAGAAAACACTTCAGTATAAATCCACGTAAAATAATCAAGTATTTTGTTTGTGCCTACATTTTTTGGACTCAATAAAATGGCTGAAAGCGAAGCGATGCTAATGACGTCATTAGTGGTGAAAGAGCCATAAACATATTTTATATCCACAAAAAATGATCGCTATTTGTCAACCCGGGGCCCAATTAAAAGCATATCTCCCTTGTTTTCACACAATACCGCTGATTAAAAGTTGAAAAGCTTATTTGATCGGAAACGTTTCCGTTTTCATTAATAGCGCTAAATGTCAATTGGATTATGTAGTATTGGCCTTATTTCTGCATAATGAACCGGGGCTATTAATTAATATGCTGTGGGCAAAAGGGAAAAGCAATATACATAAGTGCATAGATTACCTTTACCGATGTCCAGTTGACTTTCTGGGGGAATACCGTAGACTATTCAAAGATAGGTGTATGGAAACAGTAAATTATAACATGTTTTTACGCTAAAAAATATTTGTGATGAAATTACCGAGCTAGCCTTGAGACGAAATAATTTTAAATTAGTAAAAAGCTAGGCTAATATCAGCCTACAATTTTCAAGAATAAAACAATAACATTTAGTGTTCATAAAAGTAGTCTATGCTTAGCATGCACTCGTAATGTTCTTCCGTATAGCTGTTAGGTGCGTCCAACACAATATTTGTTCAAAATTATAAATAAATTCTCCATACACGAACCAGTCTACCCTAAGTATAGCCTTCTAATCCTTTGTGCGCGGAACAAATATAATAATCTAAAACTTGTTTAGTAGTTAGTTATATTTATACACGAGAAAAAACCTATTTTTCGAATGCAATCAATCCGTGCTGGCCAGACGTCACACTTCGCAAACAAATGAATACAATACAGGACTGAAGATCAATTGCCATCCAGTCGATTTGTTTTGACTCGTGACATTTATTTAATAACCTGGTACTATTCCTGCTCGGAATTTCTGGGTTGTTTTTCCCCTAGCTTCGATATTGGACTCGATCAATCAAATCGTAAGGAATTACTATAAATGTACAAATAGGTACAACGGAATAGTTTAATTAAGGTCAAAGACCGATGTATTTTCCGTAAGTATTTCTATTCTATTATTGGTTTTCAACATCGTCCAACTTTAGTCCAAATTCTAGCATAACAATTGCTACTCATGCCTAATTTTTACTGTTCGTCGTTTTTTTCATTAAATTTATAAACGGAGCTATTAAAATTTATTGCCACAAAAAATATGTGTCTATTTTCGTATAATAATAATAAGGATAAAACAACACGCTTGTATCTGTCTTTCTAATCTGTCTTTATTGTTATTGTAACGTCAATTGGCGATATTCGTGACTACAACGAAATACGTTGCCAAAAAAACCTATTAGCTGGAATATGGTTTGATAAATTATTAAAAACCATTTAGTTTAGAAATTTCCATGGCGGTTCAGAATTTTGAAACATGCAACGCTATTTTCTGCGGTAACAAATTGCTTATTTTTCTTTTTTATTCTTGTCTGTTATTATTTCATGAATATTTCAGGCTTAATTTACTTCATCAACAATCTTATTGGGTAGAAGTCTAGACATGTTCTAAAAGAATAGCTTGAAATATCGCAGTATTGTTATTAAATTAAATAAAAATATTTTTATAAACAGTAAAGACTCACTGCGACTTTGACGGAAATCTGAATGAACTGGTGTACAACGCCCTCACATAAAATATTTGTTATATCTTATAGAAATAACATCGTTGGTCAGATAGGTTAGTACATTTGATTCCGAAGGAGTAATAAGTCTAACCCTACATATCCATCAAGATTTATAAAGACGGCAATTATTTTCAATCAAATTTGTTGCTTGTTTTCCTCCACTAGTAAGTAAGTCTACTTCTAATATTCTACCCTTTATTCCTCATCATAAAATTAATTATGTACGCAAACACGTAATTCGTGAGCTACACAGTTACCTCAAATAAAATTCCTTCAACCTTCGTCACTGAACGTCAACAATATTTTCTCAAATTTATTCCACATTTCCTGCAAGAACAATGTTCTCCGCCAGATCCTAAACACGCATAAATATTTGCAATTCTATTCTTACTTTCCGTGTTTACTCCTTTTTAACATCTACGAAGATTTGTTGTGACCATAACCGTCTCATTTTTATGGATCAACACGCACGTCTGTTTACCTACAAAAAGGGGTCACAACGGCCCTGGATGCTGTTATATGGCACGTCACTGAGACAGGTGTGAAATCTGCAGTTTCTGTTTACTTTTATTTTATATGTCCATGGTATATCTCTATCAACTGATTCATCATTAATCCGTGATGCTTTTCAACTTGATATACGTAAAAGTCTAATCTACTGTTGGGTCATGAAAATTTTTGATAATGAAAATTTTCAGGAAAATAATAGGATAAAATCAATTTTACAATTTTACAAAAATTAATATACACGCTCCAATAAAGTTCAGAAATTAATTTTTTCCTTTTTTTTATTAACTGGCTAATTTTGTTTTGCATTAATAGAAACTTGACGTGCCCAGAGACTGGGTTTTCATTCATCATCGCATTTAAAGACTAAACTTCATTGCTCGGTGTCATTAAAATGTGTGCAATATCGAACAACTGGCCCACAGGAACCACAGAAGCGGAACAGGGGGCGGGATTGTCTCGAAAATATCTCTACCAATCGTTAAGGTCCCTCGGCTGAGCCTCTAAACAAATTAAGTGACGACATTTAGTATGGAACAGTGGCCCTAGCGATTTTGTGGGTGGATGCATTAATTTGATTGGAAATTATATCACTGCTGCCTATAAGCTTGCACAGAAACTTGATTTTAGGATGATGAATATTTTATTTTATACAGCTTACCAAGTATTATCAAACGTGCTGTTGTTAAAATGTTAGCTGTTTTTACTAATCTATCTCAAAAATAGCTGCTATTCAATAGAGAATATTAATCATGCCGTCTTAAATTCTTACAAAAATCCGTCACAATTAATATCGCCGAATCACCGCGTTTTTTCAACTTTGTCGAAAGCGACAATGGACTTGTACATAAAAAAATTGGAGCGAAGTAATAACAGTAATTTTTCAACAAATTATTATAAGGAGCTTACTATGGAGCGTATACGCTGTTTCATTAATCCAGATCTGTCTGTCTGAATATATAAACTATGCTGAAGTCGTTTTGAGACTGGATACTTAAGAAAAGCCGACGACTTGATAAATGTTTCTCTTTGTGTTTGTCCAAAGCGTGTATATTGTATAATGATATTAGTATTCTAATCCCCTTAAGTTCTTTCTTTTCTTCTTGTATTTATTTTACGGTTGCAGGGAATGAGAGTAAATAACTTTTTATGAGTGTTTCATACTGTTTGAGCGGAATACGTATGTTTGTGCTGTTGTCAATCATGACTGAGCATGAATGGATATGCTCTCAGGATTGGCACCACTGTCTTACAGAAGATCAACCTGAAGCATCAGCTTTGCTGTCACGTTTCGTTCGGTGAGTGAGATTGCCGGATGCGCAATACTCCTTTCTTCTTTTCATCCTCTTTCCTTTTCGCTCTCCTCCCGATTAGATGAACTGGCAACACATATTTGATCTAAGCGTTATCGATGCTCATAAGTGGCAGTGATCACTTACTATCAGATGACCTATTTGCTCGATCGCCGGAACTATGAAATAAAAAAAAAAACACTTTTATTCAATTTATTTATAACAACGCAGAGAAGTAGCTTATATTTACTTTTTATATGATTCCTATGTGATACAATCTAAGTGCATTTTGTTTAGAATAAATATTTGATTAACCCAGAATATATTTTCATTGTGTGGAAAACTCAAAATATTACATTTTCTCGTGAAATTACCGAATACAGACAGTAAAAAAAAAGAATACAAGAATATCTGCAATATTTCTAATAACAAATATGTCTATTTTATAGAGAATCCTTTTTCTAATAAATGCTGTTAGAATGTTAGTATAACATAATCTATCACATGGTTTTCAGCTCCACCGAATTCGAAATAGTTGGCAACATTTCTTTCACGCTCCGTTTAGTCTCAGGTACACACGTTTCCGATTTCTTGTTTTTCCACATAGCACATTTACCCAATCCTTTTTCAATGTGCCGAATATTCTCTAACATGTGACCCACACGAAGGAATTGTATTGGAATAGGCAGCGCATAAAATAGGAATTTATGGTATTGAACAAATATTGACTTTTCAGTAAACGCCATTCACTAATTGCTTTGGGGAAACGTAATTTTAGGGAAAATTATGACACATGTGTAAGCTAATGATAGGTTAATTGACTGGGATCAAGCAAAATTAACGATAGCGAGTTCAAATGCCATAGCTTTTTTGACGTCACGGGTATATTCTTAGCTAATTTGACAGCCTCCGTGGCGCAGTTGTTTAGACGTCGGCTGTGAATCTGGAGGCCGCGGGTTTGTTGCCCGTACCGAAATAAATATTTGTGTGAATGTGAACCACATTTATTTGTTTCGGGTCTGGGTGCTTATGAGACCGAAAAGTCTCTCATAGTTCTCGATGCCCATGACACAAGACTCAATCTTAGTGTTGGGTTAGAACTATGTATGTGATTGTTGGATGTATTTTTGTTTCATATTTTTCGGTTGATTTAGATTAAGGAGAAGGAAAACATTGTGGGATACATGCATACATAGCAGTTCTCCATAATATGTTTTATTGTTTTAAAGCTAACTCTATAAGGATGGCTGATGGTATAGATGACCTCCAATAGCATTGATGTTATGGATTCATTAAAAAGTCTCATAAAAATAGAAGTATGTGAAGTAGACCAATCTATACTAGGCTAACGTAATAGATGTATTATTACCAATTTCAAACGACCCCTGGCTTCAAAATCCAATGTGCGAATAAAATAAGTGTTCTAGAATTTTCCAAATTAAGTACCGATTTAACCGGCCTTGGCTTTGCTGATATTAATACTTATCTAATTTCAACATTTGACGACATTTTAAGTAATGTATTAACCTCATTTAGTCGGCAGCGATAACAGCGTTATTGAAAAGGAGATTATAGTTAATGCTAATAAGCTTTATTAAAAACAGTATAAAGTATATGAACCATAAAAAAGTTAATCGAGGTTTTGTGTTGTATTAGTCATTCTAATCGATTTTTAGTATCGATACTTCGAATACACAAAAACTAATACGACATATTTTGCTGGTGCTGAAATTTCGTTGAAGCTAACTCAGATTCTAGTCTTACATGGGCCGATTCAACCAAACCCTATTTTGAGCGTTAATTTACGTCTTTGAAATTAAATACATACTGGCACCGGTGTCATTAATACCACCCGAGTTCTCAGAACTTTGGACCCAATGTGTGAAAGGGGCGTGTTACAATACTTATAAAAAGTTCTTATCCCACGTAGACATGATATTTTCCAAACGGAATACCTCACTCAAAGATTGCCGACCTGGAAAACGAACTCGGGACATCCTTGTCTACAAACCACACATGTCGCTACTAAGCATACGTGGCACTTAAAAAAATATATTCAAATAAATTATTGCTTATTATGTGTAGAAAGTTAATAACTGATGTAAGATATGATTAAGGATAATATAGAAGTATTTATTAAATTAACATAAAAGTATAAGGTAAAGGGGCGAGGGAGCACGCGCGGTGATTGCTGCTTACGTACTAATGCTAAAACTCGGTCAATCAACGCAAGGCAATAACCTTGATTTGCTGGGTAAGATATTATCATGTGCGGGTCACCGTACATACTCCCAGGCGAAAAGATAAAATTAAGCTAAGATAAAATTAAACATCCTCAAATTGATATTTTCTAGGAAGTGGAGATGTTGCTACATCTCTGTGATTTTGAACTTGAGCACTTATAGTTTCTACCACTTGTGACACTTCACTAGGCTGATTATCATTCACAGCCGTGCTCTGCTTTTCACTAACACTTGTGTCATTCATTGCACTTTGCTGCGAGGCTCGGCTGCGTATCTTCTTCCAAAGGAAGACTACACCAAGAACGATGGCTGCCGTCAGTAGACTGTAGCTTATAGCATATTGGTGTACATCATGCTTAGATAGCTCGCCGTCGGTTGTGTCAGTAGCGTCGGATTTCAAAGCTTTTATATCATTTGACAAGCTTTCCAGAGTACTATTTAATCTGTCATTTTCCGACTCCGAAATATGGTCAAGAGATATGTTTATGATACGGTTGAGCTGTGTTAATTGCGGAGAACTCGTTATTTTAGGCTTCATCATAATAGTGTTGGCTTGGGTGGAGCGAGGATACAGGGCGAAATCTTTACCCTTTATAACACACTTAAGCTCCATGTGTATTATACCAGCTCCGGAAAGTGGTTCAACGGCAACGCTCTCCTGACATATAATTCTTAGTGTGTATACGTCGCAATAAAAATATAAGTACGTCGAGGGATTGTTTAATTCCACCCACCTCTCCAAACATCGTGATTTCCGTACCCTGCATTGTTTGGTACTTTGGTCTATCTCACAGAATTTTTCTTCCATGGATAGATGTTTTATTGGTGGATGTACATTACACAAACAGGTTGATCCGTGGCTTAAACATAATTGAAGCTCCATTTGTGAAATAGCGAAGTACGTGTCCTTTCTTAAATTGCTTGCGATATATTCAGCTGCAGGGACAATCGAGATCATTTCATTTCCAATATGATGAGGAACAGGAATAACCTTTTGAAGATTGTATGGATCTCTGTCTGTCAACGGAAACGATATTTCAAAGATGAAGAAGTTTTTTGTGATTCTTGCTTTAATTTTTAGCATACTATATATATTTTTCAGCTCCAATTGGATATTATCAATCGGCAATGTTATATCCTTTGTCAAAAGGCTTGAGATCATTTGCAATTCTTTTCTTAACTGCTCGGGTGTTAATAAATGGGCATTAAATTTGCCGTGAGAGATGTCCGTTACGGTGTCTAGCAATGTGTCTTGAATATTTTTTAGATTATGAATGAGGCTGCTTGCAGTTAATGCGGATAGTGTTAATTCTTGGACCTTTATTAAGTTTTCTATTTCAGTCTGTACTGTTTCCACTGCGTCATCCAAGTCGTTTAAATGTTTATTTATTGTTTTGTGCTGAGTTTGAATATTTGCCTCCATTCTTTTTACCAAATTATATTCGGCTTCGATTACCGAGGTTTGGTTTTTTATTAAGTGGGCAAGGTGATGTTCATTGTGTCTTACAAGCTCAATATCCTTCGTATACTGTTCTGCGAAATGCTCGTCCAATACTCCGAACAAACTGTTCGCAATATATCCGACTCCGTTTATTAGTCCGCGACGCTGTCTAGACTGCCCGGTAAACTGCTGATTCTGAAGTAAGCGATTATAATGTTGCACTTCCTCGTATTCGTGACGTAACTGTAATAATATATTGTTACAGTGTCCATTGTCTGACAAGGCTTCGCATGACCTTTGTATATAGGTCAAGAACTTTGTGGCTGCTGTGGTTCCTTCCCAGTAAGGTGACATATCGTAATATACAATTAATGTCCATTTGTCCCGGATCAACTTTATGTCGCTAATTGGATCAAAATATAACGATATGTTGCTAGGCAATGCTGATAGTGTGTACGCTGCTTGTGTATTACCCAATAACGACAGGAAAAATATTAGAGATAGCGCCAATCCTGCTAGTTTACACCCGGGAGGTCTACCTTTGACCTTGGGTTGTTGACACGTTGTTTCTTCTTTGCGCTCATCATGTGGTGAAATTTGACTCTTGTTTTCACTTTCTGGCCGAATAGGTAAAATCGACAGTTTTACAATAGGTCTCTTAATGACTCCGTCTTTCGTTTTTAGGGATACCACTCTTACAAGCCCATCGGCGCCGGGATGTAATTCGATTATTCGACCCATTCTCCATTTCCCAGCTGGTAAATTTTCGTCTTGTATGGTAACTAAATCGTCAACCTTTATATTCGGTTGATAGTCGAGCCATTTTCCTCGAATAGATAGTTGTGCTAGGTATTCTGCTTTCCATTTCTTCCAGATATCGTTGGTAACCTTCGCTGATAAGTACCACCGGGTTCTAGCATCTTTCTCCGTTTCAATAATCGTTGTCCCTGCTCTTCCTATTAAGAAATGTGCTGGAGTCAATACTTCCAAATCCTCCACTGATTCAGTCAATGCACATAAGGGCCTGGAATTTAAACACCCTTCTAGCTGCGCTAAAACAGTGCTATACTCCTCAAAAGTTAGCTTTTGATCTCCAATCACTCTTTTCAGGTGGTGTTTTAGACTTCGGATGGCCCTCTCCCACAAACCTCCTGCGCTAGGCCACGAGGGAGCGTTGAAGTGCCATTCTATGTCTAATTCTGTTAATTCCGTTAACATATTGCTGTCAAAAATTGCTTGTAAGTCATGATACTGTTCTTTTATTGCTCTGTTAGCTCCTACGAAGTTTGTCCCGTTGTCACTATATAAGTGACGCGGTGCTCCTCGTCGCGCCGCCATTCGACGCAGTGCTGCTAAGAAAGCTGAGCTACTTAGATCCGACACTAGTTCAAGATGTATCGCTTTCGTTACCATACATATGAACAAGGCTATATATCCTTTTGACGTTTTGATTCCTCGTCCGCGATTCATTTTAACATCGACATAACCCGTATAATCGAGTCCTGTATGAAAGAAAGGCTGAGCGGGGTTAACTCGAGCTTCAGGCAAGTCCCCCATAAGCTGATAACGTTTCACAGGTTCATGTTTTCTACAAGTTACGCAGTTCCTAATTTCCTTTTTGACTGCTCTGTTTCCACCCATAACCCAATACTTTTGTCTCAGTAGTCCTAATGTTATATGCGGGCCTCCGTGAAAGCTGTGCATATGGGCTTCGTTGATAAGTAGGATGGTTAATCGATGTTTGTTGGGTATTATTGCTGGATGTTTCATCTCCGTGGATATATGCGCATTTCTAAGTCGGCCTCCCACTCTTAAGATGCCATCGCTGTCAATAAACGGATTTAATTTCGCCAGATTGCTTTTTTTGCTCAGGTTGCCGTGTTTCCTTAAATGTTTCATGTCTTCGGCAAAATGTGTTCTTTGAACATATTTGATAATTAATAATTTTGCCGTCTTAAGTTCTCTTAAGGTAAGGTATCCAAGTAATGGTGGCTTGTCAGATGCCGTACGATATATGTGCCGTCCTTGTTTATTCTTTGTAAAGCTAATTAATTTTGCTGCCCTCAATACCCATGCTAATATCTTCGCTATTTTAATGAAGCAGCTATGCTTTTCCAATAACTTCGTGATAATGCATTCGTCACGAAGATGCTGTTCAATGCTTGCTTGACTGATTGCTAACGTTTGCTTTGCTTCTAAGGCGGTCGAGTAAGTCAAGTTGCTTTGCTCCGTCTTGCTGCTATCAAACACCGCCAATGATCGCGGGCCATTCCACCAGAGGTCATTATTCTTTAATTGACATGCTAAAAGCCCTCTGCTCGCTGCATCTGCTGGGTTCTCCTCTGACTTCACATATCTCCAACAGCTTGGTTTCATAACTTCTGTGATGCTTCTCGTCCTATTCGCGACAAAAGGCTTCCACCGGTGGGGTTCACCTTGAAGCCAACCCAAAGTAACCATTGAATCGGTCCAGCCGTATAATTGTAAGTTATGCTCGCTGAGACAACTTATAATTTTCTGCATTAATTTCGCCAATAAATGGGCTCCGCTTAATTCTAATCTAGGCAAAGAGACGCTTTTTGAGATCGGCACTAAACGGGCCTTAGCAACAAGCAAAATAACATTCGACTTGTTTTTATTTATAATTCGCGCATATATAACTGCTGCGTATGCTTTCGTGGACGCGTCGCAATAACCGTGTAGCTCTATTATGTCACCGGGTCGATAACCAATCCACCGCGGTATACTACAATCTTTTATATGCGTCATGCTTGCTTTAACTTTGTTCCATTCCCTTTCTACCTGTTCCGGTATTTCGTCATCCCACTGAATTTTTTTTGTCCACACCTCTTGGAAAATCAATTTGATTTTTGTAGTTACCGGGGATAGCCATCCTAAAGGATCGAAAACTTTTGATATTTCTGCTAAAAGGCTTCGTTTTGTAAGTTTCTTTGGCGTTGGTGCTGTAAACTCGAAATTGAAGGAAAATATGTCTTTCACTGAGTTCCAACGTAATCCCAAAGTCTTTGAAGTGTCGCCTGTTTTTTGACTAAAAATATGTTCACTGTTTAGCTCTTGTTTGTGTATATTTGAAAGTAGTTCTGAATGGTTTGCGGACCACTTTCTCAGTGTAAAACCCCCTGCCTTTAATAACTTCGTTAAATCTTCGATCAGTCGTGTTCCTGATTTAATGCTGTGAGCGCCATGGACAAGGTCATCCATATAAAACGCTTCCTCGAGTACCTTTGCAGCTTCTGGGTAATTATGCCGTTCATCTGATGCTAATTGTTTTAATGTCATCATTGCTAGATATGGTGCTGACTTGGTCCCATAAGTAATTGTTGCCAATTGATAAGTTCTTATGGGTTCCTCTGATGACTCCCTCCATATGATTTTTTGATAGTGCTGGTCGGCATTATTTACCTTAATCTGCCTATACATTTTTTCTATGTCTGACGTATAGGCATATTGATATTTACGCCATTTCAAAATAAGTGCTTGCAGATCTTGTTGTAAATTGGGTCCTCTAAACATTAAATCATTGAAACTGTAGCCGCTAGACGTCCTTGCTGACGCATTGAATACGACACGTAACTTCGTAGTAGCTGACTCGGCGCGATGTACCGCATGATGCGGAAAGTAACATGATACCGTTTTATTGTTGCTATCGTTCTTAGCCAATACCATATGACCTAAGGCTATGTATTCATTCATAAATGCTTTATACTGATTTGCTAAAATAGGTTGCTTTAAAAATTTCCTTTCCAAGCTCTGAAATTGGGCCATGGCTATTTCCCGCGATGATCCTAACTTGTCTTCAATCTCGGGTTTTAGTGGTATCCTTACCTCATACTGGCCATTGCTACATCGTTTTGTTGTGGAATAATAATAATCAATACATTGCTGATCTTCTTCTGACAGTGCTGACTCTTCTCCAATGTCCTCGATTTCCCAAAATCTTTGTAAATCCGGAAACTTGTTCAAAACAATGTTACATTGAAGTGATCCTATTTCACCGCCGCCGTATACTATCCAACCAAGCTGAGTCTGCTGTGCTATTGGTTGTATAATCGATTCACCTTTGAGTAATCCGCCTAATAATATAAGACTGTATACTCGCGCATCAAGTAACAAATCTACAGGCCTGCTAACGTGAAATGTAGGATCTGCTAATTTTAAATTGTTTAAGTGTGACCAATTTGTCGGGTCAAAGGACTTGCCAGGCAAATTTTTAAGGAGGTTATTCATAACAAATACGTCAGTATTAAACGCAAATTCGTTTGTGGTTGATGAACATTTTAATTGCAAAGTACCTCTGCAATTATTTTCCATTTCACCGATGCCATAAATAATCCCGCTACATTTTGATTTTTGTAGACCCAGTTTTTTAACAACTTTTTCTTTGATAAGGGAAACTTGTGAACCTGGGTCTATAAGGGCTCGCAGTACGTGATATGAGCCGTCTATTGCTGCTACCTTTATTAGAGCTGTTGCCAGGAGTACTTCACTCGATTCTGTTTCTTCCCGGGCAACATGCGTGCTTCCGATGACACGTGCATCTGAATGACCTGCTTTTGGGCTAACGGCCGACATCTTTACATTCGACGAATGCGTGCTCGTACTTTTGCAGGCGTCATGTAAAAGTGTGTTATGATTTTCGGCACATCTGTGACATCGTTTTGATGAAATGCATTCGTTGCCCTTGTGGTCGAATAAGCAATTTATGCACAATTTCAACCTAGCAACTGTTTTCAATTTTACTTCATTTGGCAATTCTAGAAATTTCTTGCAACGATATATACTATGCTCTTGATTGCACAATTGACATAGTTTATTGGCTGTTGTTTGTTGAATGCTTGATTTGAATCCACTCGTAAAATTTGTAGTGAAACGGTGCGGGTTCGATTTTAAACCCGAATTTTGCAGACTATAAGAACTATGCTGACTGCTTAATTTTGACGCAACTTGATCTTGTTTTCTGCGTCCTGCCGAAACCTCCAAGTTCATAAATTTCTTTTCCAAGAAGTCCAAGAATTCTTGAAGTACGGGTAATTCCCGAGAATTTTTTAACGAATCCACGTAATCATCGTATGTGTCACTATCTAATTTTTGCGATAGTAAATGCACTATAATTGGATCCCAAGATCTTATGTCTACGCCTAGATTTTTTACTGCATTCATACTTTGTTTAATAGAATCATGCAGACGTTTAATTTGTATTAAAGACTTATGCTGCATTGTAGGTGTGCCAAATAATGTATTTATGATATTCGAAAAAATAAGTCGCTTATTATCATAACGCTGATTAAGAATGTCCCAAGCAGTATTATAATTATCTGAGCTTATCGTTAAATGCTGAACTAAACGTTCTGCTTCTCCTTTCAGTTTTCCTTTTAAAAACTGCATCTTTTGTCCATTTGACAAAGAAGGATTGCTATGTATTATCTCGTTAAAAAGATCCTTAAAAGATACCCATTGCTGATAATTGCCGGTAAATATCGGAATGTCCATTTGAGGCGCGGATGATTCCCGATGCGCCACCGACCACATTTTTTTATTGATCAACCTCTTTAAAGTTGTATACGTATGCTCATGCTCTGTAAATTTTTCTTCGTACTCTTCATACTCGTCTCCCGCCAATTCTCCGTCGATTTCCCAATGAAGGGAATCAATTTGGATCCAACGCTGTCGCAATGATTTTAAGACGTCCTCCAACTCCCATTTTTCGTCAATAGATCCTAAATCAATCCCTGCAACTGTTCTTTTAAATGCTTTAAAATTACCTGCTTGTTTTCGCAGCATGTCATCTAATCTGCTCGTTGAACCCTTTGATTCAGTCCCACGGAATCGGCTGGATTTGGACCCCATTTGCTGTTTATCCTCGTCACCCTGAAATAAATTTTGTGAATCGTCCTGCCCTAATTCCGTACGCTTCCCTGCGGGAGCTTTACGCCTTAATTCTTGCCACTGTTCGTTAAGTAACTGTTTTGTTGATGTATACAGTTTGCTAGCTTTTTCATGCTCACCGTTCTGAAAATATATATGCTCTTGACTTTTTACTCCAAAATCACAAATATTCATATGATTACTCTGATAATCTGGCCAATAGTTCTCCAATAGTTCTAACCGACGCTTGAAATAATCATCAGATTTCCTATCCACGCTGTCTTTTTTTATATTCACCGCTAGTTTTCTGATAGCCTCGCTAATCTCAAGTTGCTGATTATAAAGATCCTCCATTGCTGCTACTTTTTGTTTAAAAAAAAGGGAACGATCTTACTTGAAAGCCTTGAGACTGCCTTTACTTGAACTGCTGCTTGCGCTGCCGCCTTGATGCTGGGATCCTGCTGCTAATCCGCGTAGTTAAGGCTGCTGCTAATGATTTGCTCCAACACTTTTATTGATTATCCGTACCGACACTAAACACTTCCGTTGCTTATAGTTCAACACGTGTATTTAAAAACTGCTAACAGTCTGATAATTCCACAGTGCTGATAGATTCACGAAACAACCACCGATATTACTCGCGACGTTTCGTTAAGACTCGAAGGACCATGTAGAAAGTTAATAACTGATGTAAGATATGATTAAGGATAATATAGAAGTATTTATTAAATTAACATAAAAGTATAAGGTAAAGGGGCGAGGGAGCACGCGCGGTGATTGCTGCTTACGTACTAATGCTAAAACTCGGTCAATCAACGCAAGGCAATAACCTTGATTTGCTGGGTAAGATATTATCATGTGCGGGTCACCGTACATTATGACAAATTTATTATTCAAGAAATGCTCTGATTAAAATCAACTTGTAACAATTACAAATCACTGTACCATAAACTGGTTTTGAAAACAGCAATATTACTTGCCCGTTCTTATCTAGTGAAAACTGATTTCCGAACAGGGTGGTAAAATTAAAAAATATTACGGAATCTATATGAGGTTTACATTTTTTATAGACTTAATTAATTTATTTTACACCATTTGATGAATAAGGCGACAACGCCGTTTGTTTTAAACATTTTCAATTTATTGCATTTATAATATATAACAGCGGCAATTTGCAATCAAAGAAACTGTTTGCTACTTACCTTTGTCAAACCTAACCCATAAAAACATCGGGATTTAACGTAGAAGCAAAGTTTTTAAAAGTATGGACCAACTATTAATAAAGACGAATGTCCTAGATGGCATGTCGTGACCTAGATTTCTGTCTGGACGTGCTAACAATATTTTACGCTTTATTTACGAGTGTCGACGTCTGTGATCTACTACGCTCAAGAGTGTTTAAGAGTTTTTAAACGATCTAATTATAAAACGAGTGGGACGTTAATTAATGTCGAATTTTATGGGATGTAAATAAAATTGAAACTATTTATTGCTTTAACTTATTTACAAAGGACAAGACAATTAAGAATGACTTATAGTGTGATAGGAAATGATTCAGCTTATACTGATCGGTAACTTAGTACCGAACAGCGCTCATTTCGGTTCTCAGAAAATCGCCGATATACTACCACTAGACAATATTTAATTCAAAAATTTTTATACTTTACTTCAAATCTCTAAACTGTACTGTATCAGAGCATAAACGTCCCACTGCAGGGCACGGACCTCCCCTACAATAGAGAGTAAGATTGGAATAGGTCAGGCCATTTAGTCGAATTATTTTCGAAATTAAATTGAAATTATTTTAGATTTAGAACAGTTGATATAGTTATTCGTTAATAAATGGTATGCAGGTTTCCCTCACGATGTTGTCCTCAAAATGACTACGAAAAGCCAGAGGTATGCCCTGGAATTCGAACCCGCAACCACCGTGAACATGTTGGCTGCCGCATCTGTTCCGTTTACCAACAGGCCACCTCGCACATATAGTTTGTCCTACATAACATTTTTTATAATAAAATTCCCTATGTTTAAACGAAATATTACTACGAAATTCGCGTTTATTTTATAAAATGCGCAGTTCTTTTGTCCAGCTCAATCTGGCGTGGTATTTCAAAAGGTAGTTCAGTCGTGCGATCAATAGCCCAGCCGATCAAAGAACGAATTTCTTTACCCACCTTTGTTTCGAGAAAGCAATGAATTGAACGAAAAAAACTCTTTTCACGACATATTTGTTCGATAAATTCTGGATGTTTACATCTCTGTGTACATATACAGGGTATATCAAGACTGCTACCGAAAACGAAGCCGGGTGGCAGTTTAAGCGACTTCATACACAATGCAACAGAAAAAGTTGAAAAAAAAAGCGACAATTTTTTTTTTGTTATTTTTTTCCTATGGCCATATTTGGGTGGTAAATAGATTTTTTTCCTAAAATAATAGTGTATACCCTTTTATTTATTAATACTCTAAGGTATAAAAGAGTTTAAATTATTATTTTAGCAAAAACTATGGATTTACCACCCAAAAATGACGATATTTAAAAAATCATAAAAAATAATTGTCGCGGTTATTTGCGAAATTTTTAATTGCATTTTGTTTGTAGTCACTAAAACTACCACCCGGCTTCGTTTTCGGTAGCAGTCTTGAGATACCCGGTATGTATGTATAATATATAATAAGCAGAGAGATCGGTCAAAGCGACTGTGAATTCTGAAAGAGAATCAATAATGACTGAATAGATAAAGTATATTACCTATATATATATATATATCGAATGACTTCTTGAAGAACTATTTTATTTAACACTGATCTTACTTGTTGTATTAAAAAGTGTTATATTGTGTAGGCGATAAAACCGTAACGAAATAATATAATCCTTCAAGCTAATTCGCTGGGTGCGCGACGACAGCGCCAACTAGCGGTTGCAACTACGGTGGCCTCCGAAATGTCAAATGCCCGGCTGTCATTACGACGAGTTATTTACAAACGAACAATTTTAATTAAATATTGTAATTTACATTTATTCCAATAAATATTCTAAATCTATATAAGGTAAGTCTTTTTTATTTTTCGTCTAAAATGGCACAATCAATAGATTTCGCTTAGTACATTACGGATTTTTCATGGCTGTCGTCATGAGAAGTAATTAAAGAAATAAGCAAATTTCATCGAATAATGCATTTCATATAAATAGCAGACGATTATTTATGAGTGCTTGTGCTCTCAATAATCCACCCTTTTATGTATTTTCAGTTAAACATGGCCAAATTAATCATAAAAACTGGATTCCGAACAATCACACACGACATCATTTTCCAACCACAAACAACATTGAAAGGAAAACAATTAGTTTTAGCTCAACACGTGCAAGATGTGAAAGAAATTAAATATGAAGACTTAACTTCGTGACTCATCTTTATTTACTAAAAACGTAAATCTCGCTAGTAAAAAGTGACAGCGTCCGCCACCGATAGTTCCTTTTTTGGCCATGACGCGCGCTGCGATCGTTTCGTGGTTCCCCCACCTTATACTTCGCACCCAGCGAATACCAAATTGTGAAGTGTTTTAGACAAATTAATGTCATGCTTTAACACACGTTTACTTCAAAGTTATTAGTTTATAAAAACTAAGACCAAATTAAGAAGAGAAAAACGTAGCGGTGAATAGTTGTGTGCCCCAATGGGGGTGACATAAATATGTGTATTTAAAACCCCTCTAAAAAAATAAAGAGAGAAAAAAAAAGAGAAAAAGTTTTTACCTGTATAATGATGTTGTTATTCTGATAATACGTGCACATTTAAATGTACGTATCTCTCAAAATCACTTATTTATCCTGAAGTATATGCAATTACTGAAATCGTAAACTACAATAATTGCTTTGAACCAGCAATAGCAAATTATATTTTTTTTGTACCTGAATGTTGTTATTGCAGATTGCTGCTACATAACTTTCTTTATGCATATAATGATAGCCCGTATCCATTTCAATGTATCTTACTGCTACACAATTTGTATAAGCGCTCAGTATTTCACGTAGTATTCGTCAAATAAAACTTTTCTGTTTGACATTCAACTATGTCAATAATAAACAAAAGAAACAATTTGACCAAAGAGTACGTATACGTGTACAAATGCGTGTGTCAAATGCATGCTGGTTTGTGTAATGTTTTATTTATTGATTTAATGTACTTTTTATGCATTATTATTAAAATCTTTTTTTATATTAAATGAGGCAAATAAAACCTTTTTTTTTATATTTCTATGTCAGAAGAACAAAATGAAAAAGAAAAGAAACAATTTGACACCAGAGTATGTATGCGTATACAAATACTTGTGTATGTATGTGTGTGTGAAATGCATGGTAGTGTGTATAATGTTTTATTTATTGATTTAATGTACTTCATAAGCAATATTATCGAAAAATATTAGCGTTCTGCACTTCTCCTACACATAAACTGTAAGTGTGCCAAATTTTATGCTCCTGTGTCCGCGAAATTTTCGTAAAAAGGGGTCCAAAGTTTTTGCATCACGTATTAATATATAGATATGCTACATATAATTTCTTATAAAAGCGAAATTCGTAATATCTGTCTCGAAATGTGTGGTGGTGTTCAATCCTATCGCCAAATCGAATACAACCCAATGTGGTGCGAATCTTGTATAGTGGAGTTGTAAAAAATCTCGCTTAAAGTAGATTGTCGGTCGGTTGATTAAAGCCCTTACAGCCCCAGCCCACTGATGATTTTTTCTGTACTTGAGATTTTAGAGAACTAACACTTTTATTATTAGGCAGTTTGTTTTTATCATGCGACTACAATTTATTTGCATTTTCCCGTGTTTTAATTAAATTTTAATAATATAATTGTACCCTGCCTATGTTGCGTAGTTGTGCTACTGTACAATTACAATGCTTAGGTTTTGGGTTCCAATCCCGGGTCGGGCAAAGAGATAATGGATTCTTCTATTTGTGTTATCACCCCGGAGTCAGAAGTTCAGTATCCCATATGGTGCTAGGCTCGCCCTCTAACACATCTTGGGTCAAAAATACACGGCGAATTGTGGGTGTCCTAGTAGCACCTCACCTTTTTGTTGAAAAGATGTGACTTTATGTATATATGTATCTGAGAAAAAAATATGATTCCACATTAACCCTTTGCTTTTTCCAACACACACAAACTATAATATTATAATATAAAGGCAAGCTATACAAAAATCCGTGCTTACAGATTAATTCTACTTTTTAAATACAACAAAAAGTAGATATAAGTCAATACTTACAATACAACGCAAAAATGTAAGAGGCAGAGTGGAAAATCATGATTAAAAAAACCTTAAACTTTCTGGTATACGATATAACCGTATCATCATGTAATCTCACATGGATTCGGCCAGCCGTATATCTAATCACTGCTGTCCATGAATACTCACAATACCTGAATAAAACGTTCGTTACCAGCCTTTCACAATTACGGTTGTAAAAGAAGGGGAATAAGGGATAATTTGGCTTCCGACCACCGCGAGCACATTTTATATACCACAGAACCCGAACTAATCAAACCAAAATCCAACCTTTGAACAGTGTTAAGCAATTAGGCCAGGGATTATCTATCTCGATACAATGTCGCAAACGAGGCCATGTATAATACCCATCGTACTTTTATGTGTAAACAAAATTGCTTTTTCGGACGTAAAATCGAGACGGCAACGTTTTCATTCTACTCGATAATGATTGTAATAATCGTTAACAAACGTGTATTTGAGACGTGTTATTATCTTTATTTTATGGATTTTTACTTATCCTAAATATAGGTAAGATAGCTTAACTAATAATAATCACTGATCCCATAATATGTTATGGTGAAACGTTATCGTCGCCTCATTGATCGCTCCTTTCTTTCCAGTAAGGATGGGCAGAGGTGCCAGGTCACCCACATTTCGCCTTACTTGTTCAGTCAAAAATTCCTGACTGCGGGCTGATAATAAATAGAAAAGTCTAGTAACTTAACCCAACTCTTGATTCGAACCCGTGTCTTTGCTATCGTACGGTGCAACTACGCCACCAACGCAGTCATTGGTACTATCGCAGGTGTATACAGGCTGTATATGGTATGTGTTAAATTTATGTATTAGTACTGGTGGAAGGTCTCTCATATGTGAGAGGCCATCTGGATAGGTACCACCGCAATGTCTATTTCTCTCGTGAAACAGCAGTGTTAATGCACTGTTGTGTTTCGGATTGAAAGACATTGTAGCCAGAGTAACTACTGGACATATTGAGACTTTACATCTTATGTCTCAGGATGGCGAGCGCAGTGGAATTTTTGCTACTGTTTTTGAGCGGTCGTATCGTTTACCATCAGGCGAACGGCTTGCTCGTCTCGCCATTCATTGCAATAAAAAAAAAATCGTGAATTGCCCGAGACAGGAATTTCTTCTGGGTAAAAAACTAGCTTTGGAACTTGGCAAAGTGTTGGTATGACTAGTGCTTCTCCTGCCTATCCCTCCAGATATTATGTTTCGAGCTATGTAGGTGTATAATATAAGTAAGAATTTTATCTAACCTAGTTGCTTGGGTGCACAATTTATTTTAGTGTTTAAATTTTTGTATGTGTATGCGTGAGTTATTGTAGTTCACAGTTTCACACTAATCCTTCTGTAATAAAATTAATATGTATATAGTTTTATTAATTGTTATTATCGCATTTGAGCAGCTGGAACGAATTATTGCGAAACATTGCAGACAGATGTGGCGTGTGTGAGTAATATTAACACACATATAATAGTTTTAAACAGTTTAATTTAATTTGGAAACAATTGACCTCGTTTTAGATTATTTATCATAATTAAAACAATATTATGGCACAATAATTTTGGATAGGCTTTAAATAGCTCTAACCAAATAAAACTAATACATAAATATGTCCTACAGTCACATACATAATCCTGAACCTCAAAGAAAGGTTCAATTGCTCAAACCATTTTTGCCTATAACTTTGACTTAGAAAATGCCAATCCCATGCATTCGCAATGGCAAGTCTCAAATGTATGACGATGACATCGCAAAATTAAAAATCGTCCAGCCGCTTACTTACTGTAGTATTCCGACGGCTTACTACGACATCCCGTGAGGCGACGGATATGCATCCACAACGCCTGTAATAAAATGTGGAAGGAGATAAACTATTCATAATGTTTTAACAAAAACTCCCTCAGCTTGATCTGCCCCATACCGCGGCGTTCTCCGGCGTATCGTGGCATACCGCAGTACGCCGTGATATCCCGCCGGAAGATTCCTTGGCGCCCCCCATGATTCCACGGCATCAATTTAAAGCATTGGAACTTATGTCATATTTCTAACAAATAAGTATGAATATCTTTTGTAAAAAAAAAAAAACAAATCCCTTGCCAATCCGGCCCAATGTCTCCATTAGTTTACGCAACTGGCCCTAGGATTCAAATCTATAGTCGTGTTGGTCTGACAACTATCCAGACCCGAAACAAATATTTGTGGAACGCACAAATTTAAATTTTCTAGGATAGAGATCCAATGCCTTGATTTTCAATCAGCTGTGGCTAATAATAATTATATTATACAGTATAATGATGACACAACATAATAATTGTATAATACAGTGGTTATTTCTAAATTGACTTTCAGTTTTATATTAAATTTAATAAATTCTGCTTCAAACGGATTAACAATGAGCCAATTTAGTAAACCCTTGTGTTGTTTGTTCTAAAGATTTAAATTGGAACAAATTGGCCCGATTGTTCAGTTTGTTGAGGACTTAGTCTAATCCAAAATACACAAACAATATGAATAATAGAAAGTAAATGTAGCCTAGTGTGTACAACCCCTTTAAGGTTTACTTCAGACCGTAGTAATGTGATAAGCTAAACTTTTAAGTAAACATCACAAATCATGTCGGGCTCATCCTACGCAGAGATTAGTTAGGATCTTATTTGTAGGGAAAATAAGTAGTGTGAAATTAATTGAAGGAAATTTACAATGTAATATTACCTCACTGGTATAATAGCATGTAGGAACTGAATACCCTTGAAGTCCTAGATTTCCTGGAAAGGTAGGTGACCGTCTCCCCCCGTAGGTACGCTCTTTATATTGTATTGCGCTTACTTACACCTTTGACGAATTTTCGCCTATTATAATGTAATCCGAGTGAATTAAAGCAAAAGAAACACATTGTTGATGGTATCATAGCGTAGGATTTAATACATTCAAAACACTGCTAATTCCTGTGCCGCCATTGATTTTTACGCCACTCAAGGAGATTTCAACACAGCTTCTGCTATTTTACAATAACTGAGACCGCCTTCAGCCGTTTGCTGGGTACAACGCTACAGCTACGTGCTTTAAATCAGGTTGCAGTTACTTAAAGTGAATATTTGGTAGAAGTAGGTAGAAAAAACAAACACAGTGACGAAACAAACTATCTCAATGACGTAGTACCATCATTGCAGACTGAAAGGTATAAGGTTAGGTTCCTAGGTAGTTTAATTTTTATTAGTTCTAATAAAGGCTTAAATTAATTATCATTAAATATAATTGAATTTTATTCATACAAATAAATCCTCATCGTAATATTAAATTGTTTTAATCACACATTATAAAGTTGGAACATATAATGGCAATGTAAATGGCATGTAACGAAAAACTGCTCTATTTATAGCACACGACCTCAATCTCAGTTTAATGTTGTTTTAAAATGCTATTTTATGACCTGCAATGAAAACAACGTTATAACATGTTACTGCTACGAAAATGGACAAATTGCTTACAGACCCTAAAAGGTTATGGTGCTTTTATTGCCAGGGATTTTTGGAATTTGTCTTGTTTATAGAGTGCAAGTTGGTTAATAGAAGAATTTGGATTAAGTTCCATTAAAATGTTTCAATGGAGTATCAACTGATGGCAGAAGAATTTTAGCATTTGCCACACTTTTGATTATTTAATCGCTTTGGAATTTTAATTTTGTGTAAGTGAAACAAGGAAACATCTTCAATGATTACGAAACACATTGTTTTTCTTTTCTTACCCAGCTTTTAAACCAACTAGTTGATACCTTTTGTATTGTAAAAGCCTATATTACAACCCACTGCAAGACGCGAGCCTCCTCTACAATGTAGAGGACCATTGAGGGGGTTAAGCCATACAGTCCACCACACTGGCCTAGTGCGGTTTTGCGACATCACACACTATATACTTTGTCTCAATTTGGTATGTTATGCGAGTTGCACACATAACTGAGAAAAGTCAGTGGTGTGCCCTCGGATTTGAACCCACGACTACAGGGCCATATTGTACTTTTTGGCCGCGTTTGGTCTGTTACCAACAGGCCATCACAGACTTTTTCAGATTCCATTATAGGAACTGGTATTCCACTGCTCTGTACTTATACTAATCTGCTCATACACAGATGTTTGTTTCACACAGTACATAAACAAGCTTGTATTTAAGATGACCCGTGGAATAACACGAGATTTTATCTCAGAGAGGCTAAATTATACGGGACAGGACGTAGGGAACTAAGTTACTAACTAACAGCTGTACGGGAAGTGGGATAAGAAAAGGAAAAAAAAACAACAATTATTTGCCACTGCTAACTGCTGGGATAAACATTAAGTTTCGTTTCTTTTAGGATCATGATAACGTTATTTTTATTTCTATGAATGGCGAGACGAGCATCCCACTCACCTGGTTAACTATACAACCGCTCATGGACAGAAGTAATACCATGAATTACAAATTGGCATTCAAATACGCTCGCCATCTTGAGATATAAGATGTTAAGTCTCATTGTGTCCTGCTGTTACTCTGGCTACAATGTCTTCCAAACCGGAACATAACAGTGCATTTACACACCTGTTTGGTGGAAGAAAAAATATTGCGGTGGTACCTACCTAGGCGGCCTCTCAAATATGATAGACCTACCATCAATAAAAACGGTAAAAACAGCTTCATACTAGAAACATATGTAGTTATCTTAAACAAATGGGAGAATATATAAATCTCTCCAAAAACATTTTCATATAAAATGTCGCCAAGACAAGACCATAATACGACTCGCACTGTCAAAAAGTTTTCAGATCTCATATTGAGCCAAGATTATTTCTCTTCACGTCCTAACTCTAGGGTCAAACTTTACAAATTCTATACCTAAGTGGTAATATGTGGTTACTAGGAGGTACTACCATGCCCCAAGATACCTGATCAAGATGCAATACATGAAATTTAGAAAGTCGGAAGTAATTGCATAAAGGCGAATTTTAACAGGACAATGCGGATATCCTTGGGAGAGGGTATATTCAGCAGTGGACTTCCAGGGGCTGAAGAGACATGGAGAGAGAAATGAGATTGCTGCGAATGAGAATAGACTATAAGATGCCCATATTTGGTAATTTATCTCAAATTGTAATGTAACAGACTTCATATAACTGTATGCAATCCTCCATTTCATATAAAATGTTACCTAAACGTGTTGTATTCGAAATATATACGAGATGTGAACAACATTTAATTCCTGAATAAAACATGATCTCATAGTAAAACTTAATGATACATATCAATTTTCAATCACAATAAATGATTATACGGACTAACGATGCTTTGCATTAAATATTTCATAGTTTTATTTCAATAGTCGATTACGTAAATACTCATGATCTCACTCCTGCATTCCCGAGGGAAAGGCACAAAACTATCAAAGCGCGCGGAGCTTCTTTAATTTGAGATTGAAATTCCTATCTTAATAGAAATCGTGTGCTAGTTGACAAAACCAAAAAAATTTTGCTTCTTTGTGCTATATTTTATATATCTATATGTTTTGAACAAAACTCAATCTAGAAATGAATCGTTAAATATTATATTACGTCTGAAAAAAGTGTAAATAAATTGGATCATAAAAGTAGCAGTATAAATATACATTGCTACACCACAACCCCTAAGATAATTTAAATAAAGTACTAATAAAGCAACGTAAAAGATGATGCCAAAAGTAAACTTACAAGATCTGGCATCCCTTTATCGGAATAAAATGTAAGACCAAAAAATTAAGGCAAAAACGAATACAAATTGCTCGTTTCAGCGAGACTTGTTTTTTGTTTCATACAATACCCCGAATCGGAAACTTAAGTTATTTGCATAAACAACAGTGTCCTTTACTCAGTTGAAAAAGTTTGGGTGGTCGTGTAATGTTAAAGGGGGTTGGGCTGAAAAAATTTAATATTACTTACGATGGGCTGAAAAGCTATTTTCATAAATTTATCGTAAAAGAGACACGGCTAACGATCACTAACTACCGGAGTTACTATGGGTGCGTATCGTCCTAAGGATATAAGTATATTCTCACGCTCTAATTAGTTATACTTCGTTGATCTTAAGTTAAACGAATTGTGAAATCCCATGCTACAAATAAATAGCACTTTTTCGCAAGATACCTTCGTTAAAATCAATAGATTTAAATATTTCTAATAAGAAATTGCTCTCATCTAATAGAGGCAAAATAAAACCTGAGTCACATAACAACTTAGTAGTCCAATACACGTACAAAAATAATATTTTCCGCTATACAAAATGAACATGCTATTCCTTAGAAAAAAGAAACAAAAATAAGTTCGTATTTATCATGACGTGTTTATGACCGATGAGCGTGGAGAGATAATTCATGTTGTGTGAAAAATAACCAAAGCATATCGACATAGCAGTCGATAAGCTTGTGAAAGGAAGGCCGAAGTTTGATCTCACAAAGATGTTATCATCATCATTATCTTTCATTCATTTTATCCTTATACTTACTCTAACAGCTGTTTATCTAAATCGTACATCACTGACAACTTATATCTCTTTAATACTTACTTCCTGGTTCCTTCTCGTCCCCCTCACTATCTCTGTTTCTGTCTTCATCTACAAGAAGTCCATTGTTGAATATAGACCTCACCTTTCTAATATTGTAAACACTTAAATGTATTTCTTTCTATCATACGCTTTCACGCCTAAATTACTGACCCGTTTTATGGTATTTTGTTTTTTTTAGGGATACAAAAAAGGCCGTAGGGTACTACTTTTCTTACCGAAAAAATATATTCCAAAGGATATAAAATTAATATTAGCCAGTCTAATCGGCCAAAGAAAACGTGAACGTCCAGCATTAACACACGGTCTATCGATATGAACAGATTCGAAATTGCCTTAATTACTCTCGATTGTAGAGAAGGTTCGTGCCCTGCAGTGGGACATACTCGTACATGTATACACTGATACAATTACAGCAATAGGAATGTATGATAAGGTAGATGAAAATCTGATATGTAATAAAACTGTGCCAGATGTAATGTAAATCTAGTAAAATAAACCTTTTAAAATTGTAAACGATTGTCCTCATAAAACTAATAGTCCTCATAGACTACCTTAATAAGGAATGTCCTCTTTCACATTTCACAAATAAGGATATCATTGACATGAGTTGAATGGAGGTCGTGTCGCTTTTGAGTCGATCGCGTTTGTTATTGAGATCCTCCTTTTCTCTTTGGATGCGCTCCATTCCATTACAACTTTTCAATAACAGGAATCAGTGCTGCACTTATTTAAATATATCTTTTGTTTGTACGTTATACGAAGACCGACTGTGTTGATAGTTAGTTTTCTTATTTCTTAGTTTCTCTCGATACAATTATGTAGGTCATGGGGATATCACACGAATGATCCTGCTAAGGCTAGTCGACCACGCTGACCTATTCCGGGTTAGCAGATTATTATAAAAACTTTTCTTATTATTCACATGTTATTTAAACTTTTTACAACAATATCATAATTCTATTATTTTAAAATTTATCAGAATCATTTTTAAATAAAGCCAATTTTGAATATTCAAGAAAATATTTTTTTAACAATTATCTACAAGTTGCAGAACAAGTGCAATAAACATTTTTAGAGAGTTTAATACCGGCAGTATTCTCCTACAGCAATTCATGTTGGTAGCCCGACCTAATTGCCATTCCCATTGTTGCACTTGCAATATTAAAACTTGCGTTCCAGAGAGGATTTTAAGCACTTTTTTAATATGCAAAAAGTTTTGTTGTGTCCTAATTTTGGTTTTAGTAATAAAAGTAATCATACTAATAACATAAGTACGTATATAGTGACATAATAACCAATTGTGTTTATTACGCTACTATTGAGTTTTTTAAACGATGTCATTTTAAAGAAGTTCTGATCACGTCCCGTTTGTCAGCTACACAAACATTTGCCTCTCTACGTTCGTCGGACCGCCGACCTCGTTTTCTCATTTCGTCACGTAGGCCGTCAAAACGAATCCAATCACACGACTTAAAGCAATAAATGGACAGCAGAGTAATTGCTTGCATGCCGCGTGACCCGGACTCGTGGAAACATATCACCAATGTCGGTTTTTACAGTATTGTGGCATTTTACTTGAAAATAGAAATAACAAATCCTGATTACTAAGAACCAATATTTTGTTACTTCTGAAATTCATTCATTTCGTTTCATTCCCAGTGATTCATATGGTGAAATAGGTCGCAATGCCGGTGTTGAAGTTAAAAGGAGGCTTATCTTTTTCTGCAATATTAGAAATAATTTATTGGCAACTATACGATAATTAACAGATGTATTTAAGATGTAATTACTATGTTGAAAATTAAAAGAAAATTACTCAAATTCTTTTATATCACGTACATCAATTTATCTAGAATCACTACAGCTTATTTGGAAATATTAATTAGTTAAATAACCAACTCTTGCAGACCTCTGAATGTGTTTATTTTAATACCCCTGAGTAATGACAGAGTATTTTTTCTCTCGGTGCACTTTTCCATATTGATAATTAAATTATTTTCAAGTAATTTCTTTAAATGTATTCGTTTGATATTGAAAAAATATCAGATTTCAGACGTTTGGGTATAATTTTACTGATTCAATTATTTTCTAATAAGTACTTGTACTCTAGACTGTAGAGTAGGCCCGTGCCATGCAGTGAGACGTCTATGGGCTATATGATACCGTACAGTAATTCAAAATAACATAAATTATAATATTACGTCTTATTTCAGGTACTGAAGTGAACCGCGTGCTGTAGGAGATTTAATTGAAATAGCACTATTGGGTAAGTGTATTTTTACTTATCCTCAACATGCCACTAACTGCCAAGAGATATTGACATTTATGACATTATCTCAGCAGTTGAAAATTAAAATATCCCATGACTAGGGCAACAGAAATCAGATAGATCTATTACAAAACATTGTAGTAAAACAGCCTTATTCATAAACAGTTTTAAAACCTTTTATAGTTATCAAATAGTTTTGTCTATTACGATAAACTTTTGAATTCAGTTTGACCGAAAAAACTTTCGATAATAAAATAGATTTTTAAATATAATATGAATATGGACAAAAGTATTTGTATTATCGTCGTAAGATACCTTAAATTTTGTATTATGACTCTCCAAATTGGCTCGACTGCATCTGATGGTATTATTATTCTTTAATTATTTGTTATAATATGAGAAACATATTATATTACATTCTAACGAATATTAATTCGTTTTTCAAGGCATTAGCCCTGAAAATTTGTAGAAACAATTTGACTGCAGGATAAATTTTTAAGATTATTGATAATACATTATGAAATACCTATGGCTAAAAAGTGCTTTTATGATTAAGACGGCCTCTTCAACTTTGAATGCTTTTATGGTTCAATTTATCAGGATTTCTATATAAATATAATTGTTAATTAACTTTGAATCACAATAGCTTCAATTACAATCTTGTAGGTAAACAAATATTTAGATGAGAAAAGCTTTTTCCATTACCCGAATTCTATCTGTCCTTGGTTCATATGCAGCTAACCTTCCTCCAGAATTTAACCCATTATTATGGAAATGTTCTATATTTCGTCAATCCCAAAAGACGTGCATTATACTGGACCTCATCAATTATTCATAAACTTCCATACTTCAGTGTTCGTAATAATTCCATTTGACCGGCTCATACATTATTAATATGTTTTCGTTTCATTAAAATAATAAATGAAATACCGGAGATTTCGATAATTATTCTTCTCCTTAATTTCTTCTGATATTTTATTTTAAGCTATTGTATAGCTTCTATTGGCCTTGAGCGTGGAGACCGAATTCAGAAATTCCGTAACGAAAATAACCTAAGTCTGACCGAAATTTAAATATAATATTTTTATTTTGATTCAAATATGTGCCAGTACTTTTAAATGCGAATTGCAAAGCTATTACGTGATTAATTGTAATCTAACCTCTTTCGATATTTAGTTTTGCCATCTATCGATGAATAGCAGAACTTTTAATGACTTTTTGAAATATCACGCTTGTCCGTTTAGTTCAGCAACTCGCCTCTAGTTTTGGTTGTATCGGCGTTACTGCGCATGCTTAATCCTCCTCTTCGCCCGCAATCTGGTGACTCATGCCTGCTTAGAGTTTCGGCGTTAGGGCACCTCCTCTTTGTATTTACTTCATGGTACGACTCTACGAAGCTCGCACGTGCAACAGTGAATATCTGTACAATTAATATAAAAAAAAACTCTCAACTCTATCTTTTTTTTCTGATTTATGTTATCATATACATGGTGATGCCGCGAAGGCAATAAACTACAACGCACGAGTTAAGCATTTGGTACCTACCAATTTCACTTTAATCATATATTTTTTATATCCTATCGTATCAAACGTAAGCTGTATCTTTACTACAATCTATTAATAAAAATAGCTTTTTAGCTAAATAATACTAGATTTTTTTATAGCATAAATCGGTCAAACGATCAAAGAGGTACTATCTCCTATCATGCTGCTATCATGGATGTGATGCCGGCCCATCAAATCGCGTGGAAGGATAATATAGACTAGGAAGAGGGGAGGGGTATTAGGAACTGGCAATATTACTCACTAGAAGAATACGCGACAGCGTCAATCTCCTGTGAGACAGTGGTACCGCCTAATACGAGCCTGCCTATTCATTGGCATTCCTTTTTTATGACTGACAACATTTTGGACATCAATATTTTTAAACGGCTTTAATCACACAGTTTTAAAACTAATTCTAGTTTTTTTTTTTTCAATGAATGGCGAGACGAGCAAGCAGTTCGCCTGATGGTAAGCGATACGACCGCTCATAAACAGTAGCAAAAATCCACTGTGCTCGCCATCCTGAGACATAAGATGTTAAGTCTCAATATGTCCAGTAGTTACTCTGGCTACAATGTCTTCAATCCGAAACACAACAATGCATTTACACTGCTGTTTCACAGGAGAAATAGACATCATCAAATATTTTGTCTTCTTCGCTCAAATTTAATTTCAAGTCGTTGGAAAGGGACAAAAAATCGATAAACTGATTCTATACCGTTGACCAAATGAAAGTTTTGTGTTGTACGAATTGCTGACACTACAGAACAAATGAATAAAATTGTGTTCTGTGGCTGACACGTTGCAACGTGTGGGCTTTCAATTAAATCCATGCCTTCGCCGTCCGGTATACAATACATTTACGTCGTCAACTCAAACTAATCATGATAATATCAAATCTGACTACATAATACCTACAGTCTAAACGACAACCAATTCTAGCGTGGTACTCCAGAGGGCAGAAGGTCAAAGGGGCGCATTTCTTAAATTAATAATTTGAAATGTACGTTAAACATGCATTAATTCTGTGTCTTATGTACATTCCAAATCAGTATTTTTTAAATGAGTTACGTGACTTACTCCTGCCAGGACAGAACTCACATTTTATAAAACTCACCGTAACAGCTTTTTTTACTGAGCAGACGTCTCGGATCAGCTTACTGAGCAAGCTGGGAAAAATTGCTAGTAGTTTTATAAATTTTAAAACATTTCATATTTTTATTACGGAATATAAAACTCTTGAAGCATCGACTTCCATGAAACTCTTTAACAAGATTGCAGTAAACTGTACGTGTAAAATATCGCTGTAACCCTAGTCCGTACTTTTAATTAATATTTCTTATATTGGATGAAAGATCAGTACACAATTATTTTCTTGAGAGTTTTTAATTCTTGAAAGTGGGATAAAAATAGAAAACTAAAGTTGTACTGTTGAGGAAAATGTTCCAGTAGTTACTCTAGGTACAATGTCCTTGATACCAAAAACAACAGTGTATTTACACTGCTATTTGGCGGAAGAAATAAACATTCCGGTGGTACCTACCAGACTTCCTTTCACATATGAGACACCAACCACCAGATAAATAAATCTGCTTCAACATCCGTAGCTAGATGATTACATACTTCTCTTAATATTCATATAATCCTCATACATGAATAATCTCAGAACTAACACGACAACACAAATACAAAAGGGAATTAAGGTTAGTAGCTGAACAGATTTTAACGCGTGTCCTTTCCCGACCGCAAAACGACGTCACACGCAGTAATATTTACCTAGGCACGGACGAATGGCAGCAATAAAACCTTTCTTTGTATCTAGATTGCTCTAGGTAATTCAATTGAAAGGAAATTCAACACTGTTTCCAGAGAAATTGGTTTAAGAGAAACTAATAAATCAGCGTAAGTGATGTTTAGAGGTATCGGTTTGTTGAAATGCTTTTACGTGTAGTAATACAGCTACGTTGGAAGGAAATGGATTTAAACTAGAATGGCAACCTTGTGTGTCAGCAAAAATCTTGAATGTGTTATTGGCTTGGGGCTGTATCACAATATGGCGTTATTAATATTTAATACGAACCATAAAACTTTCTTCAATAATATCTTTTTAATCGGGTTTAGTACCTCATAGATAAAGAATGCAATATTTATGGTATACAAACTTAAGCATTTTTTTAAAATAAGTACAAATGGCGGTCTTATCGATCAAAAGCAAATTCTTACAGTTAAAGAGAAAAAAAAAGTTTTACTATTTCAAAAAAGGAGAAAGAGACGAGTAATCCGCCACGATTAAACTTGGCAAAAATTTTGCACGAAGTGATGCGAAATCGAACCAATTTCAGTAGTTTCAAAGCGAGAGATGAAAAGTGGATCACTTCCGACATTAATTTACGAAAACAACCGTCGTTTAGGAGGGATGAAGCTGCACAAATAGCAGCAAAGTTGGGATTCACGCCAAAAATACCCAATGCATCACTAACTCGGTATTGTTTAACATCTAATATATTCACAAACATGTAATCTACAAAGCGACGGTGCCTTAAATCAATGAAGACAAACCACACACCTAATCTATTCTAAATGAACTGACACCCAATAAAACGCTCCATCGGAACCCACACAAAAAACGTTATGAATTCAAACAAATAGACTTAAGAGTCCAAGTATTTATTTGTAGGCCGCAGTATCAGATTGTGAGCAAGTATAATTAGGAGCTGTATCACAATATGTTCGGCAGATGACGGCAAAAGAAACAAAAGTGTCGCCGTCACAGCATGTGGAGCGGGCGCCGACGCTTGTGTGAAACAAACGAAGCTACCAATTAGACATAGCAGGGTTGCCGATAATTGTCGGCGATATTAATTAAATAATGAATACACTCAAGTCTGAACATATGTAGATCTAATCGCATCATGAGATGCAATTATTGCACCGATTTTATCGTATGTTGCAAGACAGTAATTCTATACACTTCTTAATAATGGCAGTACAATTAATAAATCGACAGGTCACGCGGCTTGGTTTAAATTATGTGGTCCAGACATATATACACAAGCTGAATCCAATATTAATTGAATTATAAACCTTTGTTGAATGAAACAATAAATCTTTAAGAATTTAAAAACTATCTACCATTCTAAAAGCACTATTTATTCTCGCTCGTCCAATCTTTCTGAGTCATTAAGCTGGCGCCAGCATTTTTGTGAAGTTTTCCGTGCCAGCCCTACACACAGGGAAGTCATATCTCTTGGCATTCTGCCGGCTATGGACCGCCGCGTTGAACATGACAGATTTCACGAGATACATCATGCGATTAACATCGACGAGAATCGATATGTACAACACTATCGAATAACAGACGATAAATTACGATTGTGGCCTGCTTCCTCATTCTTTGACTCGATGCTTTAGCTCATTTATAAATACAACAGTCATGCAGTGTCCTGGCGCCACAGTCAGAAACGAAGTCTCGTATCGTGGCTGTGAGAATCTATGAAGCATTTTGATGTCATTCGCCATCTGAATTAATTTTGAGGCACGCTAATATTTGTGTTGACACATTTGATACCGTTTTCTTCACCCAACTAAGCAATGGATATTGTTCAATCATATATGTTACATTGTTGCATAAGCAAATGTCAGAATATTTCAAACCATGTTACAGTGCCAATATCTTAAACGAGGTCTACTGTCTACGAATGTTTATCAAAATAGCTGATATGCAGCAAGACTGTGAAAAATCAAGAAGTCTGCAGGCCACTGCAGTGCTTGGGTTTAAAAGACTTTAGTCAGGAATTACTGGGCTTTAATCTTAAGAAATACTGTCTTAAGTTGAACGCAGTAGAGTGCCATGCAGTGCTTAGTAATTATGTTCTGAGCGGTATTGCTTCTATTTATGGGCAGGCGTTGCTTATTTACGACTCGTCATTCTGGCTTTTACAACAACGCGCGCTATGCCAGATTGCATTATTTTATTGATCACAGGACTAAACTGAAATCAAAATAATTATATGGAACAACAGAACACAGTAAGAAAACTCAATATTGAATCAACAATAACACAATACAATTTTTACACCCCAATAACATCCCCATTCATAAATATTAATAGAATATTCACAAAACGTATCGAATAGAATGCAACAATAATAAAACGTACACAGCGTTATGTCTGACGTGGTACATAAATATTATGTGATAGGGATATAAAAAACAAACTCAAGTTTTACGCCAACCTAATTTAATTTTATACTAATTTGAAAATAGAACAGTCAATAATAATAATTCAATAATCCCCAATAATATTAATGAAATTTCTTTATCGGAAAGCATCCAGTTTCACACCAGCTTAAATTCTTATATACATTTATTCGAATTACGTATTATAGAAATAGATTACTTCTTACAGATCTGGATTCTGGGTGTTGTGAGACTGGAATGTCTCGTAGTTTTTTATACCCACAACACAAGACTCGATCTTAATGTACGTGTGTAACTATTGGGTGTATTTATTTATTTATACATACATACAGAAGGGGTAGGCAGAGACGTCAGGACAACCACATTTCGCCTTGTATGTTCCGTCCCACGATATCATAGGTGACGAACCGATCGCCATATCGGGCACAAATTTCTGACTCTGGCCTGATAATAAATAGAAAAATCCAATGTATTTATTTATTTTATAACTATTTATGTAATATACGTATTGACTGGCGAACGGTACTGTGTTATCATTGCAATGCTTATGCTCCTCGCGGCATTCTGATATCGAACCTCAAGGCTCAAATGAGACTTATTATTGGCTCATTACTATGGTGTTTCATTTAGTGCATACCTACGATAATTAACCTATACAATATACACATTATACAACTTAGCTGTGAACTTTAAAACTCTGAACTTGATTTCGATGCAAAGTGTATAGCCAAAAATTATTTTTGTTGTTGTTTGCTTCAAAAGAAATATATATTTCAATAATTAATTCTAAATTCCAACAAGCTAAAATAAATTTAAATGAATAGTTGTCATAATTATAACATATGAAAAAGAAATAAATATCAAAATATTAGGAAAAATACAAAGGTTAATATATTGCATGGCCGCCATAAAATAATGAAAGCAGGAAAATATGTTCCTATTATAATAAATAATTAAAAACGAAAGCGAATTAATGATATTCAATTATCAAGTGCCTGCTCATAATAATTTACTACCTTATCACAAAAAAAAACAGTAAATAAAATGTTGATACTTCATATATTTTTAAAGCCGTCTCATTTGTTTAATTAATAGGATTCAGAATACCCAATTATATTTGACAAAAGATTCACGAGTGTTTGAAAATCGCATTTTTCCTTCAAACTAGATGTCCAATTTCCCAAGTGTTGAAAATTAATAGATCCAATTAATTTGCTGAGGGGCCGCGGAACTCCAAGGTTTTCAAACAATTTTCAAGCAAGGCGTGCTCTGACTGCGAACAAATTTATTTCACTAGCCTATATGAGATTCTTTAGTCATTTTTCCTTCTTTAACAGACTAGGGAAAGTAACCAAAAGACACTTGAAGGCATTTGTTGTGTGGTGTAGTTTGGCTCTACCAGTTTACAAAATATATAAAAAAGTTAAGCAATGATCTAGTCGTAGGTTTGATTCCGCAGTAAGATGAATAAGTGCGAGTTTTTCGAATCGAGAAATATAAATTGGGCTGGATAATTTTCAAACTTATTGATGTAATGGCTCTATCGCACCTGATAATCAATGCAATCCAAATCTGTTTGTTACTCGTCAGTCGATATCTTTATGCCGGCTTTTTCAAAACCAGGTGCACACAGACTCATGATTGTAGTATAAAATAGTAGTAGGTAATATTAACGGATATTTTATGACTTTATTTAATTGAAATAAAACTATTATTTGCGGATAGTATCGCGGACTTGGTTTAATTTTTACATTTTCGACTTCCCGACGTTTCGACTACTTTACAGCTTTCGTGGTTACGGACTTTATTTTATTTATTTACATATAAACAATACATCATCTTGAGAGTGGACATCCGCCAAGCCAACGACCGCTCTCGTTCCCAGCGTATTAAAACGAGTCGCAACGTAACATTTTTAAATACGCCGTTCTTAATTAACTCCGGAGCTTAGGTAAATAGGTTGCTCCCAAAATAGATCAACCTATAAAACTTTGCACATGTTCACAATATTTTATTAGTCTGCGAGTAAATATTATTATGATTTATTTAATTGATGTCTGACCTCGAATTGGTTTTCTGAGATGTAATGACAGTAATTCTTGTCGAAGTAATTAAATACAACTATGTTTGAGCGCAAGACTTTTTTACCAGACATGTTATGATGTGAAATACGTGGTAGCCTGTTGTTAATGGACTAGAGCCGGCTGCTAACATTTTGATAGTAAATCACCACACCCTATAACGGTGATGGAAAATTTTCTGAGTAAACATAGCGATTAGTAAAATGTCTATGTTATGTAAAATCCGCCAACCCGCAATAGCTAGCGTGGTATATGGCCTAACCACTCTCAATCATACTCTCGACTCAGCGGGACGTATATGGGCTGATACATACAGACAGGTACAGTTAGGATTTTGTTGTATACTACATGGACCTTGTAGAGACTAGAAAGAACTTCCGTGCTTTCCGGCGTTTTTGCCATACCTATTACTGGAATCAAGCATAACAGTTCACATAATAGGTCCCATTTAAATGTAATAATAATTTGATCCGTGGTGCTTTACAGCTGGCTTCTCCGGCTGTGAAAGTCTTTTTGCGAGGTTATTTACCTCTTCAGTTCAATGTTTTGTCACCCGCTTTGCACGGAGGGAAGTGGACAATAATTTATTTCCAACTCCTCCTATTAATTTAACTTTCTGATTAATTTCGTTGCGGGTTAAAGACAAGTTAGACATTCCCGGAGACTCGCCGAGCTTCAATGCTCGGTGTCATTACTTTGCGTGCCACTGTTGATCCTGGCTCACAGGAGTAACAGTGGTGGGTGTGAGGGCGGGACAGTCTCCTACAATTAGGATTTCTCCTATGCCTTAGGTTCGTTTTTGTCACCAACAACAACCGATATAAATGCTAAATTATTCGTAACTTAATTCCGTGGCTTACCAAGTTTAGCTTTGAAAAGCCTGTGTGTAATGTGTACCCATCCGGCTCGTCTGCCGGCTTTACTGAGTGACAGGTCGAATCTGTATGTAGACTACATCGCAGTTTTAGGTGGATTGTCGTCCCTCAGTCATTCCATTTAAAATGGAATCAAATATATTATCTTGCAGATATTTGTTTGTTATTATTTCTTCAATATTTTTTTTCCATTTTATAGAGAAAATATTGCAGTAGAGACATGACATAATAATAAAAGCACAAGAGACGGCCTTAAGGCACTACGTAATTACATCCAGGCAACATTTGGATGGATTTAAAAATATTAAAAATAAGATATGCTGCATGATCTACATCTGTCAATGATAATATTACATGTTTTGTAAGGACCATGAAGCTCAAAGTTTGAATTCTATTCATTAAAAATATTTTTCAAGGTTTACATTTTAATGCATGCATATGTGACGTATCATTTTATTTGTTATGGTCCACAGCTGTTAAATTGTGGTCACCGTAGTTATTATATCTGCTTCCCTCATCGGATATAAAGAGATGACGAATAGCTTACTGCTATACATAAATTAGTATACCGCGTGATATTGAAATATGATATTTAATTTGAACTACATATTCACATCCCAAGAGAGTTTTGTTACAACTCAAAAATGATTCACATTTTAGCGCGTGTAAAATTAATTTGTTAGGCAAGGTTTCACGGGAACATCCCCCGAGTGAGAGATAAATGCAAATTCCAAACGCAAGCCTGTACCAAAAAATGTTTACTTCTAAAACGGGAATACTGTGAAAAATTGAGGGAGAAAATTTAATAGTTGAAATTTCCCTGGAAAATTTTTGTTAAACCTGTCGTACGTAGGATGTAAAATTGGTCACACAAATGCGACATAATATATCAGTGTATTCGTCCGCTTCAGCATCGACTACAATCATTAATGTTTGTAGATACATTTCACAAATATATTATTTATGAGACCAAAATGTCTCTCATAGCTTTTGATATTTATTGATTTATTTTATTCTTTTTACACTAAATATCATTTATTTATTTTTTAGCTATATTTTTATATTTTTTATATTTTGCAATGATCACTTATCATCTCAGGTGACATTCAATAAGTAAATAAATGCAAAAAGTGCCGGACTTATTGAATAAAAAAAAACTTTTTCTGTAACAAAATAAATGATTAATCAATATATGCAGTATCAATATTCCAATATTTCAATAAATCTTGTCTAATATGAATTATTCAAATACTATATTCGTAAATATTCGCAAAATAAAAGGACCTTTTCCGCGTTGTTTGTCGGAATGATTTTTATTAACCTCTTGCGGGACCCGGGACGCAAACATCTGTGCATGACCGGAGTCCCGACTACGATATTAAATAGGCCGGAGGATAGGGGGGGAGGGGCAATTACATAAATAAAAATATATGAATAAGTGTTTATAGTACGTTATTAAGGGCAAGTAAAGGGCGTCCCTTTATTACTGTCCTTTAACAACCGCCAGATTATTAATCTTCTGAGTTGTGACTCTAATGCTTCTTTTCTTCCTTCGCCAATAAAACGCTTAAGGGGAGGGTTTTCAAGTGTCAGATAATTATTTTTAGGAACGTTTACATTTCGTAAGTCTATGAAATAGCTGTGCAAAGGTAATCACAAAATAAAAATATTTATGTGGTGTTTGAAAAATCAAGCCTTAATTTTAATAATTTTATTTACTGCGTTTTCTCAACGACTGCAACACGTCAAGATACAGTAAATATCGCTTAAAACTATTTAAATATGAAAAACGTCATATAAATTAATAACTTTTAAACTCCAATACTTCTCAAAAAATATTGTAGAACGTTGACGTAACACCTACTTATGGCTAGTGTATGAATGGAACCGGCTCGTGCACAAATCTCATTTGAACATAAAAAGCATTCATAGAACGGGATCGAGTATTTTTATCCACACACCATCACAATGAACTAAAAATATATACAAAAATCTGACATACATGATCCAAAAAAATCGTAACTACATTAGTAATACCCATAAAATCATGACAAAACAGTAAATAAACTGGCCTAACCAAGATGCGGAGATTTACTGTGAACCCATAAAACGAACATTCTAACCCATTTACCCACTGAACGGTGTCCGGCCATCCGGCTTCCCACTTTCATCTACGTCATTTTGGACTATTTTAATTTTAAGGTCACTAGATGTAAGGTCATTGAATATTTTTATGATTTGTGACACTTTTTAAATACCTGCATAGTTTTGTGATTAGTGTTTGGGCGGGAATAGAATGTCTGTGAAGGAAAGGGTGTTGGATTACTCCATTTACATTTCAATACATTTGTATGTGCGAGTTTTCGGACTTTATGGAGTCATGTGTCATGGTCATATCATTGATAGTCAACCACCACGCACTATAAAGGTGATCACTCATTAGACCCACCCGGGACCACCAATGAACCGCGTGTTATCACCGAGTGGCCCACGCGAGGTCCACCCATGTTCCATCTGCGACAACGAGTGGGCGAGCGACGAGGCGATGCCGAGTGGGTCTAATGGACGGTAACCTTTTCGGTGAAGGGAAATAGCGTGAGGAAACCTGCATACTATAGCGATTTGTAAAAATTTCCATGGTATGAAAAGTCCGCCAATCCGCACTACCACTTTAGTTTTAGTGATATGTATGTTTATATATTATTATGGATAATCCTACCATGAGGTTTTAAGTTTGAACATCAGATTGGGCTAACAGCTTTCATGAGGTTTCGACTGAAAGAATATTATAGAAGTAGCTGAGAATTTGTATGGGCTATTGAAAGAGCTTGCTCCATATGACATCATGTAATGGAAAGAGATTCGCCAAACTATAAATTACGCTTCTGGCAACTTTACTCATTTCTTTCAAAACACAAACGCTATAGAGTAAGATCCCAGGCCCCCCAGACGTTACTTATTTTCTCATAAAAAATATAAATGGGATAAAGTAGTGTTAGTACGTACTTTGAATGTGTGCATACCTGCTAGCTTGTGTCGACGGCCAATTCATAGGTACCAGGTGCTAAAGGTAGATAAATACAGTACTGATTTTTCTTAAATTCTCAGTGCTGATTTTTACATATGTTTTAGATAATTTTGTTCAAAATTAATAATAATTATTGCCAGACACTTTCCATCGGCGCTTATCCTTAACAGACGCTTTAAAGCTTCAAAAAAAATAACATATTTTTACTTATAATCTCACTCTTGATTTTTATATATGATACTTAGGGAACTATTTGAACACCCCTGGTCAGCAGCCAGACCAATTGGAGGGGTCAAACATCCCCCCAGACACACATAAATTGTCGCTATGTGTATGAGCGAATGAAGAGTTCAATCGCAAAAATGTGAAAAACTTTGATGCAAGTAACTTACCACCATGCAAAAGTGAGCTTTTACAGCAGTTTGGACGAGCTAATTACATCACTAGTCTCTGGAAGAAAATTTGTATTTTTAGTCCTGACAATAATGGGTGGACGTTGGAAGACAATAAATATATATCTTAAAATTACACAAAGCTATACATGTCTTTCTTCTTTCGGATTATTTGTAGTTTGAACATTTTGCAATTCAGCGTGATCTTTACTGTCATCATCGTCTAACTTTGATAAGTCATCATCAACCCAATGTTGGCATTGACTATCTTCATTATCATCCTTATTACTTTCATTTTCTGTTACAAAAATAACATAATTAAGAATCAAAGAGTTACACGGTTATATCAATTATTCAAAGTTAAAGTATAATACCTGATGCTTCTTGAAGCGATTCACTGACAAAGCTCGGCAATTGGTCCCCATCGAACCAGTTAAAATGATATTTATTGTCTTCCAACGTCCCATTATTGTCAGAACTAAAAATACTAATTTTCTTCATATATTACTGGTGGTAGGTCTCTCATATGTGAGATGTTTATTTTGTGCAATGTTTATTTCTCTCGTCAAACAGCAGTTTAAATGCACTGTTGTGTTTCGGATTGAAGGATATTGTAGCCAGAGGAACTACTGGATATATTGTGACTTCTTATGTCTCAGGATGGCGAGCGCAGTGGAATGCCACGCAATGCTTTGTAATTCAAGGTGTTGTTTGGTTCTACTACTGTTCATGAGCGGTCGTATCGCTTACCATCAGGCGAACGGCATTCTCGTCTCGCCATTCAAAGCAATAAAAAAAAATGGGCATTCTTCCAGAGACTAGTGATGTAATTAGCTCGTCCAAACTGCTGTAAAAGCTCACTTTTGCATGGTGGTAAGTTACTTGCATCAAAGTTTTTCACATTTTTGCGATTGAACTCTTCATTCGCTCATACACATAGCGACAATTTATGTGTGTCTGGGGGGATGTTTGACCCCTCCAATTGGTCTGGCTGCTGACCAGGGGTGTTCAAATAGTTCCCTAAGTATCATATATAAAAATCAAGAGTGAGATTATAAGTAAAAATATGTTATTTTTTTTGAAGATTTAAAGCGTCTGTTAAGGATAAGCGCCGATGGAAAGTGTCTGGCAATAATTATTATTAATTTTGAACAAAATTATCTAAAACATATGTAAAAATCAGCACTGAGAATTTAAGAAAAATCAGTACTGTATTTATCTACCTTTAGCACCTGGTACCTATGAATTGGCCGTCGACACAAGCTAGCAGGTATGCACACATTCAAAGTACGTACTAACACTACTTTATCCCATTTATATTTTTTATGAGAAAATAAGTAACGTCTGGGGGCCCTGGGATCTTGGACCACTAGTTTGTACATGTATACTATGTTACGATACTAGATAAAGGTTAATTTAATTATAGAACCTGAAATACTAGCCTTGCCGAAGGCTATAACTTAAATAGGCCAGAAACCTCATAAATGAATTTAAAATAAAGCGGTCATAATTTTTTACTTCCAAAAAGTGTGCCAACCTACCCTAGTATAATAAATTACCGACTAATGCCCCGTAATGGAAAGGTCAAAGGATGACCTAAAGGGCCTACATTATATAAGGACTTATACAAGCTATATTTATGTATAGTCATTTAGGGTAACATTTCAAGAAACTGCAACACATAGGTCGAGGCAAGCACATTAATCATTTACCCAACTCGAAACTGAACTAAGCCTGGGCCTAAACAAAAACATGTAGGAACTTGCAACTCGGTAAGGCAAGGCATTATTCAAGTATAGAGAATTGATTGGTATTATATTCGTATTCGCCCGCATAACGACAATCCTACACAATGGAGCCCTATGAACTGTCGCCTTTGGGTACAACCCGTATGTGCCAGATTTTCATCCATAAATTATTGGATGGAAAGTGGCAACCACATCTCAGCGTTGCAAAAAAAAAATTGACTGCTAAGGCAGTCAATTTGTACTACAATTGCGCCACTAAGGTGGCGCAATTGTAGTACACGATTAAAACGATGAATGCTCGGGTTCGAATCCCCGGTCGGGCAAAGTGATATTGGCATTTTCTAATCATTATCAGTCTGAAGCCAGGAGTTAGTGCCTGATGAGGCAATAGACACGCCCCCTATAATTCGTGACTACTAAACTACCCCTTCTGAAAATCACGAATGAGTTAACGTGTGTATTGTATGTATGCAAAAAAGCAGTTCAGTCAACACTTCATAAAGTTTGCTATATTATGACCAGTATACATAACGTAATTATAGATAACAAATCAATCAAATTTTCTCGTAAATTAAAACGAATGAGAAATTAAAACGAAATGACCGTAACTTAATAAGCGAACAATTGGTTTCGTCGAAACCCTAAGGTCTTTAAAGCCCCTATTTAATTAGTTTTTTTGTGTACTTCGGCAAACGATTTACCGACCGAATCGAATCACCACTACAAACCCCTTACATCTCACAAATTGTTTATATAAATATAAATTTAGTGTCCTTTGTTTATATAATATTAAGGACAAAAAGTGTTGGGCTGGCGATGTAAATCAACGCTACTAAATATCCTTTGTTTAATAAAGGTGAATGCCAATTTTACTATAAAACTTAATATCGGTGCGAATATTTGTGTCTCTCGATGATACCTACTTTTTTGTATAGAGAAAAATACATATATTCAATAAATATAAAGATAATTGCGGCCCAGACCAAATAACCCAAAGACCCAAATAAAAAATCGTTTTTTGTCTTCGGCTATGTGTACAAATGTAAAATGTGATATTAACTATTTAATTTTATAAAAATCTATCTCCCGGGATAAAACCGAACAACCTTTAAGGACAAATCATAAAAAATGCTACGAAAAAATTCATTGTAGGAATTTTTATTTAGGCAGTATCGAGATCAACGATAGTTTTTATCGATACCATTAATTAGCTTTCTGCTTCAAATATTCGGATCACAGCGTTGAATCAGGTTTTCACATTTCTGCGATATGCGATGCAGATCAGCGAACGCTCTTGTATGAATTCCTATACAAACAATACTACGATCAGTTTGACGCGATGGGTCCGATATGTACGATGCAAATATATACGCCAGTCTTTATGGCGTGAAAAAAAAATAAAAACAAACATAAACATATAATACAGTATCACACAATAATAAAGTCACTATACGTGTAGAAGCGAAAGATCTATAATATGATAGATCGGTGTATCGAAGATCAGCAGGCAATGTTAAGTCAAACTAATATCTGCATCAGCCCATATAAACGCCCCACTGAAGGGCACAAGACTCCTCTATAATCGAGAGTAGGATTGAGATTGTTTAGGCCATAAAGTCCACCACGCTGGCCTTATACGGTTTGGCGGACTTAACACACAATAGAAATTCTTAAAATCGCTACAGTGTGCAAATATTCGCACAATATTTTCCTGCACCAAATAAATTAGTTGGGTTGAATGATTAGTTTCCAATAATTAATTATAGATTCACCCAACAATCATACATATAGTGACAACCCAACACTGAGATTCAAATATTATCTAGAGTATTAGAACTTATAAGACACTTTTCAGTCCCGTAAATATCTGAATATACCTCCTATGGTTCTAAATTTAAATCTTAACATATCTACTTAATAATCAATTTTTAAACCTTGAAAAGTAGCAATAATATGCCATGAGTGGTATTTACATTTTATGGTATTCAATAGCAACATCACAAAGTGCTTGTTGCAGATTGCGATAAAACGTATATAAAATACGCCGTAAAAGAAAATAATCTTTTGCTTATCGTCGAATGAGGTGCGTGAATTCGACAGGAATTTTGATGGCAGAATAAAATATACATACATGCGTAAACTCACGCCTTATTCCCAGAAGGGATAGGCATATTTACCGTCCCATGTTGTGATACGACGAGCCTATCGCCATATCGGGCACAAATTGCTGATTTCGGGCTGATAATAAATAGAAAAATCCAATATCCGCAGAGATCCGAGACCACAGCTTTGCAATAATCAATTAGTACAACTGCGCCACCGAAACAGTAAAATAAAACAATATATATTTTTTATATAAGTCACACACATAGACATGTTCCTGCATTAAGAAACAATAATTATTTATTGTGTCGCGAGAATCAGAAACACCCAGGCCAAAAATGAATAGGCCCTATTTTTTTTTGTGCTAAAATCGAATCTAAGGCCTGAGGCCTCTCGTTTCACACTCTGCTCGTGACCAACAGCGCCGCAATGGCCGTCAAATTATCAAGTAATAACGAAACACTTTAAAAGTCTGCCAGAGTCCGCCAGTGCTCAGTACACTATTATTCCTAGTAAATAAAATTGACCCAAAAACCCTATCTTTATAACTCCAGCCTTTCATTATTACGTCAAATGTTTGACCAAGTTCGGCATTGACCTTAATACAACTTTTGATATCACGTGCCCCTTAAAATTGCTTAAATCGGGGACGTGACCTTGTGGCAGTCTATGTAGGCCCGATGACCAAAACATATTAATGAAATTACTTCCCACGCTCATAATTTCGACTTTGCCATGTTTTATCATGAAGCACTTGTTTCCTGTTTTTGGTGGAAAATGTTGCTCTTATTTCTTTTACGAGGGTAAATGTATATTAAGGTTATGCTTCCTTATGAGATTATTATTACGAGTTACTCTTCCATTTGCGTGAGCGCCATCTCGCGAGATTTGTTGTAACTACTATAAACCGCCAACCCGCACTAGGCCAGCGTGGTGGACTATATGGCCTAACCACTCTCAATCGGGCTGTTGATTGTAGAGTAGGCCCGTGCCCTGCAGTGGGACGTATATGGGCTGATACTGATACTATAAAATTCTACAAAGTTTTTCTTAATTAACAAAATTCAAAATTTCTGTTCAATGTTTTATTTTTGTAATAGCTTTGTGGTGTTTGAAATAAAGAGCTTATTGTTGCAATTTAATATACATAGACAATTTAGAAATTACTACAATAAAATAATGTAGTTAATTTATGAAACCTAATTGAAATACAGTTACGTTACAGAAATTAGCTGCTGAATAGATTAAAATATTAATTAAACGCGTTAAAACTAATTCAACATTATTTATTTAGCGCACAAAGTTTCTATTTTCCACAAAGTTAAATTGTATCAAAGCCGATAAATAATTGTATTCAAATCCTTCACTTCATAAATGAATTTTAATGTGAAATTGTTTGTTACCGTTCACACCTTAATTACTAAACCGATCATCATTAAATTTTAAACACTGTTTTTCAGACGTATAGAAAAGGAAATAGGGTACCTTTTACAGACAAAAAAGACAATCATCAAGAACAGAAAAATAGTTTTTTGTTCTTTACATAAATAGTTCATGTGCTCACTTGTATTAAAAGACATAATCTAATTTGAAATTGACGAAACGAATGGCTTCACAAATACTCGAAGCAATTATTCGCATCGATATCTCTTTATTCGTAATGTAATCATGAATAGTTGGACCGAAAGTAACCTATGTGATATGCAAATTACTTTTGACGATCATTTTACGGTGAATTGTCAGATCTTAGGTTCAATTTCTAAGACCGGATTTATTAATGATTATTTCAATTATTGACAGCCCCCGTTTCGCAGGCGGTTAGACGCCGCCTGTGCAACAAAAGGCCGCACTCAATTTCCGTACCGAAATAAATGTTTGTGCGGCCCACAAATATTTCTCCCGGGTCTGGGTGTTTGTGAGACCGAAAAGTCTCTCGTAGTTCCAGATACCCACGTCACAAGACTCGATCTTAGTGTGGGGTCAGGACTGCACATGTGACTATTGGATGTTCTTTATTTATTTATTTCAAATAACGCGCACGAGTTACTCAGGACGGGAATTAATTGAATTTATTACTTATTAATAAATAATTGTTTCATAAAGGTATAACGTGTCCATTAGAGCAAAAAATTTGACATTTTCCGCTTATTTCCTTCAATATCACCCGATACGGTCGATTCACATGACGGCAGTTAGTGAGCAAAATGTTTGCACAATTTATTGGCGCAAACTTAATTAGAAAGATTGTACGGTAGTATTTTCCATATTTTAACACGTAGATCATGCTATGGAGACAGAAAGTAATTTTTTATCTTCATCAAAAACCGAATTTTCAGCTGAAATTTGTTATTGTCGCTGTACTGTACAAAAATTAAGAAATGAAATTTATTCTGTATATTATTGAAAAACATTAAATATTTACATTGTAGATCATATTATAGAGAGAGCGTAATTTAAATCCTCATCAAAAACCGAATTTTCAGCTGAAAATTGTTATTTTCGGTGTACCATACAAAAAATAAGAAGAGCAGTTTAATTTAAATATGAGTCGAGCGAAAAATTTCCGTATTTCATCACTTCAAGTTTTGTGGTGGAATGGGATTGCGAAATGACATTATTTCAAATCATAATTTAGTTTCATGAAACTTGGCTTATTATTTTCTGTTTCTAATTATCATAGTAAAAGGTCACAAGTCGTCAACGATGATTTTTTCATTACCAACTTATTACGTCCCTACGTAATAGAAGGCTAGATTTAATATAGAGGAAGTCTAGGTCCATAGCTAAATGACCTAGTATACGGTAGTATACGAAAAGTGTGTATTGATAGGCAATCAACACGTAATATAACAGCGAAGGAAATAATCGCAAGAAAATATATACACCATAGCAATTTGTAAGAATTTTCTGACGATTTACTGGTGGTAGGTCTCTCATATGTGAGGAGCCACCTGAGTCGGTACTACCTCAATGTCTTTTTCTTCTGCCAAACAGCAGTTTAAATACATTGTTGTGTTTCGGATTGAAGGATATTGTAGCTAGAGTAACTACTGAACATATTGAGACTTTACATCTTATGTCTCAGGATGGCGAACACAGTGGAATGCCTAGCATTGCTTTGTTATCCAAGGTAATGTGTGGTTTTACTACTGTTCATGAGCAGTCGTATCGCTTACTATTAGGCGAACGGCATGCTCCTCTCGCCATTCAATGCAATAAAAAAAATGTAAAGTCCGCTAACCCGCAACGCCATCATAGTTGACTAAATGGCCTGACCCCTCCTTACCATAATTTTGATTGTAAAAGAGGCCTTGGAGTTTGCACCTTGCAATGGGAAGCATATGGGCGGATACAGGTACAATAGATACGCACACAAGTTTTCAACAATTTTAAATGTTTTATTTTGTTCTGTATTAAGATACAAACCCCTCCAGTGTAAAATGATGAATAATTTATGCTTACGAATTAAAGGAAAATATATTACGGACATAACTCGTACTAATTCATAAATTCCCCCTATTGTATGTACGCTTGGCGAGTCTAAACTCATTGTTTTCAAGTGTGTAATTATATGTTTACTCTAACAGTCCTTTTTTTCCGAAGTTCCTTTATCAAATGAGTACATAATTATTTTATGTTTTAATAAACAAAATATAAATATTAATTGTTACTTTGTTATTAAATAATTAATGTTTCACGTATTTCTCGGCGTTGCAAAGGCGAGGCTTTTGTTACAGCTACCTCTGTGTGTAATTAATAATATAACTTGACATAAACATTAACTGTTTGATGTGTAATAAATTATGTATTACTATCTAATACGACTGCTTTTAAAATAATTAAAATTTTCGTTAAAAATATTAAACAGTTTGTCTTGCTTAGGTATTCAGAAATTTACAAAAGTGTTATTTGGAGATAGTTTAATTTTTTGACTTGTTTTTAGGCATCTCATTGGGGTCATGACGCAGCAAACCAACTTCATGGATCTAGATTTAGGTCTTAACTTAATGGGAATAATCATGTACAACAAAATAGGTGAACAATATAATACCTAAGTTATAAAACGTCTACACAATCCAAGAAACAAAACAATTCCTAGGCTACATTTATGTAGGTTGTCACGAGACAAGCAATAAATCTGGGTTATGTTAATCCTTACATCACTATCTTAGACACTGAGGTATAAAATGTTTAGCTAAATTTTCACACGACGAAAGCATAATTATGATAATACTCGCTTCATTTGTGCGTGTATTTGACTGATATTTGTATCCAGCCCCTCACATCTAGGAATGGAAATAAACATTAAACTATGAGCGGCATTCATGACATTCTACATTAGATAGTCACTTTTTTTATATTCTAAAACCTCAATACCTCCACAACAAATAGATGTAGTACAGCACAATAGCAAAAGGCCACACGAGAAGTGTTTTATTACGTATAAGTATACAGGGTATCCCGGAACTAGAGGATAAACTGATAACGAGAGCTAGACCAAATTATGAGGGCACAACAATAACAGAAAAATATATCCCTATCCCAGATACATAGGTTTCAAGAAATAGTCATTCTAGTGAACAACACGAAACCTCTAATTTGACCACTACTTGTAACTATCGATTTCCTTAATTCATTATTTTAATTGCCGTTTTGCAATTTTAAATAGATAAAGTTTAGAACCAAATATCAAATTAAATCAAAACCGAGCATGTCTCTGTGCACATTACGATGTTGTAAGTTAAAGATAGTGGAATTTGTGTAGGTTTAAATGTTAATGCTGGCTTCTTCATTTATTTTAGGCATTTAGCTTGTGATGCGTTCGTACAATTATATAGAAGGGAGAAGGAATACACTATACATATTATTTTACATGTCTTAAAGGCTATATTTAGCTTGTGATATTACGAGCGTACAGTTATATAGAATGGAGAAAGTATACATTTTATTTGAATTTCTAAAATCACGCCCCCTTTACGATTACTAGGGATTTAGTCACTTATCATTATGCTAACTAAATGCGGATGCGTATACTTCAAATATCTTTAAAATTCATACGGGCATTAGTTAAGTTATCGGATATTCCCGCGAAACATACCTACGGCCTTAGAGAAAACGGCATTTTATAATTAAAATTACCACTTATTCTACTGCCAATTTTATTTTACCTACACATATGATAATCGTATTCTCGATTGTAGAGTAGGCCCGTGCCCTGCAGTGGGACGTAAATGGGCTGATACAGATACAGATACAGATATGATAATACTAAATTTTTACGAATCTCAAACCTCATGTCATTGCTTATCCCGGATTAAACATCTAGCTTCTCCAGTTATTTATTTTTATATCGGAGGATAATTCCTCTCAACTCAATATTTTGTCACTCGTTTTGCTGTGGAGGGAAGTGGACAATTATTTGTTTCCAACTCCTCCTATTTGTTTTCTTTCTGATTAATTTCGATGCGAGTTAAAGACAAGCTAGTGTCCCTCAGACTCGCCGAGCTCCGGGGCTTGGTGCCAATTCTTTGTGTGCCACTGTTGATCCTGACTGACAATAGTTGCAGTAATGGGTTTGTGGGCGGAACAATATCTCAAAAAACCTCGAACCACATGTATCAGAGGTTCTACGTGCCAAATACATATTTCTAAACGAGACCATGTAAACAATTGTGCACCAAAGACCCTATTCACAAACACAACATTATACATTTGGAACGACGCGAGTAACTCATAAATCATTGATTGTAAATGCCAAACACAAAAATATTTAAGAGACCATTCAGATCTTCACTTGCAGACCAAAAACGCTCTTCAACAGTTCAAGAAGATTTAACATTATGAATTAGGAAGTTAGACCCCTCTTAGCGGTGTTATTACGTGAAAATCTGTGGAGGAGTAGCATTTGTCTGATTTACGCGAACAGTTTATCGTCGGCAGCCCTTCTGGGCTCGCGGTTACATCGTTAGAGGTGTAATAAAATGTCCAAGTTTTGTACCAAATGATGTTTCTAGTGGGCCCTTTTGAGCTGATGTGAATTTTACCACGATTTTCGACTGAATATTTGCTTTAATTATCTTTGTATTGTTGTTTTACGATATACATATGTATGAATTAAAAGGAGTTTCGGTTCTGGACTTGAGGCCACGTACAGGCAAACTTAATGTCGGCTGCCTACAAGATAGACAGATGATCTGGTTAAGTCGCTGGATGTAGGCCACTTCCAACAGGTCGATGTAGAGATCTTTGGGGGAGGGCTATGTTCAGTGGAATTCCTGTAGCTGAAGAGAGAGAGAGAAAGAAGGGCTTTGTTGTATACAACATTCTTGATTGTATCAAAGACCCATTAATACAATGGCTTAGAAGTTAACTTTCATAGTTACGGTTTGTATATTATATTGTTATGACTTGCAAATTTTAAATATATTTTTGATAAATGGAATCATTAATGCGCCTAGGTTTCGTTTTGTGTTATCAGTTTTGACTTTTAACGACTCGATGGCATAAATATATACATACATACATATAGTCAAACCTTTTTCACAAAAAAGAAAAAGGAGTAGTCAGAAGTGCTACGGGGCACTCACAGGCACAAATATTTGAATAAACTATAATTCTATTATTTAATCTAAAAATATTTGTTCCAAAATGTTATGTTGCTTCCTTAATGGACATTGCAGACAAATCATTGTTTTTTTAGTACAGTGAATGTTCAGGAGTTCCAATCTTTGACTCTTTAGCACAGATTAATTTGCAACTGCACAGATCGACAAAAATAGATACAATCCCGCAAGACTTGTAGGAAATTTGCTTACGGACTTATATGTCTTGACATCACTGTAAGTGAAAGTATAGTAAGTAATATATTAAAAATTAGGCCACATAAAAATGAGAAATTAATTAATTTCTTAATGGGAAAGACGAGGCACAATAAAAACATATTTTTCTTTGCGGCTTCCTAAACATTATTTTCCCCATGTATCATTTGCATTGCTTCCCCATTACGTAAGAGACTAGCGAACCACGTCACAACTTGTTTTGAAAAATATTGACAATAGCCTGCCATCTTGCCCACTTTTTTCTTTTTTAACGAGGGCAAAAACTGGTTATGGTCCTCTCCCCGCAGCCCCGGGGGTAAAGGGATGTGGGAAGGATGTGTCGGGGTCACCGGCCTTCCAGCCCGGCTTTGAGATGTTAATGCCAAGCTGGGTCCCTAACGCTACTATCCTACGCCGGCATACCGACCAAAACCCCTCGATGGCCCTCTTCGCGCATATTAGGATGACTGCGGTCTCTGCTAGCGTGATTCGCCTGGTACTATTCCGCAGTCAACCTATGCAGTTCGGAGACCTATAGTCCATAGCAGGGCGACAAGTACGCGTCCCCATTAGCCCTGTTCGGGCGTTCGCCTTGGGATTACTTTAAGGTGACGGTGCCCCCCATAAGCACCCAATAATCCCAGTGGTCTCGTTTAGTCGCCTTCTACGACAGGCAGGGAACACCGTGGTGGAATTCTTTTCGCCCCCTTGCCACAGGGCAGGGCGCCAGGTCTAATTATCGCCATTAAACTGGCGCCGCCTTCTCCGATATCTTTGCCGACGGAATGGATCGGTTCTATCGCGAACCCTTTCGGCGCTCTCTTTTTGTGAGATAACTCGCTCACAGAAAGAGAGCACCGCTTGCCACGACCTTCGATTCCCGACCATTGAGACAACAACGGCCGGGAGTGTAAGGTCGTCCCCTACAATAGCGCGAAGAGTGCTGCGTTCTTCTTCCCAGGCTGGACATTCCATCAGTGTATGCTGGGCTGTGTCGTCCGGGCAGTTGTCACAGTGGTGACACACGGCGGACTCCTCTTTCCGTGCCACTCGCCACAGGTAATGTCCAAAGCATCCATGCCCGGACAGTACCTGTGTCGAGCGGAAAGTCAGTGCACCGTGGCGCCTGTCCATCCATTGGTCGAGGATAGGGCGCACTGCCTCGACTAATCTAGCACCAGCACTGGGATTTTCCAGCCTGGTTTGCCATTCCTCCAAGGGGGCTCTGCGGAAGGAGGCTTTTTTCGCCTCGATCTCCCTCAGGACCGGCATTGCCCCACGGCTTATGGCCTCTTCTCGCCAATGATATGTGCGTGAGAGGGATTTGGCATCAAGATCCCACGGTAGGGTACCGGCCATGACGCAGGCCGCTTCATGGGATATTGTGCGGTAGCCCCTGATCAACCGCTGTGCCAGTGCGCGCTGAGGCCTTCGCATATAGCGACACAGCGGGCGCGCAGGGACTCAGCCCATCAACTGAAACTTCTGTAAGCGAGAATGTACAGAACTCGTAAACAATTGACACCGGGCAGTGAAACTTGATAATATTGTCAGAAAATGTCGCGTTGTTTTTATCCCATTCAAAAATAAAACTTATCGACGAAGTTGGAAACAATTAATTGTTTACTATTCTCCTCAGCGGAGTTATGCGTTTATTGATATTCATGCACCACTGCACTAAAACGGTGAGGGAAAACATCGTGAGGAAACATGCATACTATAGTGATTTACAAGAATTTCTATGGTATGTAAATCCGCCAACCCGGATAAGGCCAGCGTGGTGGACTACATGGCTTAACCACTCTTAATCGTACTCTCGATTGTAGCGGAAGCTCGTGCCCTACAGTGGAATTGTATGGGCTAATACAGATACAGATTTCTCCACAGCAAATTGAGACGACACATCTAGGCTGGCTGGACGTACTAAGACAAATATTTGTCTGACCCACCAGATATATTACTAATTTCAGAGCTGTTGGAATAGTGATATATCATCATTGTAACATTGAAGGACTATAACTCTATGTTCCGGGATGGCGAGCGCCATATAGTGCTTTTTGTGATTACTTCTATGTACAATGAAGACTAAATAATGAATAGGTGCGGCGGGTTAGGCCGCCCGCAGGTAGGGGTAGGTAGTTAAATGAGAACTCAGGGTAGTTACGTGGTTCGGGCTTTAATAATTTCGCATCACTATTTACACCCGGCACTGTTGCTGATGGTATGCAACAGGAGTCACTGGCCTTCACTGGACACTGATCCGGGTCTTCGGCACGTGGCGGAACCCGGCGACAGCTCGCCGGCGAAGTCAGCTGCCACGTGGCCGGGCACGGTGCGCAGGTCAGCGGCAGGCGCAGGCTCGGATGCAGTCCGGCAGGAAGCGGTGCGGAGCAAAGCGGGCAGTAGGCACGGAGTTAGCGAAAAAACGCCAAGTACGCCAAGAACGAAGAACGCCAAGTGGAAGAAGAAGAACCTGGAATCAGCGTCCAAGAAATCGGAATGCAAACTAGGCTTGCATTCCGTGCCAGCGACTCGTGATAGTTCACAAGCCCGGCAGACAGAATACACTGACAAACAAGCAGTTAAGCGGTTAGCAGTTAATATTACACTGAACACTCACCCCAGCGGGTTCAGAAAGACGCGTGGTAGCACGCGGCTTTCAGGTTAGGGAAAAAGGACGCGAGCGCCGTTACACGCGTATTTATGCGAACGCCGATGACAGTTCGCACGTCAAATTTGACAGATGTCAGTCAGTAATGAATCAACCAATCAGCGCAACGGAGGCGTTGATTGGCATAGACAATAGGATTTATGTCGACTATTGAACTATAGATCGCAAATATAAAAGGTGACATTCCCACAACGTCACAGTTCTGTAGTTAGTTCTGAGTTATGTGGCTCCTTTTTCAGAAAAGCGCGATGCGTATTATGTGTGCGACTTGTCTAAAAATCGATTGACAAATAAAAATAGTGCGAATGTTTTTGATACCCACGATAACACATTACGAAGTTGGGACAATGTGTAATTACTGCACGCAGTTGTTTACATTCCAAATAGTATTTACGTGTCATAATTTGATTCCGGCTAGGATATTGCCATTTCACCACCATTTCACACACAAATCCAATCTCGTGCAATTAAACTCTCGACCGGACAATCATGTTCTGTACTTTACACTATGCACATACATAAAATTCAAGTATGGTAATTAATTGTATAATTAAGGGTTTACAGAAAGCCCCTCATCGCCGTTTACAATCGCGAGTCTTCCGATATATACGTGAGCTCGATTAAGGAGGCTGGCGTTTCACAATACATATATACAATAGAAACAGGGGCTGATACTAATGGCAGATCATGGCAGTCACTTTTGGTCGGTTACTAACAGGCAACCACGCTCTTGAGCATCTATCACATTGGTGATTTACGAACCTTGGCATTTCTCCAACGTCAGCGCAACGTTGACGCTGCTGTGACGCGACGTTGAAGTCATGGTGTTATAGCGTCGTGCGTTCAAGCTAAGACTTTGTCATGGGATATCTCAATACGAGAATATGTAATATGTTTTTTATTTCTCTTACGGAATTTTTATTGGTGTAGCAAAGCCAACAGTAATATTTCCCGTCAAATTTCCTGTAGGCAACTGAGACGTCAACGTCACGACAACGCAAAGTCAATGCTGCGTAAACGCCAAGAAGCTTATACCCAAATGGAGATTGCATTCCGTATATAAAAGTGAAGCACAAAAATTTGACCTTGAATGACGTTGCTACTGCCTGCTATCCTTTTCTTTAGAGTGACAATGAATGAAAATGACTTTTTGTTCATTCATTGTCACTCGACAATGAATGAACTTCTTTGTAAACGCTCATAAAACGCCAGCGAGTTATGCCCGAATACTCAAACGCCATTGAAATATTAAGTTACTCTTAACTTCGCACGGCATACAGTACATTTAAGCAGGATTTACGTAGTCATGAGCAACATAATATTTAATTCGCTTTTGGGTCTCCGAGCGTTAGACGCTTTATCGTAATTACAAACATGTCATAATGACGCCATTTGGTAAAATAAGGAAAATAATTATAATTTATAGAGTATTACATATATTTATAAATTAAATTAATTTATGTTAAACTGCTTCGAAATAGTATTGTTTATGTATATATGTATATAAATCATTGTACAAAAATATGAATGAACTAAAATTAATAATCTATGAACCGTTATATCTAAGCTTGGTTATTATTTTCTTATATATTTACATCGAATTTGGTCGAGAAAAGAAATATATCATTCATATTTCATACTTCTTATAATCACAGAAAGTGTTCAAAATGTACGTCAAAATTAAACAATTATCTCTTGCTAGCATCCAGCATCTTAGTCTAAAGCATTCATGTTATTATTTTGACAGCCTCCGTGGTATACTTGGTTAGATGCCGACCGAGAACGCGAGGCCGCGGGTTCGATTCCCGCGCCGAATATTTGTGTAATCCAAAAGTATTTATTTCGGGTTCGATGTTTGTAAGACTGATGAGTCTCTCGTAGTTCCTATTACCCAAGACACAACAATCGATCTTAGTGTGGGGTCAAAACTATGTATGTGAGTGTTCGGTGTACATATTTTTACATATTATATTCATATTGACCAAACCGCTTTTTACCAAATTTAAAAATGCAGATTCGATGTCATGAAATGAATACAACAACAAGAGTTAAATTACTCGAGAATATAAATTGAATTTTTCCAGCAATATTTTCAAAGAGAAGAATCTCTTTACTTTGCCATCAAAGGCAAAGGCGGGAAAATATTGCAATATTTATATGTCATACCCACTACCTCAGCAAGAAATTATTTATTTACCGATAAGATTTGAGAAATGCGATAGTTTTAAATATCCAATACAAAGCATTTTCGACCTAATTCCAATATTAAATTGGAATATCTCAGTGTTCCTAGAATATTTAAAACGATTCTTTTGTATTCTTTGAACATTGAACAACTTTTAAAAGGGTATACGTTTGGGACCGTAATGTTTTCAGCTTTGTTTCTGTGCTATTCATACATATTATATGACTTTTGCCAGGATGTATATTTTTTAAGCTATTGGAGAAAATGGTTTATAATTAGTTTAACCTAATTTTTCTCAACCATTACATATTTCATTGTGAAAATAATTCAACTGACTAGTATTCCAATTAATAGCCAAAAGCAACGTGTAAAAAGTAGTTAAATACTTTATGTCACTTCGTACTAAAATTATAATCATTGTTTTTTGTATTGTATCATTCCTTTCTCTGCTATTGAAAATACGGTTGAGAGGGGTTAGGCCATCTAGTCCATCATACTGTCCGTATAAATTCATACAAATCGCTATGGCATGCTGGTTTCCCACGATGTTTTCCTTCCGTAATAATGCGTGGAGACTATACACAAATGACTGAAAAGTCAGAGATGTGCCCTGAGATTTGAACCCATGACTACCTTGAACATGTTAGCAGCCGTGGTCCGTTTACCAACAGGTCATCACAAACTTCAGATTTCTGTAAAATATAATCATAAATGATAAATTAAACTTGACACCTGAGTATATGCCCTTTTACCCAGTAAATGCAGGAATTGTATAATATCTCATATTGGATATATTATTTTACCTGGCCTTACCCTACAGCGGCTTGGGGTTGGCGCCATATGGGTTTACTACGCACGTCGTAAAAGGATTGATCTTATAGATTTTACAACCGGACGGGTCTCTCACACGATCTCTTACAAGACATAATCTATTTCAGGAAAATAGAGAAGCCAAAATTTACGTGGAACTGAATTTTCTTGTGCAAGATTATTTGGATATATTTCCATTTGAGTTTAAATGTAACTTACTCTACTTAGGTCCAAAATGAACCTTTGTAATTTTCACATAATATCATCAACATCTCAGCCACAGGAAGTCCACTGCTGAACAAAGGCGTCCCCCAAGGATCTCCATATTTACCTGTTGGAAGCGGCCTGCATCCAGCGACTTCCTGCAACCTTAGCCAGGTCGTCCGTCCACCTTGTAAGCGGGCGTTCGACATTTCGCTTGCCTGTACGTGACCTCCACACAGAGTTCTTATAATTGTTTAATATTCAATGAAAAAAAAATGCATTTCGTGCCACACTTCAGTTAGGCGTGAAACGAACCCTTATTGAATTTTCAATGAAATGACGGACCTATAAACTTAACTTTATTTGGAACTTGAAATGTTAATCGGATGAAGGAGTTGGAACATGAAAATTTGATTTTGTTCGAGCCGAAAGATTACTGAACTAATTCCAAAGTTTGTCGGAATTTTAATTTTATAGTATCTAATTTTGATAATATTATTATCACCAAAAGTTGTGTAAAATTGAATATTCAAGTTCCTATTACAATGAGTGTTAACGATTTGTACTTAGGATATATTAAATAACACTAAATCCTACTTCCAACTAATATTATAAATGCGAAAGTTTGTGTGTTTGATACTTCTTCAAGTTCAAACGGCTGGATCAATATCGATGAAATTTGATATAATGATAGCTGATATCCTGGCTTAACACTTAGGTCACTTTATATCCCGTAAAATTTTAGTTGCTCCCATGGGATGAGCAAGGAAATGTAATATGTATGTTTGCTACTCTTTCAATATAAACCGCATAGAATGGGATAGAATATACGCCTGATGAAATGGGATCTAAGAGGACATAACTGCATAATTTGAGTCATGAAACTTACAACGACATATAGCAACTGGATATAGGACATTTGGGACTGGACTCAAAAAGTATCTGCACACGGGCGAATCGGGTAGCACCACTAGTATTATTATACCATATTTACATGAATAAAATGGTTATTAAAAAGTCCTTAAGCTGCTAGGACTAATATATTCATATTTTTATTTAACTGCAACAAACGCATTAGCAACGCCACGAGCCTAAACGAGTTAAAAGTAATTTCCAATGAAATTAACCTTCTCACAATCATTAATTACGCCCTAAAGTCGCACAATACGGTCGAAAGGACCATTACAACGGGGTAGGGTTAAAAGGAAACTAACTTAGCTCTTACTGTACTGTCGCCGCAAACTATAAGAAGAAAACTTTGTCACTATACATTAAGAATGTACTAAGAACAGGACATAATGATGCCTGTAATGTTCCATCTTAGAATCAGAGAGGCTCGTTTGGTATATTTAAATTTCTTCATGATGTATATTTAAATTTCAATGACAAGTGCGATCAAAGATATAAAATAAAATACGCTTTTATTGTTGTGTTGCGAATTTAATAAAAATTACATTTAAACATCAAGTAGCTATATATATTATGCATCGGCAATCGGTTGTCCTTAGGCAAAGGCGTTTATAAGATGATATAAGTTTTAATTCTACGGTTTTAATACGAAGACACATCATATTGATTCACATTATTTAACATTTTACTCGATTAATCTTCCTTCATCTCAACTTCGACTTATTCCGTATCCCACAATTTTTAAGCCACCATCCGTCATATGAAGTCCTTTAAAAGTAATTTACTTCGGCTCAGCTTCAGCTAACTACAACGAACCCACCGAGTCAGTTAAATTATGTTATCAAAGCACTTATCTTCTTTAAGACCTGCAAAACCAATAAAGAATTGATGTTATTATCGTTCCTGAAAATCATAGGCAAATAGCATGTGTTTTTAATATTTTATAACTTTAGAGATAAAAGATATAAAGTCAATATGTCCAGTTGTTACTCTGGCTACAATGTCCTGTTTGGCGGGAGACAAAGATATTGCGGTGATACCCACACAGGTGGCCTCTCACACATGAGAGACCTACCACCAGTAAAGATTTTTTAATAAATACTGTCTCTTTGTCTGTTATTAGTAGAATTATAATTTATAACTAGAAAATGTCTACTAAAAGATCTATAAGTTTTTTAAGCACCTATTTTTTTGACCTTTATGACATGCATTGCAATGGTGGACAACTTGTGATCAACAATGTCACGTAAATTCTTACTTACAAAACTGTACATTAGATAAACTATTATCAGCGGTGCAAAGTTTAAAATACACTGGTATTTATTGTTATCATTTATAATGCAATCTATTTTTTGTATTGCCACGTGCGCTATGTTGATTTCGTATAATTTAAAGCATTAGCTATTAGCGCGTGGTGGCCTGCATTAAGTGCGTGGTGGCCTGTTGGTAAACGGACTAGACGCGACTGCCAACATGTTCACGGTGGTCGCGGGTTCGAATCCCAGGGCACACCTCTGACTTTTCGGAGTCATGTGTGTATTGATAGTCAATCACCACGCACTAAAACGGTGAAGGAAAACATCGTGAGGAAACCTGCATACCATAGCGATTTATAAAATTCTATGGTATGTAAGTCCACCAACCCGCACTAGGCCAGCGTGGTGGACTATATGGCCTAACCACTCTCAATCGGTAGTCGATTGTAGAGGAGGCCCGTGCCCTGCAGTGGGACGTATATGGGCTGATACATACAGCTATTAGCACATTCTGGATTTTAAACATCCATTTGACAGTTGGTTTAACGATTTTCCACCTTTTTTTCTCTACTAATTTGGCGGAGTGTGGGAAATAAATGTATTCGCACCATTGAGGTATTATTCTAGAGCGGACATCGGGAACAAAATCTCGGCGTATGGTGCGCGCACAAGGGTACACATTGAAGCGAGATAGAAGATATGTTACTTCGTAGGCGTGACAAAGACAGAAATGTACCCTTCATTTTGTGACAAACATTTTGTTTGCAGTGTCCCCTCTAGTATATTATCTCAATGATTCGCACAGACATACATACATAAACACACTTCTGTTTCCCAGAAGAGGTAGTAATATCACTTTTGTTTTGCAATCATACTGTAGTACTTATCATTTAATAATCATATCGTTAAACAGATGCTGGATATTGGAATTGGATTGTATATTGGAAATCCAATTGAAACTTACTTTCAAAAAATCATATTGGCTCGTTCCTTTCATTTATTTGACTACACTATACTATATGTAATACACAATATTATAAAATTACTATGTCCACTGTAGAACATAGAGGTCTCCCCATGAATGTCCACGGTAACGGATAAAGGATAAGAAAAAATACTAAATAAAAGGGACGGATTTTCATCTAATCGTTCTGTCTCTTTCTGGTGATTCAACTTTGGAATTTTACATTAAAATCTCACGTAGTCATTTGTTGGTGTGGGAAATTGTTGTAGGCTCAACAGCGTTTAATGTGCGATGCGTTTTCAATCACGTAGACCCATTACCCACTTCAACATTCTCAACGGTTGGTCACTTACCGACAAGCGACCTATTAAATTTGGAGGTAAATACTCATATAAAATGTATCGGGCATGTATATTTGGTACAATATTTGTTTGCATTTAAACTACATTGATATTAGGAAATTGACCAGAGTCCAGACTATATGTATTTACAGAACCTGACATATTATCATTTTTGTTAAACAAAAATACGACTTCAATGATTCTTCTCAAAACAACTGATGTTTTCAATACACTCCTAGATTTAAAATTTTATTAGTTACAATCATTGACTTATATTAACATTGATATCGATGGTTACAATACATAAGTGCTTCTGCTTCATATGTGCTTCCTTACTAATATTATAATTGCGAACGTTTGTAAGTATCGATGTTTATTACTCTTTCCCGCAATACGACTGGACGGATTTTCATGAAATTTGGTATAGGAATTGCTGACATCCTGTACACTAGGTTACTTTTACTCGAAAAAAATGTAGTGTTCCCGTCATAAGACAGAATGAGATGGGAAAGAACGTGACATAACGGGATGGGACGGGAAAAGTAATATAGTCGATAGCGGTCAGATTGAGTTTAAATATAAAACAGTTACTTCGCAAAATAATATGTTTTGGATGTGGACTGGGCTCAAAGACCTACCCGGGCGAAGCCGGGGCGGGCTGCTAGTAAAGAATAAATTAATTTCATGAGTCTGAAGTTCCAAAAACGCTGTAGTCACGATTAAATGTCGCTCTACTTGATAGGATTAATAAAGAAAGTTGGATAAACAATTAATTACTGTTTCGGTGCCCTCCTTTGTGATGTTAGGCTCGGGAGAATGTATCGTAACATAACATTTCTATGTAACGATATCGGTGCCTCTAGTTTCTTGCATAATTGATTGTCTTTGAATTAATTTACTGCTACAGAAAATCGTCTACGTTTCTTGAATGTATATACCCTGCTGTAACACAAATATATGTATCTATAGTCCTAAGAAAATATATGTGGCTTTTGAAACCATGGCACAATTCTGTTCAAATATTTGTGTCATATTATTATTCTGTATCAGTCCATATACAGGGAGTCCATATGCAGGGCACGAGCCTCCACTACAATCGACTGTACGATTGAGAGTGGTTAGGCCATATAGTCCACCACGCTGGCCTAATGCGGGTTGGCGGACTTACATACCATAGAAATTCTTATAAATCGCTATGGTATACAGATTTCCTCACTATGTTTTCATTCACCGTTTTAGTGCGTAGTGATTGACCATCAATACACATCCGAAAAGTTAGAGGTGTGCTCTGAGATTCGAACCCCCGACCACCGTGAACATGTTGGCAGATGTGTCTGGTCCGTTTACCCACAGGCCACCATGCACGCATATTATTTTTACTAAAACAAAATATAAAAAGGTTTGTGATGAGATTCCAAGAATTGCCCACATTGCATAACAGCTTGGTAGATACATTATTCTAAAACACAAACGTGGCTCTGGAGAAATGCCGTTGATTTTTCCTTTACGTCCCATCCAAACGATTTTCCGCGAAAAAATATGTGAGCGGTTCATAGCGAAATGTTTCACAATTTTTTAAAGTGCACTCAAATAATGTCAACGCTAGTTTTCATATTTAAATAATAATAATAATAATACATTTATTTCGAGAAATATCTCATATACATTAAGTGTTAGTATTACAATTAGCTTATATACCTATGTTAGAAATGCGCACATGCAGTGAAATCAATCTATACATAATGGGGCAATCCAGTCTGCCCGCAAGAACACGCAGAAGGCTGTTGTTGCTGCCACGCACCCTGAGCAACAACGACGCCGCTCGTTTACGTCTTATGGCTGCAAAACCATCAGTATGTGCGTCTGTAAACATACCTGACGCGCTACAAAAACGTGGCAACCCCAACAGCATTCTGAACGCATTATTATATTGGACGCGGAGAGCATTGAGGGCTCGCAGAGAACAATTCGTCCAAAGGCTACACGTATAAAGACATTGGCAGTACGCCTTAAAGAGTGTAATTTTAACTGCATCTGTGCAACGTACAAACCTACGGATCAGCATGTTACACCTCACCGCCAATGCCCTCCGCTCCCTATCCACGTCCAGATTGTCCCTCAAGTCCTCCGTAACGATATGGCCCAAATATTTAAACTGGGGTACACGGCTTACGACATTTCCATTTAAAGTGACCGGTGGATATGTTTCCACGCTTTTATTGACACCTCTAAAGATAAGCAATTCACTTTTCTTTGTGTTGTATGTCAAACCATGTCCCTCAGCATAACTCTCACAAACTTTTATCAACTTTTTAAGACCTGCAATTGATGGGCTCAGCAGCGCCATATCATCGGCGTAGCTAATGTTATTGAAAGCTACATTATCTATGTAACAGCCAGCTTGGACACTGCTGAGCTCAACAATCAGGTTATTAATATATATGTTAAACATTGTAGGGGAGCTCAACCCGCCCTGTCTTACACCACACTCCATAGTGTAACTATCTGAGAGTGTATTCGCCCATCTTACACAGTTAATTTGACGTGTATACCAGTATTTAAAAATATGTATCAATTCAAACGGAATCTTTGCTATGCTAAGTTTGGACCATAACTTGTCATACGAAACCATATCAAAAGCCTTTGACAAATCCAAAAAACAGGCAAAAACGGGTGTTCTATTATCCGTATAATATTTAACAGCTTTCTTAAGGCATAATATTGCAGTTTCAGTTGATAAGCCCTCTCTAAAACCATGTTGCGAATCATGAAGCTTAATGCTTTTCGTTAAGTGATCATTTAATAAACAATCGAAAACTTTAGCAACAATTGTGGCCAACGAAATTGGTCTATAGTTCGTTATATCAGAAATATCACTTGTTTTGTTTTTCAAGATAGGTACTACAATAGTTTTCATCATTTCCATAGGCAAATACGCATGAGAAATACAACAGTTGAATAATAAAGCCAAGACTCTGGCAAGGTGAGCACCTGCATATTTTAAATGCTCAACATTAATTTTCAAAGGCTCTATTAATTCTTTTTATTAGTACGTTGAAAGCCACGTGATGGTCAAACAATCTGCTGTTCAACAACGTCCATGAAATGGAAAAAACCGGGTAATACTTATTTTTTTTAAGTAAATGATTTATTTTACAAATACCTTTATTATTAAAGTAGCTCAACCATTCTTATTAAATATATGTGTGACCTATTTTACTTTGTAATTTCTCGCCGTGTATTTATCAGTACAAAAAGAGCTCATATTTCGAACAAAACTACATAAAACACGTTACTGTACTGAGAGATTAAGTAAAAGTGACCTAAATTCGATTTTTATTGAGACGTGTTCATAACCGCTCGTCTAGACAATCGCGAGTAAATAGTACAGCCGAAATGTGTAATATTGACGTAATAAATATTAGAAGGGAACGCGTATTACACAATACAATGAAGGGAAAGTGTTATTACGAAGAGATAAGAGAATAAGGATATTCCCAATGATTTTTGTGCTACCTCAAAATTGTATTTTTCTTTTCATATGAATTAGTTAATTTACAATAAAATTATGAAACGCATACAATATTTAAAATATAACTAATTAAAACAATTAACAAGCATATACATAATACATCAAAATATAAATAAAAATATGAAATTACACATCACTACAACATATTTTGAATTTATTTTTTTGTGGTTGATCGTAACTTTACATATTGATTGTGATCACGATGTATTGTATTGACGATATATTGATTGAACGTTCACGTTCAACTCTCGCGAATCATTAGCATTTGGCATATCCATGGGAAATCGACCATAGATTATCAAAATTTGATGATATTCGTATTGAATCATTTTGATTTATTATTTATTGACCCATTAAAATATATATACTGTATATACTAAATATATATAGTACTCACGCGTTTTTCCAAAAGAGGTAGGCCAGGACACCCACATTTCACCTTGCGTGTTCCATCCTACAACGTGATAGAGGGCGACCCTATCGAACCATATTCAAACCTGAGACCTCAGCTTTGTAACCGTACCGTAGTACAACTACGCCACCGAGGGAGTCTAGCCAATAAAATATATAGTATTTTTTTCTGAAAACCATATTTCTTTGGCGTAATGGGAACTTTTGCTTTGTCTCTGGCAGCTTTTTAGTGTCACCAGTTGTTTTGTAATTTCAATTACCTTAATAAATGAGTCAACTACATTATTGTTCTGCATTCAATTATAAAAGCTTTCTGTTAGGCTACGACGATACCAAAGGAAAATCACTTTTACAAAAAACAACCTACGATATAATGAATATCATAAAGCCTTTGACCCCACCCACCTAAAGCGAGGTCTAAATAATACCAGTAAAACATATAAATTCTTCATAGAAATACATTTGGCCAAACGGTAAATGACAAAGCAAATATTCTTACCATTTCCCCATTTACAATCATAAATATAATAAACTAAATTCCAATAACAGAATCCACACATATTTCAAATATTTCCTATACTTCTTTTGTTTTATTCAGGTGTCCTAAATTCAGAAAAAAGTCCCTTACATTCACCTCCTACATTCAATGAGCTGTTCTTTTATTCCATTCGTAACAGACTCGGCAAAAAATAAATCTGTCAGAACAAAAGTCCTCACGAATTTCCTTTGCCGAAAAAACAATGGTGCGAAAATGAAAAAAAAATATTTTGAATCGAAATAATCTTTTGTTTTTTTGAACAATGTTCGGCATGAAAACGTTTAATTACATGTCAATGGCAGAGTGGACAACAATTAATATTATTTTTAATGTCACAAAGCATTACTAGAAACGACATAAAAATAGGAATTTCCATTGTTACGAGAGACGCCTTCAAGTATTCGATTTTTTATAAATTTAATCATGAACTGTTTAATTACATTGTAATGTGAATAATATCAAATTAAGCTTTAGGATGTTTAAAACGTGATTATACAAAATTTATTAATGTATTGAAAATACATATATCATAATGTTCAAACTGAGAATATTTCGCAGAAAAATATAATACAAGCGCAGAAGAAATTATTTAAAAAACAAAACAAAAGTATAGATTCGATGTAGCATGAGGTAATGAAACTTAAGTTACACCATATTATTTTTTGGCATGATCGATCACTTCTGGCATCGCAACATCAGTATAATCTTAGGTCGGTAGGAATAAATTTAAATTAGATTTAAGTAATTTAGACGCTTTCTGAATTATTTCAAAGAGGGTCAAATCTACGACACGAACAGTTCGCCAAGTTTTGGTACTAAGTTTCAATTCTTTGCGTGCAAAAAAAATGGTTATGTGGTGACCATAGGTCACAGTGCTTGCTATTCGAACGTCATAGTTTAGTTTTTATAACATTTTTTCAATTTAATACAACCGCTAAAGGAGTTAAAAGAAACTACGCAAAAATTCCCACATCAACATGGAATATCTTTTGTAGTGTTTTTACCACCGCAATGTCTATTTCGCCCGCCAAACAGTAGTGTAAATGCACTGTTGTGTTTCGGTTTGGAGGATATTGTATCCAGAGTAACTACTGAACATATTGAGACTTAACATCTTATCTTATGTCTTAGGACGGCAAGCACAGTGGAATGCCAAGCATTGCTTTGTAATTCAAAGTGTTGTTTGGTTTTGCTACTGTTCATGAGCGATCGTATCGCTTACCATCAGGCGAACGGCATGTTCGTCTCGCCATTCATTGCAAAAAAAAGTATTTTTTTCTCTTTTATTTTTTGGAGAAGTACCTAAAATACCTAGGTATTCGGCCACATTTAGGCTAAGTGGTACATATATTAGTAAAAGTAAAGACTTTTCCGTGAATGCGTATTTGTACGGTCCCTTATAAACACAATTAAGTCTGTGAAGTTTTAACAAGGGGTAGGCGCAGGTAAAGAGGGTTGTCGGGTTAGGTCTACCGAATTATTTGGACCTGTTGAGTATTATATATTTTTTTATACCACAGGCAGGTAAAAGATCAAATAGCTCATTGAAGGTAAGTGGTAACAAATTGATGAATTTTTAATCTAGAAATACAAAAAAGGAAAAAGGATAATATATTGAGAGCTTTGAAAATATCATCAACTAAACGAAATGTCAGCAACGATGTGTAGGATTTCTTTGATAATAAGTACTCGAAAATTAGTTATGAATTATTTCATTAATTATACTTTTAAATGTTGTGTGTCAGGATAAAATCCCAATTGTCATTTTTCTCGGTGTTCACGCATTACAGTCTACTAGTACATCATTAAAAAAATTAATAAAAAAATAATTTCATACTACGGCCACGTGACACTTGTATTCAACTAAGTCTTGAATTAAGTGCTTAACTTTATAAAGACGATGTGTCATAAAGTTTAGAGGTGATTGACCTAGTGCGGGAGGATGTCTGCGGGGTGTCTGAGAAGGGGGGGGGGACTCAGATATCCAGCCAGGCGCCGATAACACAATCTCAGCAGGAATTACATTACACTGCATACTGAAACACATTTGTCTCTCTTAAAGCCTGATTGTTGGATAATAGGCAAAGTGTACAGTAGAACGGAAATGTCATTTAATTTGTACGCTTTTATTGCATACGCAAACCAAAATGATAAAGGAAATACCCACATGATAATCTACAACACGTAGGTCGTAGATACGTCGTAAGCTTTTTATAATGGGAGATGATAAGAAAGGAGAAAGTAAAAGGAATAGGTTATTGCGCCTTTCGCAAAACTTTGGACACTTAAATCATCATTAAGCAAATGAGCATTTTGCCGCCATACCTACATATTTTGAATTTATCTATATTTTAAAATGAATTACAGTTATTAATAATATCACCACAATGCTGCACATTGAGCAACACAGAAGACTCCATTCCCCGCACTGCCCGTATTAATGCTCGAGAACTATTATGGTAAAAGCTTCAATACTTACAGATCCCTTGCGTCTCAAGTAATGGGTTTTAGTAAAAGTATACGACTAACTATGATTTAACTATAAATAAAAGCTATAACCGCAAATGGAAGGAGAGGTAATGCACAATTACATTTATCTACATATGCATTGTCAACTGGATAGTGACCACTGCACACAATGCCGAGAAACTTGCTATATTGAGATCTGTTCCACGGTCATGGTAATGTGTTTTGTAAAATATGACGATATGTCAACAATATTTGCGGACAAATACGACCTTTTTGCAACTAATGGCGATACGAGCATGCCGTTCACCTAATGGTACGCGATACGAACGCTCATGAACAGTGGCAAAAGAAAACACCTTGAATTAAAAAGCAATGTTTGGCATTCCGCTGCGCTCGCCATCCTGATACATTGAGATTGTAAGTTTCATAGGATCTGGTGATCTTAAAAAAAATATATAACGGCTGGCAAAGCAACTCTAAGTCCTATGGTATTGCCAATGTTCATGGGCGGCTGTGATCATTTACAATCAGATGAACCTTAAGCTCATTTGAACCTTAGAAAAATGACGCGTTTTCAGTAAATTCGTAATTTTCTTTTTATAATTTAATTCCAAATTAATTTCCAAGGTTTGCGCTTTAAAAACAAGTAAGACATTCCCGGAGACTCGCCGAGCTTAAGCACTCGGTGTCAATACAATGCATGCCACTGTTGATCCTGACTTACAGGAGTTGCAGTGATGGGTGTGAGGGTGGAACAGTCTCCAGAATATTCTTTCGACTATAAGAGCTTAGTGACCTCTTATAAGTTGCTCTAAACCGCACTGCACTGTAAGTGAATTATATTATATTTTACCATGGTAGTTTAAAAAAATAATATAAGTAAGTATATTTATCGAAAAACTTTCTGGTGGCTTATTGACTCCTGTAAAATTTATATATTACGTCGTTATAAACATACAAAATCATCGTCTTCAATAATTTTGCATTCGAATCAATTGAGAACATGTAGAATAGAACTTGTCATAACAATACCTCTGAAATTTCTATAGCAATATTATTTCGAAGCCTGTTCTAGCCTGTCGAGAGTTTATCAAAGTAATGTTCAGGTTCACTAACCTCTGGTGATATATTCCCACAAAATATAACAGTACAGATCTTTTCTAACAAAAACCATAAATCCAACATCTCAAAGACGATATCTGACGAAGTTAGTTGGCGAAACTTGTTTATTTATCAGAAGTAATCCGTCTTACCGGATCATAATTGAAAATCTCGCGTAACAACCAGAAAAGTTGGAATGTATGGGGAGGTTTGTGTGTTCTTTAACCTAGTTTCTGTGTTGTCTTATTTAAATAAATAACACCCGACAGTCACGTACATAGACTTGACCCCACACTAAGATCGAGTCTTGTGTCGTGGGTATCAGGAACTACGAGAGACATTTCGGTCTCACAAACACCCAGACCAGGAAGAAATATTTGTGGGCCGCACAAACATTTCTTTCGATGCGGGGATCGAACCCGTGGCCTCTCGTTTCACAGGCGGTGTCTAACCAACTGCGCCACGGAGGCTGTCATTTGAAGAATTTGGTTTTAAATTGCAATATATTAGAGACCATATTTTTAAGAAACTTAATTCCATACCTACCCCAGGTGTTGACTGTTAAATCACGGAGAAGAGAACGATACATATGCATCCGAACATATTCCTCAATTCAATTAATTTAGTCTCTGGTGGGTATATTTATTTATTTATATTTCGTTTAAGAATATTATATGGAAGTTCAAGGATTAGATATACTATGGACGCGTCAATTTAAAAACATTGTATTCGTGATTTTTGTTATTGATGTTATTCTGTGTGTGTCCTGGATTTATAGCATTTTATCCAACTATTTAAAATGTTTAAACACGTAAGTACTAATATGTCCATATGTTTCTTTACAATATTGTAAAATCTACGATTATAAACCATTGAAATAACTGACAAAAAATGTATTCAGGAATCGACCCCGAGACCTCCAACACTTACACACAGCCCGATGCGGTTCCAACTATGCTTAGCTTTCAACAGTGCAATGAAATAAACATAATATCGTCGACTAACTAATAGACTAACTCTATTTGTGGCTAAATTGACTTGATGGTATCGGATTAATTAGACCAAACTAGTTTCCGATCGCAGACAGTCGATACGAAGAAATAAGAATATGTATTATTTTCGGACGTGACTATTTTAAGAATAAGTCTGGACTTTCGAATAATATATTCTTTGAGATTTTTGCACATTATCTGGCATTACAAAACATTTTCAATGTCTAAACAAATTGTCTTTATTTCAATGTCAATTAATACATGGTGGTTTTAACAACAATCTTAAGTCGCGGGGAATCTAATACTAAACACAGACGACTCTCAAAATTGGTAGTGTTGTAAATAATATATTTTTTCTTCTGTATCTTTTTGATGTATTAGATTTTAGTCTATTACGGTGACGACTTTTTATCAAGTATGTCGCTTAATTGTTTGTCATTTGTGTCGTCCTAAAATTAATACGAACTAAGACAAACTATGAGACAAATCAACAAGGCAAACAAATTCATAGGAATCAGTTGAAGGTAGATATTCCTTTAAGAAGCTGCATTTGTAATCATTAAAAATTATCGATAGTATATATATCTTTATTATTTTAACAAGCTTCTTTTCATATTTTTGTGGAGCCTATCGATTGTATTCATCTATAGTTGTCCCATAGCTGAAGAAGATGACGGTTAAATATTCACAGAAAGCGCAATTAAATACCTAATAACGAGATAATCAAGTATTTCCAATACACTGGATATGGAATGATTGCTTTTAAATGATTATACCCGCGCCTTCTCTATATATTTATATGTATCTCTATATATCCACAGGAAGTCGACTGTTAAACATAAGCCTCCTCCAAAGATCATCACATCGACCTGTCGGAACTCGATGGATGCTAGCCGCTTAAATCATATAGGTATAATTTTATAATGACTATCAATACCTATATTTTCTGTATTGAATTAGCATTATCAACGACAGTGTAAGACGTTCGAGTAATCGCTAATACTCAAATACTCAGACAGCTCGTGAAACTGCCCATAACAAAAATAAACGCCACGTTTATATCTTCAAAGTTTACTAATTAATTTGTATGTACACGAAGTTACTATATTTCTCATTAAATAACACATACCCACGCTCGTAGGTACTAGGAATGTATGGAATAACTTGATATTTCTCACTTGTAACTTTGTATTTGGAATATCGTTTCTCGGTATCAAAAGGTTGAAGATTTCAAGTTATGTATATTGAATATATTATATTGAATAACATGCTTCTTTGATTAGAATTCTCTATCGCTGTAACTATTTAAGAAATATTGCACTCACACAACAATTTCAAAGTTCTGAATTCTACAATCGTCATTCTGTTAAGAGCTACCACCTCTGAATCGTAGCAGAGAATTTTTTACGACGTACTTGAGTGTATATGATAGAAATAGATTAGAAATCATCATGACTGATGACTGAATGACTGATGACTCTTAAAAGAAATATAAATGTCGTTTAACGTTAGTAGCTATGGCCAATAAAATGGTGTTTGTGAGACCGAAAAGTCTTACGTAGTTCCTGATACCCACGACACAAGACTCGATCTTAGTGTGGGTCAGGACTATGTATGTGACTGTTGGGTGTATACATTTAAAAAAAAAATAAGTCAGAGATTAAGATCTCCATCTGCAGCTCAAAATTTTTCCGACAATGAATATCTAGCCCAGATATAACCACAAACGTGTCCTTAGTTATAGTGACCTGCTTCGTGTCATAGTTAATGAGCCATCAATTATTTCTTCGAAATTATGACTTCTCATCCCCTTTGGTAGGGTTTTACTTACGCGTCAACTGAATTTCGTAGAAATATTTCTATTCCATTACACATAATTAGATTTCCAACAAATATTCCTGCTAGACCTACACTTCTTTTATATTATTGACGTACTACAAAGAGAAAATACTTTGCATGATTTTCAGTACAATTTTTGATCCAGATTGAGTGCCGAATGGCAAATTATATTTTACTATTCGACGAGATGTTGTCGACCTCTTCAGTAACTTATTTCCACTCCATTAGTTCTATAGCTACTAGATTCCTAGTATTTGTTATATATCTGTGTATTTGCTTGAAGTTAAGCCTACCTGAATCAAAGAAATAAAGTCAAGGACAAAAAACAACTAAGACAGGTGATTAGTTCTTAGTGACAAATGGAATACTAAATTGAAATATTTACTAAACTTAGTAAACATAACCTATTAGACTCCTACAATACAGGCTATAATCCTTTGACGGGTAACAACCTACTTAAACTTGATCCAATTAAAATAGGATGGAACTTTGAGACAGCTACAGCTACAGCGTCTTCAGATCTTTTCTGGACCTTATTAGTGCTTTGAAATTTAATATATATATTGACAAATTTGCATTTAAATGTAATTTACGTTAATTAACGCCTTAATCATTAACGTGATAGACAAGTTTTGTTCAACAGTCCTAGTAATGTGGCTAGGAAACATTGAAAATTATTTATGTTTTCTTGAAATTTTGAGGCTTATCTTTTTTATCCGGCAAACGCATAAACAGTTCACCTGATTGTAGGTGATCGTTGCCACATATGACCATCCATAACGCTTAAATCGTGCATACTTTGCCGACTTATCAAATAGGTAGAGGAGCGGTAAAGAAAATGGATGGGAAGACCAAGGGGTACTGTGAATCTGGCAATATCACTGGTTCACTGGTGGTACGTCTCTCATATTTGAGAGGCGGCCTGGGTGGGTGCCACTACAATGTCTATTTCCCTCCTAAATAGCAGTTTAAATGCACTGTTGTGTTTCGGATTGAAGGACATTGTAGCCAGAGTAACTACTGGACATATTGAGACTTAACATGTTATGTCTCAGGATGGCGAGCGCAGTGGAATGCCAAGCATTGCTTCGTAATTCAAAGTGTTGTTTGGTTTTGCTACTATTCATGATCGCTTCGGTCGCATCGTTTACTATCAGGCGAACGGCAATGCAATAAAAAAAGTCACTCACCGAACAAAACGCGACAGCAAATGCTATCATTTTACGTCGACATTATGACAGTGATGCTATACCCCAGACGAGCCTGCACATTCAGGCCATGGCTGATATACGCGATATACCCCTTAAAACATAAATGAATAAAGGTAGGCCTACCTGCTGATAAATGAAGTGTCGTCGACAGAACAAAAGTTTTGAAATCCCATACTTTCTTATTCGATGCAATGCCGCCTCAATTTCATCTTCTAGTCGTGACTAAACGACTTTCCTTACAAATTGTGCATTATGTTAACTATGCCAACTTGACTTAAGCGAGAGCAAAAACCTACACCAATGCGTGACCTCGACTTGCAAGAAACTCAACCAAACCCACAAAACAAATAGATGAGTGACGCACAAGCTGTCCTAAAATTACTAATGCTGGGTAATCATGTTGCCTGTAACTGGGCTATGTATGCGTTCCGTCATCGCCTACGCGGGCAAATAAACCCGTCATTTGACGTACCAAATAATGCTCCTTTCTAAACTAGGCCGGTGTTTTTACGTTATTTGCTGTATTTATTATGCAATTATTGGGTTTTCCTGGGTGCAGTTTCCTCAACTTCCTAATTTTGACTTATTTAATAACAACGCCGACTCATACAAACGACAAATTCACTATATCCGAAAAGATTCATATTTCACAAAGCGCACATAATGCTATTGTTTATTTCATGTTTCTTGTTACCCTATTAATCTAATACCTTATTTAAAGCGCAGTGTGTAGCTTTACTTGTGTATTATTTTTTGGAACAAATGTTTGTGGATATAATTAGTGTCCAATAATGTGTATTATATTACGTTTGATGCTTACATGGTTGTAAAATATTGTGGGTTTAATAAACAAACAAAAAAACTTCACACTCATTAATATCTGGTTGTAAACATATATGACAACAAATCCCTCTATTTTTCTTTTTGCTCGACTCTTAATTATCGTGTCATTAAAATTTCACTTATCACTTAAATTTTAACTATCACTTAAAGCCATACCTTCACAACAGGATAAGGTCTAAATATTTTTTTAATCCCAAACGTACTTCCAGAAATTATCGCGCTGCAATAACCGAACTCTTCAGCTTCATTATACTATTCAAGATTATTCTTGTTTTGTGCTTGTAAGTCGATACATGTAAGTGAGACGTGTTTTCCATGCTTACATCTAAACATCCCAACTTTTCGCGGAAATTCTGAACGCCTACCTAACACATTTGACGCCGTGGTAAACAAAGATTCAGTTATTTTCCTGTACTGATTTCCCTCTATAACTGGTGGTAGGTATCTCATATTTGAGAGACCGCCTGGGTAGGTACTACCACAATTTCTATTTCTCCCGCCAAAAAGCAATGCATGTAAATGCAATGTTGCGTTTCAGATTGAAGGAAATTATTGCCAGAGTAACCAGTGAACATTTCCATGCTCAGAAAGTCCATGTTCGGTTTAAAGTCTTAACTTTACATCTTATGTCTCAGGATGACAAGAGTAGTGGAATTTAGCATTCTACGTTGCTTTGTAATTCAAGTGGTTATATAGTTTTGCTCCTGTTCATGAGCGGTATCGCTTACCATCAGGCGAACGGCAGGCACGTCTTGCCTTTCATCGCATTAAAAAAACGTGGCCATTAAACTAGTCACTAGAATATCAATGAGAAAGCGCGACTAAAGTACTGCTATTATATCTCAAAGAACCAACATGAAGTAAGACTTGTGTCGTATTGTAACTGGCCATAATAATCTTAGGTCCAATGAAACTAGATTTCCATTTTCCTTTTATTTCTCCATTCATTTTCAAAAGGCTGTAGCCCACATTCGAACCTTAAGAAATTTAGGTGACCATTAACTACCTGTGTAAACGCTTTTAGTAAAAATTCAGGTACAAAATCAATTCAATCAGAACGATAAATAAAAACGAAACACACGTTAAGACTCCCACTTATTTGTCCATAAAAATACTAATGACAGAAATCTCCACAAATAGTCCTGCAAGCAGAATATTCCAAGGTGAATAGACTCAATAATGGACCCAATTTACAGGTAATTGTATTAGGACCGCTCTCAGGAATACCTCAGTGAGAAAGGTTTTTTATCTTAATATTTTTCTTTTTTCAAATTTGGATGAGGAAAATACGTAATAGGAAGCGATGTCGATTTCTACAGGCCGCTATTCAATCCTTGACTTAGGCTATGTGAACATCCCAAGATCGCAATGTGTATAAGAAATATTTGTGCAGTTGAGATTTGATTGAACTAGTTTTACATCCAAGATGAATATAGTGAGGGAGTTATAATCAACTGCAACAGAAATTTTAAATACTGGTACAACAAAATGACTTCAATTCATCTGTTAGTAAGTGCATAATCTAGGTCGGTGCGTAGAGATAAAAGTAATTTAAAATTAGACTGTATTCAAGTAAATTATTTCCACAATTCTGACGTGTGTATAAGTGCGTGGTGGCCTGTTGGTAAACGGACTAGACGCGGCTGCCAACATATTCACGATGGTCGCGGGTTGAAATCCCAGGGCACACTTCTGACTTTTCGGAGTCATGTGTGTATTGACAGTCAATCACCACGCACTAAAACGGTGAAGGAAAACATCGTGAGGAAACCTGCATACCATAGCGATTTATAAGAATTTCTATGGTATGTAAGTCCGCCAACCCGCACTAGGCCAGCGTGGTGGACTGTATGGCCTAACCAGTCTCAATCGTACTCTCGATTGTAGAGTAGGCCCGTGCCCTGCAGTGGGACGTATATGGGCTGATACAATACAATACGATACACAATTCTGACACAAAATTCAAAACAGTTTACAACAAATCGACTGGAAAAATCGGTACACATTTTCAATAAGCATTTTTCTACAATAAAACCTTATATTGCTCAATAAAAAATGTGTTACAGTGATAAAAATCCTGAACAAATTATAGCAAAAGCCCTTATATTTTACACGCCAATAAAGCCAGCATCGGAATGGCGACAATATATCATTAACACTGGCAGACTCTCGACCCGAAATCTCTATGTAGGTCGGTGGGCGTCCCTATAAAAGCGACTTTAGGCCGCCGTATCCCATAAGCGAACCATGGCGACATACAAATGTTGAAATAAATAGGCTTTATTGATCGCGTTTAGTTTAGTAACTCTCACTTGTAAGCTGTGAAATCCTAGATTTGGTCCATAGAACAGTCTTTGTGCATGATCAATTTGCCAGACATTATACCTCGGGGTAAATAATAGAGAACATATTTATCCATATTTCAGAAAAGATTGAAACAAATAGTAATAAGAAACAATGACAAAACATACGAAGCTTATAAAAAATTCTTATGGCTAAATATAGATGCTATCTACCAATCCGCATTAGGCCAGCGTGGTGGACTATATGGCCTAACCACTCTCAATCGTATTCTAGATTGTAGAGTAGGCCTGTGCCCTGCAGTGGGACGTATATGGGCTGATACAGATACAGCTATCGAACATGATAGCAGTACGTTGATACAACCATGCCACATAGTATATGCCGTGGACGCCCACAGATTAAACGAGTCGCTTGCAAATACCGAGCATTCTCTCCCTGATCCTGTGCTACCAAAAATACCCGTGATTATTACAAAGAGGATTTCGCTGAGTTGCTACCTGAAGATTTGTTAAAGCCCGGTCAGGGGACATAATGCGGTAATGTTCTTGATTTCTAATCAAATTCTAACATTCCTACCAATGAAATCAGTGCTATACCACTTCGGGTTACCTTACAGTGCCGAAAAGTACATTAAATGTCTTCCTCTCAAAAAATAACGTTGTCAAAGATAGAAATCGCAATGAAATGAATCAAAAAGAAAATAAACACGAAAAGTTGGATACAAATAATAAATGTGTCATCAAGACTCAGCCTTACAAAACATGGCCCACGCTGTCTCCGTGACAATTCGCACGTGAATAAAGGTCATTGCGCCTCCATTAAGCATGACCCACTTAGACCTCGTAAAATTTATAAACCGATTACAAATGAAACAAAACTGTGATAATGTTTGTTCGTTCAGGCTCTACTTAACACCCTGGGAAGGATTTGGCTAATTGGGGCGTCAGTTTACCCCACGTTTCTTATTTACGACACTTTAATTCTGGAAGGAAAGTGTGCCGGGTCATCCGTCCCGTTTTTTGGTCAATTTGATTACTGTGCTTCCTTGCAAAATTGCGTTGCCTTAGGAAATGTTATGGTAATAATTTATTGTTGTTGCTGTTAGGGTTGCTGCTTGTTGGATTATTTATTGAAACGATTTGATTTGAAGCGAACGATACAAACGAAGTGATATGAACGATATGAAGCGGCTGCGAACATGTTCACGGTGGTCGCGGGTTCGAATCCCAGGGTACACCTCAGACTTTTCGGAGTCATGTGTGTATTGATAGTTAATCGCCACACACTATAACGGTGAAGAAAATTATCTGAATTTAATATGTGTGCATATAAAATTCAGTTATATGAGCCTCGCTTGCACGATTAAAAAGTGCAATAAAACTAAGCACAACTGTGACATTCAAGAAATGTCAGAAGAATAGGGAACCCCGCTTCGCCTACAATTTAATATAATTACTCGATTTATTGATCTCGCAGGTTTAAAAATAAAACGTATTCCAGAATCTTTCCACGCGTTCATACATTTCTCTCTATCTCTATTTTTTCAGCCACAAGAAGTAAATTTATTCTCTTCTAAAAGTGCAAATTATTATCATGATAAAAAAACGGGTAATTCAAAAAGAGTGTCACTTTGCATCCGAAATGTTTACTTGCGCCATATTGAAATAAAACTATTATTTACGAATGTTATTGGCGATTTCGTTTAATTTTTAAATTTTTTACCTTCCCGGCATTTCGATTACTGTACATGTGTCAATTAATTAATTGTGAATTAAAGGTAGTTAAATTGTAACAGTCACTGAGTGAATGACTAATACCTCTGACCAGCCAGAAACCACGAAAGCGGTAAAGTATACGAACGCGCGTCTTGAAGTTAATAAATTAAAAATTACTTTCTTCATGTGAAACAAAAAGTTCTACTTACATATCTACGTTTCTCCCAATGGTGTGATAGACTAAACTGTACAGTCTACAAAATTCATCTCTTTATACAGTTTTGCAAAATACTTATTTACCACTTATTTAAATAGATAATTTCTTTTACGTACGTACGATTTTCATAGTAATTTGTTGTGCTGAATGATATAAGCAGGTTGTCAAACTGTGGCATAACGTAATCGTAACATGGAATTCAATCGACGAAAGATAATTGTAATCATATTACAAATTAATCCGAAGCTCGTTGAGCGGAGTAAACATATTGTATCATATCTCGAATAAGCAATTTCGTAATAATATTATAACTGTCATCTAGACTAGAGCAATTATTAGATTAAGCAATTACTAGATTGTAGAGTAGGCCTTTATTATTATTATATTCTAAGTATTCCCTACAGTGGGGTATATATAAAATGTTACAATAAAATACAAAAAATAGAACAATTAATTGAAAGTAGCAAACTTAAAGCCTTTTTATTGAAGTTTTAATCCAAAGAAAGTTGTATGATTAATCTCCAGGGTGTAACAAGTAAAACACATAGATTTTTTCTATTTAAAAAGAGCTTAAGCGTAAGATTAATACGGTTGAGTAATAGAATAGGCTTATCTTATACCAATTTGCAAAAAATATTTTTTTACATATAACAGAAGATCGTGGCTCACTTACCAAATCAGCATAGGGATGACATGAACTAAAACTGCAGGAAGTCGCTGGAAGCAGGCCACTTCCATAAGGTCAGTGTGCAGATCCTTCGGGGAGGCCTATGTTTAGCAGTAAACTTCTCGTGACAGTGATGATGATGACATGAACTACAATCCTAAAAACTGGCCTCGGTTATGTTCTAGTCAAAGAAAAACCATTCTAAACAAGGCCAGGTCTAACGTAGCTACAGAAATAAAATAAAACTTGGTTAACATTCATTAACCTACCCCTATTTTGATATATTTACTCATTCCATTGTAGATACTAAAACTCGAATAATGTGAACGAGGATAGCTTATATACCCTTAGAACATAATATGTACATACGTCAGGACATTGCTTACTTGCTCTCCAAACATGGCCATCAATGTACCCTGTCAGTTTATGAAACATGATCCATATTCGCGTCAGTTATGATCGCTACTTACACTTAGCTCAAATTCATTTATCACGTCTAGAGTTGAGTTCCACATTGATGGGCTGTTGATGAGGGTTGACATGTAGGGGTGATAATTTAAAAGGGTCAGGGCAGGTAATGTTAGGTCCTTAACCCTAGTTACCCTTTGCATACAATGTTTTAGGTATATATATTCTTATGTTAATCTTGTTTATGTGGATCTTGTTTGTTTCATTCAAAATGTTTGGAATACCCAACTTTTGCTGTCAAAGTATTGAAGAGGGATAGGTCTAGACTGTAAATATTTGTATACGCCTCTTTTATTATTTTCGCTGAACGAAGTCATTAACAAATAATTTTAACAGTACATAATTATATTTTTGATTTATTTTAAAGGACCACAAATTATTTTTTCTTGGGATAGTTTTTGATTTGGACATGCATTTTGGATTCATTCTACACGTATCCGCTTTTGCAAGAGTCGGCAAAACTATGTGGCGAGATATACCGTATCTTTGAATTTTCTATCAGACAGTAATAATTCGGGCTTAATCTAGTTGGGTAGGAGCCGACTGTGATATAAGACGCCGCGGGTTTGATCCTGCACCGAGACAATGTTTGTGAGGCCCACAAATATTTTTATCCAGTCTGGGTGTTTGTGAGACCGAAAAATCTGTCTGTTTGTAATACCTACGATACGACTTAATTTTTTTTTTTTACCCAACAGTCGCATACATAGTCCTGACCCCACACTGAGATCAAGTCTTGTGTCGTGGGTATCAGGAACTACGACAGACTTTTCGGTCTCACAAACACCCAGACCCGGAAGAAATATTTGTGGGCCGCACAAACATTTCTCTCGGTGCGGGGATCGAACCCGCGGCCTCTCGTTTCACAGGCGGCGTCTAACCAACTACGCCACGGAGGCTGTCAAATTAAATAATTGATCTAAATGTTTAATTAATTGATCTAAATGTGGGGTAAGGACTAAGTATATGACTGTTGGGTGTATTTATTTATTCATAGACAGCTTTTAAATTAAGTTAAAATATTCGATAACCTAAAAGGTTTATAAACTTTTTTTATTAATTTTTTTCCTTGCTTTTCTCTACCGTGAAAATTTCTATAAATCTTAAAATCGTCGAGTGGCGTAACCAACGGTATGTTATTGAATGTTCATTTTATTGCATCAAATAATATATTAATTTGAATACATTATCCTCATGTATTAAGCTAATTATCGGTATTCTGACGTGTTCTCTCTGTGGTCAAATGACATGCGTTCGAATTTCCATTGGGATAAACGACCACATTAACCAATATTATAATAAATACTGCTGGCCTTAAAATCAGGACACCATGCATTATTATTGTATTAAAATTCACCTATAATAATAAGCACACACACATAAGATATACGCATATCAACAAAACAAAAAAGACACAAAATTAATATTATTATTAAAAATAGTTATGAAATCGAATTAATGAACATGATGTCATTCCATGCAGCTTAGAAATTGTCAGCCCCTAACACCAGCTGATTTTAATTTGCGTCACATTACATTATCAACCAGAAAAACATTTGACTAATTTACAAATGACGCAATGTTATGCTAGCAAAAATAACAAAAAACATTTTATCCAGAAATATTATTTACACAAAATATAGCCAAGAAAAATGTGGAAAACTAAAGTGCAAAAGCCTTGAAATGAATTTATATTTGTTACTTTGCGCTAGAAGCAAAACAGGGGTAACGATACAAGATAACGCCTTTGTGTTCTGTTATCTGCACTAAGCAAGCCTATTTAGGGCCAAAAAAGAACCATTGAACGTGAAGTTTCAGGTTTTATCAAATGTGTAGGAAATCGCTTTTATTCGGCCTTTGTTTTTCCAGTATCTATAAAATAAGAATAACAAACGGATCATTGAATAAAAACCGCAGTTTTTTCCTGGATAAATTACTCCTAAAATGTAATTTACTAAAAATGTCGCTTACTACATAAATACACATACTATAATAGAACAGTACATAAAAAATAAACAGCAAATTACATTGAAAACTAATACAGATTAATAACGTTATTAAAAGCAACATTCATTGATAGAGTTGACCTATTTCAATACAAGCTCATACACAAAGGACATCGTTCGCATATTCAGTTACTCAGCCTTTAAAGATTAATTTAATTCAAGGTCTATAAATACATACATACATATATGAACTCACGCCTATATCTCTAAAGGGGTAGGCAGAGGTGCCAGGACACCCATATTTCGCATTGTATGTTCCGTCCAACAATGTGATTGGTGGCGAGCCTATCGCCATATCGGGCACAAATTCCTGACTATGGGCTGATAATGAATAGAAAAATCCGATATCACTTTCCCCAACCCAGGATTCGAACCCAAGACCTCAGCTCTGTAACCGTACCTTAGTACCACTACGCCACCGAGGCAGTCTATAAATAGATTATATTAAAGTAAAATAAATCATAAAATCTAATCAATTCTATCTTGTATTTTTAAAGTTTTCTTGAGAGTTGTAAAACTATTTTAGAACGTCAAAATCAAAATTATAATAAAAACTATTTAATATTTTAATAATGAAAAGGCTAAATCTATTTAATATTTTAATAATGAAATTAATGAACTGCCAAGGCCTTGGTTAAAACAATGGCAAAATCAGTTTGGTAATAACAGAAAGCCTGCGTCAAAATCACGTCAACAAACTTCCGAAACATTTGAATGTTTGAGGCAGTTGAAAAGGCCCTATTATACTTTTTTCAACGTAAAATATTCACTGTTGTAATAACAAGTCCTTTTTTATGCAAATCGACGGTAATATAACTCGTAAATAACTTTTATGAATGAGAATTTTCCTTACCACTACAGGCTTTGTGAGTCGCTTAATTTTCCTTTTCACCTCGTTGAATTTTAATGAGGCTCGACATAAAAAATCAATTTGTACCGTGTCAAGAAGGCTGTCGAACACAAGTTGAAGATGCCGATCAATTACTCAATGTCTGTGAAAGCTGGATCTAGATTACTGCCTAAATGACGACGACACGTACCGTCCCAACATCTCGTCATTTGTCTTTCATTTTGACGACATCTTTATGTTAGGCCTTGCGGACTTCAAAGGGTACTTGTAACTTCAGAAAATACCTTTTTGAGAGTCCTTGAATATTTCACGCCGCTAAACAAAGTTTTATTTTATATATCATTGCGGTATAATTGTTTATGAAATATTGCGATTATAATTTTGATGTGTTCTCATTAAGTTTATCTTTTGTTTCCTGCACACTCATCAATTTCGCCGATTCTGAGCATTGTTTAATTTAAAACCACTCTTATTTTTTGTTGCAAATAATTTATACAACGAAAATACATTACAACAATATTCAATATCTATTGACACAGTTCAAATAACAATCTTTAAAACACGCTTTGTACATTTCGATTAAACAAAATTTAAGCCAAAATTATCTATTACTTACAATGCCAGTTATAGCTACCCAATACTAAAATACAATTTAATCGCAATACCCCGAAACAATTTCTCCTCACCAAGCTATTAACGGAACATTAGTAACGTATCTAATTTATCTGTACACAGATACGGGCAGAGACAACAGTACCCGCCGTCGTCAGATAATGTACTTCACTTCCTGAGCAGCTGTGACCCGATGACCTCACGCATCAAAATGCCTTATCATAGCCTCTTATTGACCGTACCAATCGTGTTCTGGGATACTTATCAGTCGCGGACGAAACCCGCCCGAGTCCCCACCTAATCATGGCAATCAATGGACTCATTAACAGTGCATCGTTTGTGAACGAATAATGTGCGTTGGTTGGTTAAGATGGGTGACTTATTTCCGAGTATACCGAAGAGTACATTCGCGAGTGAGGTAGAGAGGAACTGGAGTGCGGGCCTGGAGGATTACAAGTCGGATGCTGAGCTGGCGGCTGTGGAGTTGTTCAGGGATTATCCGGAACCCCTGCTGCGGTTTGCGTCGGCGTGCTGCGTTCTGTTTATGCTGGTGGGCATCCCTGGAAATACGATTACTATCATTGCCCTCGCGCGGTGTAAGAAGGTAAGTTGACTTATGTAATATTCATGACTTTAAATTCATTGTAACAATAGAATGTAATTAGAAAGGAACTAATGACGAAAATCTGCTTTAAAACCGACTTCGAAACAAAAATCCACTATAAAGTAAAAAATAATAATAAAAATACCACTGCAAAGCAAAAAATAATACTTATTTCATTGTACTTGTACATGTTGAGTAATTTTCTTATTGCAACAAATCAAAATATATGCGTAACACATTGAAGGCGGGTAGCCAAGTACCAAACATGAAGGACCTTTGCCTTATCGTAATTTCAATACCTATATCCTCCTTTTTTTGTAGTCTGTTATAAATAGTGCAAAAGTATTACTAATTCAGTGGCTTCAGCAGTAAAACATATATTTAAAAAGAGCTTAGATTTTATTCAAACTACTTATAAATAATTGTGTGAATTTCAAATTATGCAAAAATCTTCCTCAACGTTGTTATTTAATTCCATCATTTTATTATTGTTTTGGTGTAGGAGTCATTGATTGTGTATTATCTCCAATACGCAGCATCATGACCGATAGACCGGCAGCTTAGCTATTTCCTGCTAACTTATCATAAATAAAACTACAGCTCTGTATACAGTTTAATATTTTTATTTAATACCATTAATTGCACACTTATTATTCAAAATCTAGACTCGCATATCTAACAACCTTTATAACCATTTGCTATTCCTAAAAAATTAAATCTGATGGTACTAAAAATGTTATCATTAAAACAAAAAAAAAAACTAAATATTGACCATAAAAGAACTCGTTATCTAATGATGAACTATTTAGCTATTTGCTAAAATACGCATACCAAACAATAACTGCGTTCTTTTGTGAGATAATGGTAAGAATTATCATTATACAAATTAATTAAATGTTTCCGTGAAAACGCCGTTTTAGATTGCTAGAAGTCTCACTACTTCTAGTTTAGCGCAATATGAAAATATCTTTGGTGTGTAGTAATTTGTTGGTAACTGTGTTAGCAACAGACCAATCGTGTGAACTCTGTCACCTCGCTATTGCTAAGCTATTGCTGGAAATATACCTATATATAGTTTATAAACCTATTTAAATATCAAATGTTTTGTATTTTTCGCTCAAAATAAATTAAAAAATCCATCATCAATCAATTAACTAAATAAATTGAAACAATTACAAAATGTTATATGGGCACATAAACAAGAATGTTTAGTCATAAATAGCTTAAAAAAGTATATTTGTTTAATTTTTAATTTACTTCATATGCAATTATTCGCCAAAAAGTAACTATAACACGACATTATTCATTCATTATTTTTTTATGAATGATTAAATATTAAAAATAATAATATTATTCAACAAAAATATTATTTTAAGAAATCTTGTTTTGCTCACCCTACCTAAATTGTGCGATTTGACAGCTACTACGAACCAATATGGCGCAGGGTCAGTCCTATTCTCAGTTGAATCGCATAGTATGTGCATCAGAACGTTTAACTCTATCTCTTAAATTAGACAAGCCTGTATCTTAAAAACAGTGTTCAACTCAAAAACATACAAACTTTCACAAACTGTGTCGACGTATAAATAATTATATACCTATACGCCCGGGTGCAGATAGTTTTTGAGTCCAATCCACATCAAGAACATATTATTTCGCGTGTCTACTAACTATATTTCCCGCGTGCCGTCGACTATATTTCCCTTCCGTAGGAGAGGACATCCCGTGCCAACAATTTGAATTTGAAAGAGTAGAAAATATGTATATTTGGTTTCCTGACTCATCCCACGGGAACACTACATTTTTCGGGATAAAAAGTAGCCTATGTGTTAATCCAGGGTGTCAGCTATCACTATACCAAATTTCATCAAAATCTGTTGAGCCGTTTTTTCATGAAAGAGTAACAAACATCCATACATACATACATACATACAAACTTTCACCTTTATAATATTAGTAAGGATAAAGAATAGACAAATTAATAAAACATAATCTTGTAACACAAAAATTAAATTGTGGTAATAAATACCTATCAGTTTTCATAATTTTATGAGTGTTACAAACAAGTCTCACCATTATACTTATTTATGTTCTTTATCACAAAATGGCCGAAATTAGTTAAATATAAAACAACGTTAGAATGTTGTTTGTTTATTGGGGTGTAGATAAAGCGACAGTGGTCAACGCGAGTGGCAGGGACGCGCGGACGTGGCGATAACACTGACACTAAACGTGCTACTCCGCAAATATTTATATATTTACACGCCCATTAAAGCCAAGGTTTGTGAAAATATTAAAAGACGTAAAATAATATCTTATTTAAATTATACTTACAAAATATAAAATAATGTTTCTTCTGTCAAAGTAAACATATGAAGATATTTCATAAAGTGACTTTTAAACATGACCTGATTTTGCTATATAGGCGTGCTTAGGATCTGAGCTTAAGTTCAATGCTCTTTAATATGATAAATAAATAATATATGAAAAATATTATAGAGAATATTTTAATAAAGTTAGATAAATACCTACGAACATGAGAGCTCTTCGTTTACTTATTGAATCTATGAAGTAGTCACATTTGGATTGAAAATATCCTTTCATAACACCCACCACTGTAGCTCCAACTCCTAATCCAGCTTCAAAAGTGCCACTTATTATAAAAACTGGTGGAAGTTCTCTCATATATGAGAGGTCGCTTGAGTAGGTACCACCGAAATGTCTATTTCTACCGCCAAACAGCAGTGTAAATGCACTGTGTGTTTCGGAAAGGACATTGTAGCCAGAGTAACTACTGGACATATTGAAACTTAACATCTTATGTCTCAAGATGGCGAGCGCAGTGGAATGCCAAGCATTGCTTTATAATTCAAGTTACTTGGTTTTGCTACTATTCATGAGCGGTCGTATCACTTACCATCATGCGACTGGTATGCTCGTCTCTCCATTCATATCAATAAAAAAATTACACCAAAGGACAAGGACTCAGAAGAGCTCAGCGAGTCTCTGAAAATAGCAATAAAAAGAATGAATTTGGAATAAACTGTTGTCCACGTTGTATTTGTAAAGCCAAAACTACTTATTTAAATAATTGGTCATATGGTGAAACACATATTCAGTTGACACCAGAGGTCAACGACGTACACTCATTATATTATGATCTTTAGTGCATATCATATTCAAAGTTAAAATAATAGTGATAAGAGATTATGTACTTGTTTTTTTGTGACATACGAGTAAATGAAGTAAATAAGTGTTATATTTAAGAATTGCTTTACAAGATATATTATTGTTATATTGAAATAACTAGCGGCCCGGCCCAGCTTCGCCCGGGTACAAATAGATTTCTGTACAATAATATGTACGTATTATACATATAAACCTTTCTCTTGAATCACTCTATCTATTAAAAAAAGCCTCATCAAAATCCGTTGCGTAGTTTTAAAGATTTAAGCATACAAAGGGACATAGGGACAGAGAAAGCGACTTTGTTTTATACTATGTAGTGATTAATACTTTCGCTTCAGAAACCTTTTCCACTAGAAGTAGCATCAGCGCTTGACACTCCTATAACAACAGGAACTGATTCTTTTTGCTCAATCCAAAGGAGTACACAGTATTTCTATTAGTGTCACCTACGGTATGTCGAACCAATTTCTTTCTCAAAATATAGAACGGAGAGAATCTTGAATGTTGAATTGTTTGCCGTCTCACGTGTTCCCTCCTTTCTATAATCATGGGTTCTTCCGCCGTACTTCTCGAAAAATTGATTCTAGTCCGATACTAAGGCACCAGGTTCTTACAATGTTGTACACCAATTTTTAATAGCCATGACAATGACTAGGACGAAACAATGAAAAAAAAGTGCATTTAAAACTAGCCCCTTATAACACGAATGTCATGATGTCCTCAACAAATTTCTTAAAAAGGAAAATTTTCAAAACTTTACCACCAACTCCACAAAGTTGGGATACAATAGTCGACGTGACAAGTATCACATATTATTTACAAAATGCGGAAATAACGAGTTCAAATCCCAGGGCACAACTCTGACTTTTCAGTGTCTTGTATGTATTGATAGTCAATCACCACCCACTAAAACAGTTAAGGAAAACATAGTGATGAAACCTGTATACGATAGCGATTGCCGAATTCTAAGAATTTCTTTGGTATGTAAAGTCCGCAACCCGCACTAGACCAGCGTGGTGGACTATATTGCCTAACCACTTACTATTGAAATCACGACTGTGGAGAAGGCCTGTGCCCTGGGGCCCTACTATATAAATCCGAAGTTCGAATCTTCGTGACGTTTTTCGTTTCGAAACCTACTATGTAACACGAAATTCGAACTTCGGATCGAAGAATGAATGATTCGAATATATCGGCAATCCAAACATTTACATTTTTATTTACTATATTCATCCGAAACGAAGTTCGAAACTTCGGACGAACGAAGTTTATGACGATACGTATGTACCTACTCTGTAAATGTTCGTATTGCCGATATATTAGAATAATTCATTCTTCGATCCGAAGATTCGAATTTCGTGTTACAGAGTAGGTTTCGAAACGAAAAACGTCACGAAGTTTCGAACTTCGTTTCGGATTTATATAGTAGGGCCCCTGCAGTGGGACGTATATGGGCCGATTCAGGTGATAAACTAAATCGTGATAGTCATTTTTTTCTTTAACAACTCAGCGCGTTATTGCTAGCGTAAAATATTGGCTTTTATCGACGTCTTCTATTTATGGCGAAAGCCCTACCCGAGTTAATTCAGTATTTAATGAATAATCTGTATCAAAATACAGTTAGGAGAGTATGGGTACATTAGAGTTACCTAAAACTGCTTGGTAATAGGCGTGAGTGCCATGTGTTATTCGAAACCCTATATATTATTTGTTAAGTATGTATTTTTAATGTTAGCAAAATGCTTATATATTAGTTTTTTATAAGACGTGTTTATTTTAACCCTCGTCATTGTTTTACTCTCAAACGTTTATGATTTCAATTCCTAAAATTTCGTTCAATATTATTTCAAATTGAAAATTGAATACTGTACAAAAGCCTTAACACTAGTATATTGCCTAAATTATTCCAGCATGTAGTTAATATAGGCTCGACAATCCGCGACAGTAAATAAAGATTGAGGCCGGCAAAACGAGCCTTCATTTAGAATATATGGGTTGGGATAGTGTGAAATTGTAACGATACTATTGATACAGTACGGTACAGAAAACAATAATACATAAATTGTCATTTGTTTTGGCGGTATATTATTTATTGATAATTATATTATATTGCGTGGGTTGTTTATTTAATTTTAAATACAAAATTTGGTGTCTAGCTAAATTAGGAATTAAAAATAAAATTTAAAATTCTAAGTCTAAAGCTTTTTTGGCATAATTTTCATAATTTAAACAAGTGCATTTATATATATTCATCATTTAATAGTAATAACATGTCCAATGTCATAAAAACTGAAGAGATAAAAATTAATAAATTATATAGCACTACAGCTGTTTTATGTGAAAGAATATCGTAAATGACACGTACTTTTAAATATATGAAATGAAATGAAATAAAATGAAATGAAAATAATTTATTGAATCCATAAAAATCATTTAGATTCAGTCATTTTTTTATCTACCACCCAGTTCGGAAAGCGGTTTTCACTAGAGAAGAACGGGCAAGAAACTCTAGTGTTGCTCTTTTCAAAACCAGTTTACAATGTAGTGAATTATTAAAAAATTGACAAGTTGGTTTAAATCAGAGCAGTTTAATAATAATTTGTTGTAAATTTACAATAAATATTTTTGATACGAATATTATTATATTATAATTACTATGGCTGAGTGAAGCGAAGTCGCTCAGATCGAAGAATCAGTATACTTTTTTTCGCCAAAACAGTGAATAATTGCGAAAGCCTTTTATAATCCATCAATATACAATTGAGTATCGGTAAACATAGGCTGCATTTGTATTAACCCATATACTTCCCTCTGCAGCGCACTGGCCTCCTCCACAATTGAGAGTACGATTGAGAGTGGTTAGGCCATCCACCACGCTGACCTAGTGTGGGTTGGCGGACTTGACATACCATAGAAATTCATACAAATCGCTACTATATGCAGGTTTCCTCACTAAGACAAAGAAATAAAAATAAAATATCCACCATTCCACAAAGTCGTTCACATAGCAAATCAATAAACGCACATAAACTTTCAAAACGTTATTATATCGATAATAAAGTGGTGTAATACGCAGCTGCTTGATTTATTGCCTGCAGTGAGAAATGTGACAATCAACGCATTGAAATATTGCCAGCCGGTGCTATTGGGCTAGGTCAGTGCTCACACTATCTGTCGTGTGCGTATTTCCAGCACATAATCAGACAGGTGATTACAATGTAGGCATGTGTATACTCGTAATTTAAATAATTTCTGTTACGAACTAAGTATCAATTACACAATCCAACTTTATCCATAACTTTGGTACTTCAGTAGTAAAAGAAATATTGGTTTTGAAGACTACCCAAAACATAAATCCTTTCACGGGACTCTAAGGATTAACACTTTGTCACCTTGATAACGATTATAAGTATTTTACAGACAAAATATGCCTCGCTGGTTGGAGTCCATAAATTTTATTTTGGAGCATGGGCATCCAATTCAAAAAGTTGATCAAAAATACGCCAACTTCAAGCAATTGTAACGTATATAAAAAGTATTAATTTTCTAAACAATATTACACAATTCAAAACCATAGAACAACGTCTTTTCAAAATAGCCTATTTCTTTAAATAAGATAATAAAAGCTTCATACAATTTCAGGTACGGAACGCGACAGCCGTATTCATCATGAACCTGTCCTGTTCTGATCTTCTGTTCTGCTGCTTCAACCTTCCGCTCGCCGCGTCTACATTCTGGCGGCGGTCTTGGGCCCACGGCAAGATTCTATGCCGAATGTTCCCGTTAGCCAGATATGCTCTCGTTGCGGTCTCATTATTCACCGTACTAGCCATCACTATCAACAGATATGTCATGATCTCGCATCCGAGACTATATCCTAAGTGAGTATTGTATTCTTAATCCAAGTATTTTGAATTCAGCCAAAAGGATTTTAAAGTTAACACAATATAATTGATGCATCACTACTTTAGCATGAAGTAATTACAATTCCAGTATATTATTGTCATAATTGGCGTTGTTTTACAATTATCGTGTTGTTACTGACCGCAAAGCATAAATATGAAAACGCCATTTAAATAATTTGTACTGCGTAAACTATGGCATGGCAATAATAATATTTTTTGATCTACAGGTTGTACAAACGGCAGTACCTGGCAGTGATGGTGGCAAGTACGTGGGCGTTTTCATTTGGAGCTTTAATAGCAACATGGCTCGAGAAATGGGGCAGATTTGGCTTGGACCCGACGATAGGATCTTGTTCCATTTTACCAGATCGCAACAACAGATCACCGAAAGAATTCCTTTTCGTGGGTGCATTCATGCTTCCCTGCTTAGCTATCGTCATATGCTATGCCCGAATATTCTGCATAGTAAGAGACGCTGCGAGAAAATCACGCGCACCTGTTCGCCGAGCAAGACCTGGATTAGAAGATTCAGCAGTTGGGTCAGCCTCTACGGCGTTAGAGCGCTCACCAGGCCCTGAGAACGGGACGAATCACAACAACCATGTGTCAGCACCAAAAAGAGCCTTGCTTGCCCCACCGGCTTTACACTGCCCACCGACTCCAGGACCGGAACGGTCTTCATCATCCGGAGTTGATACATTAGACGGCCATGATGAAGAGTGCGCTCTGGATGCTAAACCAAGAACTCCAAGTGGCGGTGAGACTGCCAAACGCCTAAGACAAGCTGCGTGTGCGCTCAAGCGTTCTCCAGCATCAGTCAGGCCACCAAGGCTGACACCAAAAGACAGGAAACTACTAAAGATGATCATGGCTATAATGCTCTCTTTCTGGGTGTGTTACCTCCCAATAACACTAACAAAGATATTTCGCGAGTTCACCTCCCATCCAGCGGCGAATATAGCGGGATACATTCTGATATACTTGACGACGTGCATCAACCCGATCATATACGTGGTGATGTCGAGCGAGTACCGGCAGGCGTACAAGAATCTGCTGATGTGTCGGCGGTGGGCGTGACGATCACCAGGCGACGGCGCCTCCGAGAAGCGCCCGCCGTGACTCCTCAACCGCCGATTAGCTTAAATCTTGCAACGAACACTAGCACGCAAGGACAATCAACTGTAAATTATCTGCTCTACTGACTATGTGTTATACTATTGTATACGTTAAGATAAGGGGTGTTTTGAGAACATGTATTTTATTATGTGTAACTGAGAACCGTCCGCGTAAAGTATGGATGGCACTGAATGATGTTGTGAAAGTTTTTATATACGAGTACCGTTTCAATATAATGAGACATTAATGTGTAGAAGTATAAAGTTATCTATAAATCTATTTAAAACGTTAAGCTATAGTCACAGTAGAGGTTTAGTGAAGATACTCATTAATAATTTAAAGTATAAACGTAATGTGACATAATTTATAAATGTTAAATTACCAACAGCTATTACCAAAAATCATCAACTTAATGTGAAAGTATTACGTAGCAATAAATCGTCGGAAGGACCAAAGAGCACGGTAGTTATAATGATGGAAGCAATACGTTAGTAGTAAAGAATAAAATCGTTTATGAGGCTAACTGCGGTCTGGAGCGTATACTGCTCGGGCATACCCATGACCGGGGTGCACTGACTCATCAGGGAAAACGTAGCAAAAACAAACATTAATCCTGTATTCACTCAAATCATACTCATTAGTAATAAAATGCTTGTGAGCAGACGACGTGTAGCTGTGTAATGTTGTGAAGTGAATTAAAAGGAAAGAAATATGGGTGATATCAAAATGAATGTGAGTGATGTGGCGGGTCTTGAAGACTTTGAATCGGACGCGGCGCTGGCTGCGGTGCATCTGTTCAAGGACTATGATGTGCCGCTGCTGCACTTCGCTACTTTCTCCTGCGTCCTGTTCATGATCATCGGGATACCTGGAAACCTCGTCACCATTATAGCGCTATCGAGGTGCAGAAAGGTGAGCTAACTATATTAATATCAAAATATCTTTTCCTGTTGCATCTTCTAGTTTACCTACAATATTTAAAAGAGTTGCACTGGGGAGTCGCATAAAGGAATATTTTATGAATATCCAATTAGTCACCGTATTATAAAATGTTTGTAGTCATATGCTAATAGGCCCATTTACGTCATTTGTTAGAAATTCGTCTTTTTGTTAAGTAATTATTTTATGTTTCAATTTAAATTTGATAAAGCCCCATCAGCACAATGTAATCTGCTTTGTAAAATAAGTGTGATGAAAGAACACAAGACTTAAACAAAGCTTTATAATAATGAGGTCAGTAATCACGTCATCTATTAAGAGCAAAACAACTATGTGGCGCTGTCGTCGCTGCAAAATATAATATTCTTTAGGTACATGCATTACAATATTACGTCTAGACGAGTAGATATATTCATAAATTGAATCGTTACTAGACTATATGATGATAAGTTTGAACAAAAAACAACAAACGCTGTCATCCATAAATATAGTAGGTTATTGTCATCAACCACAAGAACCTTGTGAAAAGTTTCCAGAAATATTTTAAAAGTATTAATGCTATCTTTTTCTTATGAAAATAGGCTGAATTAACCGATATATACTATTGCTTCAAAGAAAACTGATGCAAAACGACAGGAGATGTCCTTTTTCGTGGGGATGATAAGATTGCTGGAGACCCAATACATCTTATCTCTCAATCCGTCATTTTTCTCTCCAATTTTGGGTTGCCGAAAATGGACATATAGATCAAGCAGATATTCATGGCCACTGATAATACCTCCTCATTTGCCGAACCATCAATTAAAAGAGTGACTTCTAAGCATTAAATGCCATAAAGAAATTAGCGTCAACTATAATTAAATTCTTGTAGAATGAGACAACGCAATGCAATGACGTATGTATTAGACTACAAGCCCGTGGCAAAAATCGATGGGTCAAATGAACCACCAGGAGACCTATTTGGTATGATACAGGGGCATAAAATAATAATATTCAGCACTATTCCGTCACTTGTAAGCTGTCCGTCTCAGTGCAGATGAGACTTCAAAATCATCAAGGAGAGGGGTTAATTTTGGTCATTTATTTTTGTACGGCATTTCAACCATCGATAGGTCCATGAAAAATGATAGAAAGAACACGTAGTGCCGTACAAAAATAGTGCGTCACAAAGTCGGAAGAACGTTAGATATTCCGGCAAATTTGTCGCTAAATTTGGTCATTTGATTTTAAACGGCATCGGTTCCATACAGTCGCAATATCTCTTCTAAACCATTATTCCGCAACGCCGTACAAAAACTATGCGACAAGGAAGAAAAACCAGCGGTTGCAACCCACTCCCTTTCAGTGGTCCGGGGGGTGATTTGAAAAAGTACGGCATCGGTTTCATAACATTGAGTAGCACTCAAAATTACTATTTTTAAAAAAGCCGTCACTAAATTATTGTTAATTTTAAGGTATACATAAATTCCTTATAAATTTGACTTTTAAAGCTGAAAGGTCATTTGATCCTGTACGACAACCTGTTTTTTAACATGATATTGCTAAATACAATTGTTATTTAGTATTGCCATTCAATAAAAATGTTTGAAAAGAAATTTAGAGGAAAATAAAATATGAGTTTTCTCAAATCATTTCAAAAGTTTAAATTATCGTAGATTAGTGAAATACAGCAACTTTCCAAATATTATTGTTGTTTTAAATAGTTCTCAGGTAAACAAATGAAGAAAAAATTATGCCGTACATTTTACTGGTAGTAGGTCTCTCATATGTGAGAGGCTGCCTGGGTGGGTACCACCGCAATGTCTATTTCTCCCGTCAAACAGCAGTTTAAATGCACTGTTGTGTTTCGGACTGAAGGAAATTGTAGCCAGAGTAACTACTGGATATATTGAGACATAACATCTTGTGTCTCAGGATGGCGAGCGCAGTGGAATGCCAAGCATTGCTTTGTAAATCAATGTGTTGTTTGGTTTTGCTACTGTTCATGAGCGGTCGCATCGCTTACCATCAGGCGAACGGCAGGCTCGTCTCACCATTCAATGCAATAAAAAAAAAAAAATATATTGCAGAACATAATTTTTGGCTGATTAAAATGGCACTACCATTTCAGGAGTACTTTATGGTCATGTGATACTACACGGCATTAACATGTTTTTGAAGAGAATAATTGGTAACATGTATAAAAAATCATTATGCCAGCTTTTAAAGTGAAACTGCGTGTATATTATATCCAAAAATTGAAAAACTATAATTAAGCTCAGTATTTATATTTTTGTAAACTTTTCGATGTCATATACTGCAAATATGGACATATTTTTTTGAATTGTGTTATTAAATATACTAAATGATATAATACAAAAATGAAAAAATAGGTAGGTATGTCTTTCAAATTTTAATTCAATATCTGAATCAGCGACTGAGTCGGTATCGGAATCAAGGTCCTCATCGACGTCCGCATCCTCTTCTCGATCACCTTCTGAAACATGAATATGTGTCATCTTATTTTGCGGACAAATAAAATTAAAAAAAGGAATTAATAATAATAAGTTTTTGTTATGTTTATTACCTTTTATCAATGTGAACCTTCAGATATCTACGGCATTGACTTTTTATAGATGATTGCATTAGATACAAATAAATTGTCTAAATGCTGTACAGTAAATATCATACTAAATATCACCCTAAAGTATATTTTATTACATGGATTATTCGAGAGATATTTTCCGCTCTACAGACCTTTGGATCACCAAAAAATGTACGGCATGTGAAAAAATGTTATCTATGCATTAAATACTTTCAAAATAAATTAATCCCATATTGTGTCAAATCACCCCCCGGACCACTGAAAGGGAGTGGGTTGCAACCGCTGGTTTTTCTTCCTTGTCGCATAGTTTTTGTACGACGTTGCGGAATAATGGTTTAGAAGAGATATTGCGACTGTATGGAACCGATGCCGTTTAAAATCAAATGACCAAATTTAGCGACAAATTTGCCGGAATATCTAACGTTCTTCCGACTTTGTGACGCACTATTTTTGTACGGTACTACGTGTTCTTTCTATTATTTTTCATGGACCTATCGATGGTAGAAATGCCGTACAAAAATAAATGACCAAAATGAACCCCTCTCCTTGATGATTTTGAAGTCTCATCTGCACTGAGACGGACAGATTACAAGTGACGGCATAGTGCTAAATATTATTATTTTATGCCCCTGTATCCTACCAAATAGGTCTCCTGGTGGTTCATTTGACCCATCGCTTTTTGCCTCGGGCTTGTAGTCTATATTGTTAACTCTAACAAGTAGGCACCGATCCGTCATCGTCACTCCCACCCGTTTACACCCGATGTTTTTCAACTCTGACATTGTTTATATCATAAATAGGATTAAAAAGTTTATTTTCATCTTTATTACCGTTATAAAATGATTCAATCAATTTCATGGAATTTCGACAATTATATCTTACACGTACGAGAAATTCTTTAATCAGCTTGTAGAATTAATTGCGTTGCCAAATTAGGGCAGCTAAAATGTAAGGTGCTCTTTAAATGTATGTTTAGATATCAGGGTGCTTGTCCTACTTAAAGTCTGCCATTAGACAATCAGGTGCTTAAGAAAGTCACAATCCCATCCATCCCAAATGTCCCGCAATTCAAATAAATTTCAATCAATGCGCTAAGATCAACTAGACTTTCAAATACAGTATCAACATGTTTCCCTAACTCCGTTCAGAAAACTTGTCGCAATCGTCAATAGAGCCATAACCAAAACAAAAGTCAAATTTTAATACACGCATAACATTCCAAAATCATAATATTAAAGTTCTTAATGTTAAGGTTCTGGGTTGCGTGGTTAAGATAGTTGATGTAACATGGTCGTGGTATTTGGAAAGTCTATAAGTTCTGACATATACAAACTATCAAAAATGAGATCGATAATGTAGATTTCGAACAGAACCTCTCCTGTTTTACAAACTCTCGATATAGCCATTCAATTCCAACTCCCATTTCAAAATTAAAAATATGCCAATAGATTCATATTCAGCCTCATCTTCTCTTTGCAGGTTCGCAACGCCACAGCAATGTTCATAATCAACCTATCATGTTCGGACCTATTGTTCTGTTGCTTCGTGTTGCCGCTACAAGCGTCTACTTTCTGGCACCGGGCGTGGGTCCACGGCAAGATCCTCTGCCGAATGTTACCTCTGGCGAGGTACGCGCTGGTCGCAGTCTCGCTCTTTACTATACTTGCGATCACCCTCAACCGATATGTTATGATATCCTATCCTATGATCTATCCCAGGTGAGTGAATTTAGAGAATAATAACTTATTGTTTCTATTATGTCAAATATTGAGTAATGATATAAACAAGTCTACTGTATTATGTTTTTGTCTTTTATAATATATTTATAATAAATAGATCAAGAAATAATAAGAATGTTTAATACACCCTGACTTTAATAAATAAAGATTTAAATATCAGTGTAGTGCTTTGGATGTTCTTAGTGAATTTTCACTTATAATACCACAAGAGCTTCAAAATTATCGGGTATTTCCCAATGACGTTTTACAAATAGACACGTCATACACTAACATAATGGCACAAAAAAATGGCGCGATGCGTATTGTAATTTCAAATTGGTTCGAAGAAAGAGTAAAAAAGCAAGATACATAAGTAAGAAGAAGATGAATAGACATCGCTAGTTACGTAACAATAAGTGCCGCACGGTTATTGGCCGAAGCGCGTGTGACGTAGCATCAAGCATGAAGTACGGGATGACGTGGCGAGAGCTGTCAAACGTCGCCATGAGAGCGAATTTATTAATTTTATTTAATAAAAAAATAAATTGGTGTGTACTTGCGCACTAAATAAAATATTTTTTTTGTTTCACAGTTTCAGAATCATTTGTACATTATTTTAAATCACTCTAATCTATTTTTCCGCTTTTGGTTTCGAGAATACAAATAGTCAGAGAAACGTGTATCCGCGACAGTGATTGAAGCGTGACTGATTGCGCGTGAGGCAATTACCTCCCAAACGTCTTGCCATTATAAAGCTCGGACAACGCATCTATGCTTTATAAACATCTTAGGTATTTCCCGATAGGTTCGTTGCAAACAAATGAAGGAGTCAAAACTTGACGACTTTATTTGTTTGCAGGGAACCTTGAGGGAAATGCCAGATAATTTTGAAGCTCGTGTGGTATTCGGGGGATTATTTTTCCGTCCTAAATTTTAATTTCAAACTCATTTTCATGCAAAATCTCCAATTTTCACAATTGAATTCAACCTGTCAGTTTGACGTGTGGTTAATTTGACTGGATCATGTTTTGTTTTTTATATATAGCAACTACCAGAGAAAAATTTCAAAAAATTATCAGTATAATACCATGTAGGTTGTACCACGTGACGTCGAATGGTGCAATTCTATTGGTCGATATTTGGGTCGGAAAAATAATCTTTATAATTACTTGGTTCGTTAATTCTGTTCCTAATCTATTTAATATTTGTCCAACAGGTTATACAAGAAGCTCCACCTATGTATTATGATCATTGGAATCTGGATATTCCCATTCGCCATGCTTATTCCTACTTACTTAGAAGCATGGGGCCGATTCAGCTTGGATCACATCACTGGTTCTTGTTCTATAGTGCCAGATGAAAACGGAAGATCTCCAAAGAAGTTTCTCTTCATATCTGCATTCATTTTGCCAAGTTTAGCAATCATCATCTGCTACGCTAGAATTCTGTGGATTGTTAGAAAAGCTGCAAAGCTGGCCCGAGGTCCTGTACAAATAAGACCAGTGTCGACAATAGAAATCAATGGGAACAATGAAATAGGGTCAAATGTAAACCAGAGTAGAAGGAATCTAAATCAAATTGTTCCTGCATCAAAAGACAGACGCTGTCAGCTACCAATGAGTTGCTTCTTCAACACAGGCGCTGAATTGTCATCATCAATCGAGAGTTCCACACCAGATGAGTTAGAAAGGAGCTCGACAAGACCGAATGCTCGTGCTCTTGGTTCTGAATCTATCAGTAATTTCCGCAAAAGCTTCGTAGCAACGTTCAAACGACCCCCGATACCGGTGAAACCGCGCGGCCCTACAAAGAAAGATAAAAAATTGCTCACAATGATCGTGGCAATCATGGTGTCATTTTTCGTCTGCCACCTGCCCATTACGTTGACGAAGACGATATTTCAAGAGTTCACCTCCCATCCGATATTTAATATTATAGGCTACGTACTAATATTCATGACGACGTGCATCAATCCGATAATTTACGTGGTGATGTCAAGCGAGTACAGACAAGCGTACAAAAATTTGTTTAAATGGCGGTGATGAAACTCTCTTAAACCTCCCGATAAGACTTTAATGTAAGTATTTCGTGTGACAAGTATTTTTGAGTGTACGTGTTGTATATTACTAGGTAGGTGTGAACCGTCCGTGTCTGAATAAGTGTGGGTGAACGTACGTAATGAGTGCAATTTGTCTAAAACTATACGAGTAATCTCAATTGTAAATATTTTGTTAGTATGTAGTGTTCGTGTACTGTAAAGGTCTGTAATTAGCAGCGTGTCAATAATATTGCAAATTGGATTTGGTAGGCGTTATTTGTCAAATTCGTGGTATAAAATATGACATTCCGCGTTAATTAAACATTGAGAAGTTATCTTTTTTTAATTTATTATGGAACCTTCAGATACAAGACAAGTCAATAATAAGAAACTTTCAATTGAACAAATCCTACCTCGTCATTTAAATATAAGAAGTTGAATATACGTTATTTACTACAGAGTCATAACTTAAAAGAAATACTCTTATAATAAAGTGTTATAAGACCATTAATATTTATATCAATAACAGAATACCAATGAACTTTGTCCCTCCATACTTTCCGAACTCGATTGAGTATGTCAAAACAAGAGTGTACGCATGTACACATTATGACGTACTTTGCGGTTCATATTCCAACTATTGTATTCGAGGTAGAGATTTCAACCGAAGAGTAATAAATCTCGTAGCTAAATGAGTGTTGTCGACATTTGACGTACTTTTGCGTCTGTGGTTAGTTTTCAACGTTACTGTTAATTGTTTCCTGTCGTATGTTTATCGAATGTTAGTCACATAAACGCTAACATAGGTGTACAGTACAATGCGTACAATATCAATATGTGATATTATTGTATATAAGATGGATGTCAAAGACATAACGAAATGTTTTCGATATTAATGATATTTTGAATCGAAAAAGGTGCTGTTGTAACGAGTTTTACATTTTTAATGTTTTCTGTTTATTGAAATTATCAAGAACCATACTTTATGATCACATTGCAAATTTTTGTAAAACATAGCCGATTTTATAGCATTTGCATTTGAAATTTAACATTTTATGTCTTAGGACGGCGAGCGTATTGGAATGCCAAGCATTGCTTTATAATTCAAGGTGTTGTTTTGCTACTGTACATGAGCGCTCGTATCGCTTACCGTCAGGCGAACGGCATGCTCGACTAGCCATACTCTGCAATAAAAAAAAATGCAAATATTAATTACAACAGGTGTATAACAGCACTTCTGTGACCCTTACTATAAATAAACGGCTCCATTGCCAATTCATACCAATTTCTAAACAATAAATAAATTATTACGGTAATAAAATTAAGATAAATCATTCTGCCTTATCAAACACAGGCGACAGGCAGCTACTCACTACTTCTAATTAATAATTGGAAATCCGCTGACGTATTATAGTAAGGGTAATATAACTATAAATGAAACAATTAACTCACAGCTGAATTACAATAATTTTAATAAAATATGCGAAATGTAAAAAGACAATCATTCCAAATTGTAATCCCTTTGAAACAAACATTGAGGTATTATACTAGAGCGGACATCGTGAACAAAATCTCTGCGTATGGTACGTGCACACGGGTACACAGTGAAGCGAGAGGGAAGATATATTACTTCGTAGGCGTGACAGAGACAGAAATAGAAGGTACCCTTAATTTTGTTACAAACATTTTGTTTGCAGTGTCCCCTCTAGTATATTATCAATGGTAACAAAAATATTAATTCGTTGTTAGAAAATTAATATAAATGTTTTATACGATAAGTATAGTGTATAATAGTAATTATATTGGTATATAACCGAAGATTTCCAAAGGTGTCTGTAGTCAACAAATATTAGGCGTGTAACGAACTGTTAAAGTATTTAATTTATATGCTATTTAAATAAGTTTTGTATGTTAAGTAAAATATGAGATGTAAGTCATGCTCATCTACAATGTTACTGGGAAACATTTTTAACGTAATTTTCATAGAACATTGCCATAAAACAAATCAATAAATTTTGAAATGATATGATGAAATTATCTAATGCTTCATAAATTATTGTTATTCACACATTTATATTACGATTTATACGGAAGTGTAACAATCAAATCGTTGTAATTTTCCTGTTATTGACTGAACCATTTTTAAACACGTCAGCCGCGTAAAGTATTCTCAAACACACGCATTACTTCTGCTATATTTCTAAAAATATTATTTATATGGTCGAAATGATAGGGATAGCTCAAATATAACATTAATTTTCTCTTCAATATTGCCAGTTCATAAAAAAATATTAATCTTTAACTAAAATCATTATTTAATTTCACAATTATAACTTGAAACTTTTGCGTTATTAATCAAAATGAATAATTGGAAAACATAATTACATTCCAAATTCGCGATGAACTCATCGGTCAAGTTAATTTTATAATCATATTAAAGCTGGCAGGTTTGGTAAACAACAGTGGAATAACAAAAACTGAAAATTACCTAGAGCCTTCCATGAAAGAGGGGTTAATTTTTCAGTAACATACGAACACATTTCACAAACATTTACCCTCGCATTCAACAAAGATAATTGGACAGTTTATTTATTATTATTAACTCGTATTTCGTTTGTTATTTATTATTAACTCGTATTTCGTTTGTGAGTTCTAACTAATTTCGTTGCGTATTTAACACGTGTCGCCAAAGACTCGCCTAGCTTCACTCTTGTGTCAATTCTTTGCGAGCCACTGTTGATCCTGGCTGGCTTACAGTGAAGAATGATTAGGCGAAATTACTATAACCTTACCAATATATCACAGCAAATTAATTGACTGTGTATTTGTTATGGAACGTAGATGACTTTGCACAACTTATGTTGTTTGTTAACATAAAATTAATCGTCATAGTTCTTGAAAACATATTTAATTAATTTACACTTATAAACTTGCAGCAACATATATTTTATCTGGTCACAATTACTAGGTAGTTTCAAAGTTCAGATGTAACTTCTCTTGTAAAACATGTATGTCCAATAATAACCATATTTAATTGAATCAATCCGAACTGAAGTTCTAAATAGTTAAAAAAAACTTTAAAGTGCTTATTAAAGTATATTTAAACGTTTACATTATTTATTATGGCAAGCATTCATTTTCTGATATGTAATAATATGTAAGTGTGTAACACTTGTATTGGCGAGTATATTTTACAACTATTTTAATTACATGAATAATTGAATATAGACCTTGTTTTATACTTCGACACATCAATACATTATGTAAAATATGATAGCATTATAATTATTAATCATATCATTCTCAGAATATTTAATCCGATAATTTTAAATTAAGTCAAAATTATGTATAATGATGTACAACCTTTATAGACAATTTATAAACCTATTTTAAACATAGAATGTTTTGTCACTTTCCAACTACTTTCGAACTCAGTTGAGTGAAGAAGACAAAACATTCGGTAACTGAAATAGGTTTTAGAACTATCTATACATGGGCCCAAGTGTACAGAAGAATAATTAATGCTGTATATAATAAGAGATTGTTGTGTCGAATGGCAACAAATCTTTTGCCAATCAATACACCTTGATGAAAATACGATTGTCAATACAGTGTAATGACTTTACAATAAAAAATATTTTTGTCACATTCTCCTAAGTCTCAATAAACTAAACCAAAATCATTTTAATGTACGTAGAAATAAGTCGCTATAAATAATTTTGACAGTAATATTTTTGTTAGTTGAACACAATCGCCAAAGAACCAATCCTGGGGCCAGGACATCCCTTAAGCCATTGTACTTACCAAAGATGTAATGAAATTAAATAATATGTTCGAAATATGTTGTTCTTTTTTATTCCTATATTATTTTGTACTGGTAGTCAAGTTATCCTGATTCATTTATCATTAAGGACTGTGAGAATAACAGCTAATGAGTTTTACGAAACATGCCGTCCTTTTAATGATTGTGCAAGAAAATATACCTAATTACTTAAAGCAAAGCGATAAGGATTTCTTATTCTGTCTATTCTTATCCCACTTGCAAAGATCGGGGCAATACCAAATATCATAAAAAATACTTATTTATTTCAGGATAATATGCGCTCATAGTGTTATAAAATCACAATACTTAAATTAAATATACAGGTACACATAGAATGAAAAATATAACAAAAAATTTCTACAGCGAGCGATTCATCAACCTACCAGTTGGACAACAGGTATATGCATCTCATATCAGCGTCTCCCAAAATCCTCGTGCAGTCAAGTCGCTTACAAGAGATACAATGCTGTTGGCTACTGACCCCAAGCCCTGCGCATCAGTAATGCAACTCGCTTTCGTATTATAGCTCTAAAATATGACTTCAGCCATGTCAATGAAAAATAAGACTTATATTTTTACAATCTGCTACTTGACAAACATCAACCCTGTATTAATTACCCAGATCAATCTAAAAACTTACTATATAAAAGAAAAAAAAACATAGGTACCTAGACAACATCTCTTCAAGATTTCTGGTACTCTGACAGGCTATAAAGCACAAACGACTAACCAAAAGTAGGTTAGGTAAGCCAAAAAAAAGAAAGCGGGTAGGAAACAGAGTCGATCGAGTCGAGAAGATTACCGCTAGTAATAGCATAATTAATATTTACAAAACAACACTGTGTAAGACTCAAGGCTAAGATATATAGTGTATTATCTATCATCAAGACCACAATGCACTAAAAATAAGGTTAGTACTTAAAAATAACATACTCGTATTGATATTTATCGTATGTTTTATTACTTCTGATAAAAATAGTTCTACACAATAGGCCGAAAAGTATTTTTTAGTAAATGGCTGTCGTAAAGTATCTTAAACTACGCAAGGAGTACATTCAAAAACGTTCACAAGTTTCTTTAAAACTTAAAACGTTGAATGAGGCGAGTTTTATTGTCGGCTGCGGTTGTTTTGATGCTCAACTTTGGATAAATAAAACACTTTTTAACGATCTTACGATGTTACCCATTTATATTTATCTTGTTCGGCAAAGGCAAAGGATTCGAGTGTTGCTTTATTTAAAACCAAATGATGAAACTTCAACACTTATGCTATTTTTTACATCTAGGATCATGAAATTACGGATGCCATACCAAGGTAGAGTTAGCGAGTATTTTAATGTTGTTCAATTAAAAAAAAATGTGTGACGCTAAATCTGATAATTTCAAACATTATAAAAAACAAAAATATAGCTAAACTATCGAAGTATCCTTAGGCTCAATTGCACAAACTAACTTTGCCTATACCTTTACCCTTGAAACTGTCAATTCCATACATTCGATTCGCAAGGTCAAATACATCTCTAATGTTTGGCGATGACATTTTCATAGGCAAAGGTATTGGCAAAGTTACTTGGTGCAACTGAGCCTTAAAGATTTTGAGTATTATAAACATTTCCTAACAACGCGAAAACAATTTAGAAAATGTACGAACTTAATCTCAAGTATCTGTGATAAAGATAAAAGCGGCGTTGTATTCTAAAACAGATCCAGTAAGGAATTAACTTTCAAGGCCGCTAATGGATTGCGACTTGCTACGATCATCTTTTATTCATTGCTCCCGAACACAATACGAAAAAACATTAAAGCTACCCACAATATGACAGATATAACTAATGAAGGTGAAAATATTTTTGCGTAAATTAAAAATGCAAACAATGGAGCTACATTAGTTTTTAAAAGCAAGCGCAATAAACGAGCAACCGATTTTATGAAAGGAAAGTGAACGCTACAGCTCAGGAACACATGAACAATTGTTGTATGACAGTTGAATGTACTTGTAGAACCGTAAAGTATTGAAAATGCTTTTGGAAGAGAAACGTTTATCAACTGTTGTATTTGAAGGACATTTTATTTACAGATATTTGGGTTTAAAGGACATTTTTACCAAAGTAACTACTAGATATATTGAGACTTAACATCTTATATGTATCTTAGGATGGCGAGCGCAATGAAATGCCAAACATAGTTTTGTAATTCAAGGTGCTGTTTAGTTTTTGCGGCTTTCATTGGTTTCACTTGCTTTCATGAGCAGTTGTATTGCTGACCTAATGGCATGCTCGCCATTCAGAGCAATAAACAAAAAATCCTTTAAATTTATTCTGCAGAGGTCGAAAAAAGTGAAATGATTGAATTTAGAAAGAATTCATTATAAAATCTCATCGGTTTACTAAGTCGACAATGGCTATGACCTGGCTATGAATTCATTACTGATTCAGATGATTGTTATAGTAATAGCTTACCGTCAAGTGATTGCTTTCCAAGAAAACTAACAGACTGCTGAGGCTTTTGAAAGAACTAAATGAAATCATTCGCCAAGAGGTCACCAGTTGGTCAAGTCATACATACCTAAGTATAAAAATGTGTATAGAAATTAATAAAATGAACTAAATATCACAATATTATGTTGGAAAACATAAATTAATACGCGCCGCCTGGTGTGTGAGCCTAATTTCACACAGCTGCCACCGCTTGTTAGTGTTTGTTCGACAAATACGTGTAGAATTACATACATTCAGTAAACTTGTTGAAAGAAATTAAAATAAAACTCTATGCGTAAACATTTAATAGCAGATCGGGTTATATTTTCATTCTTATTTCATGCTATTTAACCGAAGATGGACAAATACGATATCAACAAATATGATCATAGATATGCTTAAATCCATTATTACTGCAGTAAAAATATAAAGGACTATGATAATTCGCACAGCAACGTGGAAATCTTTAGAAAACGCTTATGTACAGATAATAACTATGAATAATGATATTACAATTTATGGTTTTAGGACTCATATAACTTTTTTACTTATTGATATGTAAAGTAAAAATATTTATAAATCCTACATCATTCTTTTAAATTGCAAGTGATGTCTATCGTCTGTTTATACTCTTTCTAGGAGGCTCTTACAATCAAACAAAATGTTTTGCGAACCAGGATAAAAAGTAACTATCTACTTAAAACTTATTTCATAATTTCATCAAGTGTTTAAAACCAACCCGCACTAGGCCAGCGTGGTGGACTATATTGCCTAATCACTCTCGATCGTATCCTCGATTGTAGAGGAGGCCCGTACCCTGCAGTGGGCAGTGGCATATAGGCTGATGCAGTACAGAACAGTTTAAAATGTGGTTTGCTTGGCTATGTTGATCAGACGAGATAGGATCGGAGTATCAAGAGAGCATACTTAAGTCGACCATTCTACCATAGCCAGTGGGCCGACCCAGGCATCGTTGGGTGATCTTTACCGCCCTCGAAAAACTATTTGGCGAGAAGAAGTGCAGAGCAGAGACATCTGAAGAACTATCATGCCGAAGCCCACGACGCACTTTAAATTGCTGAGTTAGCCGAGTTTAAAGAATATTTGTATGGTAAATGACGTGTAAATACCGCTATTGGAATTCCCTGCGCTCTCATTTTCCTTACCTCCTTAATCACCTAATTGGTAGGTGACTGCGTTAGGGTATGAACCGTGCGGTTTGAGTTTGATTCCAAGGTTGGGAGGCCTTTTGCGTTAGGTTTTTATTTTTTATTTATTTTTTGTACAATAATGAATCTTGACTATTAAACGATTAGAATTTAATAAATATTTTTTAATACTTTAAAGCTCTCGCTTCCTTATAATATTCAAATTAACTAAGAAATACCTATTCATACAATTAATTTCAAGAGAAGTAACAGGTATAACTATTGTGACCATGAGGCCGTAAATATGATTTCGTATTAAAATTTAAAGTCAAATAGGTTGATTTTTATGACAATGAAGGAAACTGAAGAAATAAGCTGTTCACCTGATGATGAGTAGTCACGGATAATAAAATAAAATATTGTACAAGTTTCTATTAGGTAGAATAGGTTGCGTACACAATAGTAAAATTTATTTCTTTATGCACCATATAGAAATATATTTATACATATATATATACACAAACATATAGACTCATACATAGTACATACATACATACATTAAATTATTATATACCTATTCTCATACTTATCATTATAATTTAATTAAACTTCTTTTTGAATATTGCTGAAGATCGAGACCAGTGGCATGCCATCGGAGAAGGCTATGTCCAGCAATGAACGCTGATAGGCTGATGATGATGAATAATTTTTCTTTAAGCCATTATTGCCAGTTTACTTAAGTATTATTAGCCATTGTTTCACACTGAGGTTTATGTAATTTTTAGGTTCTTAAAAAGTCAGTTATTATTATATATTGAAAATGAAAATGAAAATAATTTCTTGAATCCATTAAAATGTTCAACATCATTTAGATTCAGTCATTTTTTTATCTACCACCCGGTTCGGAAAACGGTTTTCACTAGAGAAGAACGGGCAAGAAACTCTAGTGTTGCTCTTTTCAAAACCAGTTTACAATCTAGTGAATTATTACAAAATTTACAAGTTGGTTTAAATCAGAGCAGTTTAATAATAATATGTTGTAAATTTACAATAAATATTTTTGATACGAATATTATTATATTATAATTACTATGGCTGAGTGAAGCGACGTCGCCCAGAACGAAGAATCAGTATACTCTTTTTCGCTAAAGCAGTGAATAATTGCGAAATCCTTATATACTCCATCAATCAATCCGTTACAATGTAATCACATCGGATAGACCAGTCTACGCAAGCAGCACCCGTTCACGAGTATGACGCATGTGCCAGCCATCGGCCTCCTCAACCATACTACAGGGAAGGGAAGTGACCGACCCGGCACACGACGCCACCGCAAGCACAGACTTTTTAGCGAGCATGACATACCCAATCACTTACAAAGCAAAACAATGGCAAATGTGATAAGTTACTTAATTTAATGATATTATACAGAGCACACTAAGACTTCCCCTCCGAGATACTACACATTTATTTAATTTTATTCTATTCCCAAGCCTTGCTATCATATTTATTGCATAATTTTTGATTGATTGATATCGTCTATGAATAAATTTATAATAAATGCACCATGCCCTATAATTGTGTGGTTTTATTTTATACTTAATCGAAAATACAACTCCACGGAGGGTAGTTAGCGGCCTTTTATTTCTGCACTGGACAGGTAGATTAGTCTCGTGTACGCTTTCGGAAGCGAGGTGTTGCTTTGTTTTGCTTTTCGGGTAATTTCAGCTTGTGTAGTGAATAATGTGGTGCAAATAGTGTGTGGTGCTACATATATGGCCCTTGTCTCAATAGGAAGTAGCATCGCGCATCGGGAATGGTGTTTAGGTAAGTTAGCTATACATAATGTAATTATGATCCTTTTTGGCTTGACGTACAATTTATCCGCAACTGTTAATAAACGATAAATAAATAACACCCAACATTCGCATACAAAGTCCTGACTCCACACGAAGATCGAATCTTTTGTCGTAGATATCGGGAGCTACGAAAGACTTTTCAGTCTCACAAACACCCAGACCTAAAAAAAATATTTGTGGGCCGCACAAACATTTATCTCGGTGCAGGGATCGAACCCGCGGTCTCTTCTCACAGGCGGTGTCTAACCGACTGCACCACGGAGGCTATCAAATGTCACTATGAACACAATATCAATTTCTTTTAGAAAACATAAAATAGGTTTAATAATTGAAAATTGATATTTAAACGGAAGCGCCCATCTAAGTATGCACATAATAGATTTTCAATATTCCCTGAACAAATATAACTATTTGTTAGGAAATCAAGTAATTTTGAATCTCTCTATATCAATGAGATCTTTCGAGATCAAATCGCATAAACGAACAGAAAGATAATCTTCTTCTTCCGTTATCCGTTCCGTTTATGTAAGTCCGCCAACCCGCACTAGGCCAGCGTGGTGGACTATATGGCCTAACCACTCTCAATCGTACTGTCGATTGTAGAGTAGGCCCGTACCCTGCAGTGGAACGTATATGGACTGATAAAGAAGAAGAAGAAACGAACAGAAAGAGAATACTATAACGAAATCATATTTCTTTCCTTCTGTAAATACAAAAAAACGTAATAATCTCCGTAAATGAGTGTAAAATAAATCTGTATATATACGTCCCACAGCAGGGCACGGGACTCGACTCGCTCGACTACAGTCGAAAGTATGATTGAGAGTGTTTAAGGCATATAGACTATCACGCTGGCCTTGTGCGGGCTGGCGGACTTCATATATCATAGAAATTCTTACAATCGCTATGGTATGCAGGTGTCTTCACAATATTTTTTTTCATCGTTATCATGTGTGGTAATTGACTATCCATATATACATGACTCCGAAAAGAAATATAGTCCGAAAAGAAGTATATTTAATACGGTTATCAGGCGAATGGCGTGCTAATACATCGCAATAAAGAAAAACGTTTTGAAAATGAGTTAGAAATAACGTAGAAAAATATTAAAACGACTCCTCAATATTATTTCATAAAAAAACACTCGACATAAACTTCAAATTCCAGATAGGAATACATTTTAAACATTTAAATCAAGACAGAATTTTCCTTAATTTGGTTCGTTTCATTTCAATAACTAATCTTAATAAATGAATATACAGAACGAAATTAACATTTCTGCTAATATCGGTGAAACAAAATGCAAATACCGCATTTAATCAAAGCATTTTGAAAAGCGCGTTCCGCTCGATTTCATTAAAGTTGAAATTAATTTTAAGCAATCTGTTGAATATTTCATGTTTGACCCATGATATTAATTTCATAATTACACTTTTTATCGCGGTCCATTGGATAATGGATTGATTGAAACCGCTCGCATTATTATCAAGTTAATTACAATCATAAAAGTTATAATTAAAACTATAAAAAAAGATTTTATTAACACATATTTCACTAACAAAACCTATCAAGTACGATATGTTATACATCAAGATGAGCAATTAGCGTTTCCATTATGAATTTTTAAATTTAATTGATTAACGTATGTTATGTCCTTTATATTCTAGACTATACTCTCTTCCTTTTTATGAATTCTTACACAAGTTATCTGTACGTAATTTATATTCGTTTATTTTGTCCTATTTTGTGTGCGATAAGAATTAAGTAAATAAACATAAAATATGTCAACCATGCTATCCTTACTCGTCTTACTGTTAAAACGACAGCTCTTAAACTCGCCGAAAGGCTTCTGATTTTATACAATCTTCAATCTGTAAATAAGCGAGAAAATCAGTCACTCTAATGGCTGTTTTTATCTTGTTCGAATGTGTGAGAAGAACCGTATATTATTTTATTTAATGCTCCGATTTATATCACTAAAAGGTTTTATGTTAGACAAGATTTTTTCAAACTGTTGAGAACTGATATACATTTTTCTAGCCTACACCCAGGTCTAAACCATAAAAAAAATATTCCATATTTTTTTCTACTGTTAAACCTTTTTCAGGGTTGAAAGGCAGATTTACTTGACAAATTTTGCATGTCGTTTTTTGTTGAATAACAAAGGATACTTCATTTACTCCTGCAGTTTTCTTATTTTTTATTAAAAAAACTATTTATTGTACACCGAAAATAACACATTAAGATTTTTTGTAATAATTCAGTTATGATTATTGCATATAAGGAATAGAATAATATTTATTCACTATGAGACAAGACACTGTCCATTTTAGAAAAACGGAAAAAGAGAGAACGCCTTTTGATTTATATTATTTATTACAACAAAAAGCAACACGGTTTTCTCAGGACAGTTTCTTTTATCACTGCGACAACCATTACACCGTACATAGACGCCACAATCGGATTTAAACAAAACAATAACGATTCTAACGTAGAGATGGTAATTGCAGGAAAATTACGAATCGCTTATTTTTTTTTCCCATTTATTGTGCCATTTGGAAGTTTAGTTTTGTCTCTTTTAATGATCTCATCTTTTGTTTGTAATTTAGATATTT